>OY728128.1:228540123-228953546 GCA_963277665.1 Viscum album | reverse complement strand
GCTGTCGAGGGGGGGGGGGGCTGTAGGGGGGGGGAATCTAGGGAGTGGGTGGGTTCTCTAGGGGTGGTGGTGGGTGGGCAATCCAGGTGGTGAAGGGGGGTGTGGGTTGTCACGAGGGTGGGGGTGTCCAAGGGGGGGTAGCGGTGGGCTGTCCAGGTGGGGTAGGGGTGTTTGTTGTATAGGGAGGTGTGGGTGGGGGGTATGGGATGTCAAGGGGGGTGGGATGTCCAAGTAGGGTGGGTGGTGGGAGGGTATCCAAGTGGGGGGGGGGGCTGTCTAAGGGGGTTGGGGTGGGCTTTCCTAGACACCTCGTAACCCCTAAACACCCCCCACCCCTGGAAAGCCCCCTAGACCCCCCAACCCCCCCTAGACAGCCCCACCACCCCCCGTGGACAGCCCGACCCCCCCCCCCCCCCCCCCCCCCGTGGACATCCCATACCCCCTGTACAGCCCTCCCCCCAACGTGGACATCCCACCCACCCCCTGGACACCCTGTAACCCCTTGGATAACCCCGCCACCCATTTGGACAGCCCACCCACCAACCCCGTACCCACCTGGACTGCCCCGCCCACCCCTTGGAAACCCCTCCCCCCATGGACAGTGCCCACCCATATGGACAGCCCTCCCACCCCCCTAGACACCCCCGTACCCCCCTGGACAGCCCTACCACCCTTGCCACCCCCTCGACATCGTGTACCCCCTGGACAACCCCCCACTCCCTGGAAATCCCCCCCACCCCCTAGACTCCCCGACCCCCTTGGATATCCCCGACACCCCCTTGTATTGCCCACCCACCCCCTAGAAATCATGTACCCCCTTGGACATCCCCCACCCTCGTGAAAAATTCTCATTTACTTAAATATATTTTCGATGAAACATAATTCTTATTGAATTTATTTGGACGAAATGACTTATAACAATTATTTTTTTACTAAATTGATAAAAGTTGGATGTATGAAATCGATTGTATCTCAAGTGTTTTTCAAATCAATTTGGATAGTGTTTTAGATTTTACATTTCACAATGCTTCAGATAGTGGTCGCATACACTGCCCATGTTCCAATTGTGTTGGTAGACCATGGTTGAGGCGTGAAAAAGTTAGCTACCACATAACCAAAAATGGTATTCAAGAAAACTACAATGTGTGGTATCACAATGGGGGGGAAAATGAAATCTCAAATTGCTGATGATCCAAATGAGAGGACTAGAGTGGAGAATTTGTTATATGACAAATTCCCCGTTTATTCATCAACATGAAAATGAATGGATTCTGACCCATGTAGGCTTCGATATTAGAACACATGATTCGTCTAATGTAAATGATGATGTTTTCAATGTGAAAAAATTCAATGATGCTGCCACGACTCCAGTATATCGACAATGCAATAAAATGAAAAATCTGGAATTTTGTTTCCCGATTTTTTCATGGGAAAACTATGTATGGGATTTCTAATACAGAAATTGATTACATTGTGACCATATTGAAGTATTTATATCAATATGATCCGGATAATCCCTCAAACCACTATATGGCATGGAAGTTAGTCGAGGAACTTGGAATTTCAAGAACAAAATTCAAGCTTGCATGAAAGATTACAGTTTATTCTAGGAGGAACCGCTAAACAAAATGATTGTATAAAATATGGAACATCCCACTGGAAGTAAAAACCTGATAGAACACCATCCATCGTGCCCCAGAAATTATTGTGGCAAATTTAATTGATCCCAAGACTCCAGAATTATTTAATGTTTGGTGAAATATAAATAAAAATGAAATGGCATGATACTGAGAGAAAGAAGACTAATGATGAGCTGGTTAACCCTACAGATGGATTTTCATGGAAGATATTTGATGCTCAATATCTTGATTTTTCTTCTTACATGAATAATGTGAGTCCGGGTCTTTCATGCGACGATTTTAATCCATTTGGGTAGATGTTTACTTCACACAACACAAGGCATGTTTTTATAAACAATTATAATATTCTTCCATGGTTATGTACGAAAAAACCTTTCAGTTTCATGTGTCTACTCATATCTGGCCCTTCTGATACCGACATTGATATTGACGTATACATGCATCCTCTAATAAAAGAGTTTAAACTTCATTGGAATGTGGGTGTGTGCACATACAGGGAGAATTCTAAAGACATATTTTAGATGCATGTTGGGATTATGTGGACAATCAATGATTTTCCGTCTTATGCAACGATGTCTTGATGGAGAACTAAGGGAATATTATAATGTCCTGTTTGTACGAAGAATACAAAATCCAAAAGACTAAAACATTGGTGTTGTTTCAGTTTTATACGACATCGATAATTCTTTCCAATAAACCATTCATATAGAAATAATCATCGAAGATTTGATAATACAACAGAGACCAATGATCCACCTCAATGTATGTCTGGAACTGATGTGCTTATTGAATTTAATGATATGATTTTTTCATTCGGGAATGGTCAAATGAAATATGGGAAGTGAATGAATGTTTCCATTGAAACCTGTTATAATTGGAGGAAGATGAGTATCTTTTTTGATTTGCCTTATTGGTCAACCAATTTGTTACATCATTGGTTAAACGTAATTCACATTGAAAATAATATATGTGAAATGTTTCATTCGATACATCTAAATGTTAAGGGAAAGGAAAAATATGGTTTATGGTCTCGGCGTGACTTTATAGATTGGGGCATTAGAGCAGAATTGCATCCTGGGCATATTAGGGAAAATAAATGGAAAGTTCCATGTGCTTCTTATGTGATGACACCTATCAGAAAAAATATTCTCGAAGTTTTTGAGACTGTTAGAGTTCTTGATGGCTATTCAAGAAACATATCTAAATGGGTCAATAAAAGATAGTTGAAGATAAAATCTTTGAAGACTCATTATTATCACGTTCTTCTGCATGATTTGATTCCAATTACAATATTTCATCTTTTTTCCAATAATGTAAGGGTGACTGTTATTCAGTTGTGCCATTTGTTTATAGATCTTTGTGCTATGAAGTTTTCTATGTATTTCTTGCAAAAAAATTTGACAGATGCACCATTCATTTTGTTTGAGTTGGAGAAAATATTTCCCCCATCATTTTTCACATGCATGCTGCATCTGACTATCCATATTCCCACAGAAATACTTCTTAGAGGAATTTTTTCTTTTTGTTGGATGTATCCAACTGAAAGAAATATGTACACATTGAAGGCTTATGTCCGAAACAAGAATCATCCCGAAGGTTCTATCATGAACAGTTACATAGCTCAAGAATGTCTAGATTTCTGCTCAATCTGATCATACTACAAGAATGAACAAAACAATGAAAAATGAAGAAGAACATTATGAGAAAATTTAACTTAGTTTTTCATCACTTCCTCAAATAGGAGTAATTCCTGGATCATATACATTGACGAAATTATTCCTTGAAGAGGGGGAGATGGCACATCATATTGTTTTGTTTAACTGGGATTTGTTCGATGACTACATCTGGTAAATAAATTGAATATGTATATCTTACATATAAATCTCTTAAACTATTCATATTTTTTATCTACAGGTAACACAAAAAAATGATAAATAGAAAGCCTCGTTCGTTATTTTTGAGATGGAGGGAGTCTTTTCCTAGAAAAGAGTTTTCTTCTAGGTTAACATTTATGGTAAATATATTATTTTTTTAAAAAAATAAATCAATATTTAATTAAGTTTATTATTCATTTATATTTCAGGTATTGTGTTTTCCAGTTGACTATGTCTCTGAGGAAATTAGAGCTCTGGCTTTTGGTCCTAATACTGTGGATCATGAATGTAAATCAATTATTATCAATGTGTAAATATTTAATGTCACTAAATTAGAAAAGAACAACATAACACAACATGATGATGTTATGGTTACTAACACAACAGATTGTTATGCCAGTGCATCAGATAGTAGACTGTGATTTGAAAATATTGGTTATTATGGAGTCATAGAAAAAATAGTAACATTGGATTATTACTCTCATGGATGATTCACGATGATGAAATGCCATTGGTTTGATTCGATGATGAGACATGGCACATTTTTTGATGATTTTGGATTTCAAATAATTAATATGTCTCTCACTCATCCTATTGAAGAACCACATGATTGGCATCAATGGATAAACCATTTTTTTGTGTCAAACACCATCTTCGACCTGAATTTGGTGTCATAGTTGATGTAATTCAAAGACATATTTTTGATGATGGTGATGATGGAATTGAAACTATCCTTAATTCAATTAGAACCAATCCATTTTTTATTTTGATGAATCTAATAGCTCAATTGGCAGAGTTTATTGTGAACCCGATGTTGTGGTGGAAAATATATAAAATAATCTATACAAGTTCTTAATTATTTTAGTTTACCTTGAGTTGGGTTGTTAAGGTTGGTGCTATTTTAATTGATTTAAAATTGATTACAAATATGTTGTATCTTATTTTACCATTATGTAAATTTTCAATCTTTATTGGTTTGAATTTTTATTTGAATTTCATTTTTTAATTTGGAATTGAACTATATTTAAACCTACAAAACCCGCATCATCTACCTGAGCAAAAGAAATTAAATTTTTCCTTAATTTTGACAACTTCTTCACCACTTATGAATCTAGTATAATCAATGTTCCATGATTTTAATAGACAGATGACACTTAGTAAATAATTATGCTACTAAAAATTAAATTTCTTTATTACATATTATAATATTTATTAACATCATTATATATTTTTCATGCTCACCTAAAACAATGGTTAGTTAAATTATCAATGAATCCACCTATTCCCTTTCATTTATTTTGTTTTTTGGGTTACACATTAGTTATCCTTTTCAATTTACATCCATATTTGTTTTCAAATGCAGGAAAATGAAAAAAATATAGAGAGGTGAGGAAAACATATTATAGACAACAGTAGTCGAATGGATGAGTTGGGCATTCCAGCACTAGTGCCTATAGTGATTATTTTATTTCAAATATATTTATTTAAATAATATATAATGTCATGTGTTTAAATTTTTTTAAACATTTTTTCCAGATCCATCTATTAGGTGACAATTATTTGATAAGCAGCCTTGTAGTGGTCCTAGTACATGGGGTGTTCGTACAAGGGGGGGGGGGGGGGGTATAGGAGCTAGATGATCTGGTCGGCGTACCTGATTAGACTCTGCTCCTCCCATTGACATACCATCCATCCCACATTCTTATCTCGGTGTGCCGTTAGGGACACACGAGATATTTAGCACTCCTATGATTTCATCTCCCTTCACATCTGAGCCTCCTCACCCATCTGTACCATATTTGATTATGATTCCCGCTCCCTGTCCAGCATTTGGCCAGCCATCCCTGTCATCTTCTTCTACTTTTGCTTCCTTCTCTCCGAGATTTTGGTATTCCATCTTCTTCGACTACTTCTTTACCAGAGTCTGTCCCTGTGGAGCATATATTGGGACACACTCCATCTGTACAGTGTGTTTCTTCAGTTTATGCGGATCCAGTAGCACCCATTGATCAGACTACCACAAGTATACTTATACAACCCTAAAAAATTGTTACACCATTATTTATTTTCATTATAACACGTATTGATAAATTATTTTTTTTCTTTCATAATAGATACACATACTACTAGGAGGCGGGGGCAGGGGTATACACGCATGCATTTGGTGTGGAAACACTGCACGCAATTGATGGTAGACTATAGTGAAGATAGTCATATGATTGAAAAAACTGGGCAGCAATGTCGTAGTTTTTTTGTGATGCTTTCCAAATACTCCGACAACATTCATTTCATCCTATTCTCATAGAGACAACATCCAAATGAAGTAAAGGTTAAAGCATGGGTAGAGATATGGGAAAAAAATCTGTTGTATTTAATGAAATATATTAATTTCTGTATTTATATGAATTAAAATTTTGGTTTCAATTGCGGTTTAATTTCCCCAATGGTGAGGGTGCATAGCCCACACATTTGAAGGATTTATGTGAGCTTTTGGAGAGAATATAAGCATGATTTGTACATTAACTAGTGTGCTAGAGTGAGCACAAATTTAGAGGCAGTCCCTGTCGTGGATGATTTCCCATTATAATACTACTGATAGATGATTACTAATTGGTAGACTAGCCAATTTATGATATTAATCAAATTAGATGTATTTAAATGAAAATTTTCATGTTTTTCATTAATACTAATTATTGAAATTTATTTAGGATGCATTTGAAAGAAATAAAAAACATTGATGCTAAGAAATACGTCGACCCACTGAGATGTAGTATGATTCCAGATCATGAGAGACAGCAGGTATGAAAGTTTATAATCATTCATTATGACTTGCACTTTCTATTGCTTCCTCCAAATTTATTCGATTGCTAAAATGTTAAATAATTTTATTTATGCAATTACTATGTTTTTTGGGATCCTATTTTTAATTATGGTTTTCTATATTCAATGTTATTGTAGAGGCAGAAATTGAATATAGAAGAACGTGTGCCTCGAGCAAATCTATTTTTCTCGAGTAGAATGAAGAATGATGGAAGTGAGGTCAATGAAGCCACTCAACAACATATTGTATGTTTTACATTGTAGATTTAAAATTTTAATCATTATTTTGTTACTTAATAATCTTTTTATATTTGTAACAGGCTGCTATAGAGGCCATTGATGCCTAGGAACCCGACAATTTTGGGCCACACGATCACTTACATTAGGTGTTGGGAGATGAGAACCCTGGAAGAGTATGCTGCTGACCTGGGAAGAGTATAGTGTCGATGTGGTATTGGCCCTCCTCAGGTAGTAATTGTAGTGCCACTGAGTTGAAGAAGGTTAAGGCATAAGCAGAACATGCTGAAAAAAGGGCCACAGAGACGCCATAACAGTCTACTTGGGAAAACACTGCATTTATGAAACTGATGGATGTTTTACGTCCAAAACTACCATTAGAGTACAACACTGCTAGTGATAAATATATGTCATCGATGAGTTATATATATCATGCTCCAAGTGGAAGTTTTAGTGGTCGTAAAGACCGGGAATTTTTGTGGAATGTTTTTTAATACATGGGAATTTTACGAGTACGTGAAAACTGATGACGCTTGATTCTGAGGCCCGGTTTTCTAGGAATCAATTTCAGAAGTTTTTATCAGGTACATTCAGTAAATGTACAAGTGGGTTTTTATATATTTTGAACCGGTGATCAGAATTTAAATCTGAGGGCACCGTTGAACCCGCAGAGCCGATATTCGGTTAAGAAGGCTTTCAGCTCGACGATAGTTGGTCGAGAATGAAAGTTAGTTTTTGGATTTTAATTAATAAAATTAAATAAAAATAAATTTGTAGCATTTTTTTTATTTTTGGTTGGTTGAATCCTCCATGTGGAAGTTGGAGGTGGGGACCACCACACCTTAAACTCCCATGAGATGTTATGGTGGTGGGGCCCACCCGAACCTAACCTCCTCTTCAGGTTTATTTTTGTGGGGACCACCTGAGGTTAAAACCTTCTGAAATCCCCATTATGTGGGGAGAAACCTCTTGAGATCCCCACTAAATGGTGCCACCCCTCTTTTTAATTTATTATTCCAACACCGCTTGAATTAATGGTGTAATTCAAATTAAATTATTAAATCATAATTTAATTTATATTGGCCATTCCTTTGTTGGGAGAGGTGTTGGAAGAGCACTTGGTGAATCTTATTCACTCCAACGAAGAACGCTTCTCCCAATGAAGAAAGACCATTGTAGAATGAAGAACACTTCAACCGCCAACGTCAAACATCTTCTTCTTTGATCTTCAAGCGGAACAAGGGTGTAAGTGTCGTCCTTGAAGAATTCTGACGACGTCATCCTCGAGTTCTTTATCATCTTTCCTGATGTCAACGAATCGACGTCCGCTTTCTCACACCAACTACGATGATAAACTATCAAAGGTAGGGTTTTTAACATTGTTTTTTTTCTCATTTTTCGTTTTCCGTCGATGATTATAAATCAAGGATTCATGCTATCACCCCAACACAGAGGGTACGGTCTGAACAAACACAACCAACCACTCCGCCTTATTTGTGAAATTTGACGCTAAACATGACATGTGACCGGGATGAGCGATTCTCATCAATAATGATTGCAGATCGAAGGCGACGTCCTGAGGAATGCGCAGATACTTCTTGAATGGGAATCAGGCCACCAGAACTCGTTCAGTGATCCACAGAAAGTTCACCGACAGATAGAGCGATGATCGTCACCACAGTGATGGTGGCGGCACTACAACACTTCCCAAGGAGTAACCCGTGGCTGATGGGTTGTGGCGGTGTAGCAGCGGCTCGAGCAAGCCCAGCCGCGATGAAAACCGGTGGCCTGAGCTGCCGGGTATTCGTAGAAGGTGCGGCGCAACTGCACCACTCAGTGGAGCAAAAAGGGGGACACGAACCCCTAGCCGCGGTGGCTGGCGCATGGCCGGCCGTGAGAAAGACCAGCAGCCTGAGCCGGCGGGTCACCATAGGAGGCGTGGCACAACAGCACCACGCGGGAGGTAGCTGGCCGCTCTGCCATCCCAGAGGAGTAGGACCTGTTGCTGGGTCCCGCATGACGTCGACTGCCGCCACGTGGTGCCACTTTGACTTCTACCCGTACGGCAAAAGCCATTCGTGATTTCGAGGGGGTGCAGACTCCCCCTAGACATGGCTAGGGTGGACACCACTGGCCTCCATCCATGCAGGATGAACTTAGTGCTGGTCGGGCTGCCCCCGTGGACCGGGTCGGTCCCGCGGACCGGGTCGGACCCGCGGACCGGGTCGGACCCGCGGTCCGGGTCAGACCCGTGGACCGGGTCGGACCCGCGGACCAGGTCGGACCCGCGGACCAGGTCGGACCCGCGGATCGGGTCGGCCCCATGGGCTGGGGTGGAACCGCATACCAGGTCGGACCCACAGACCGGGTTGGACCCGCAGACTGGTTCGGACCTGCGGACCGGGTCGGACCCCAGTCCGGACCTAGGTCGTGCCGGGTCGGGCCATGTCGGTCCGACCATGCCGGACCGGACTCGGACCTGTTTGACCTATTACCACTCTTTTTCCCGTAACATGAGCTACGAGCATCCGATTGATAAACCATCTAAGTCGACATAAACCTTAGAAGGAGACGGTTATTTTGGTAAAACCCACTCAATCTTTGGAGATAGCTGTTGTAGGCTAGGTTGGATCGAACGTAAATCGAAATGGGCCCTCGGAACGAAAATGCCAAAAAATCACCGACCGAGCGTCTGATTGACAAACCGTCTGTCACGTTGGGTTCCTTCTGAAAAGAAGGATCTTTTGTATACATCAAATTGTTACTTCGCGGTAGTTGATGTATAAACACATGGTGTAATGACCTGAACTTTCATTAATGGAATTCACTCTTGATATAATTAAATGTACCTTTATGTAAAATTTTTATATAAAATTTCAACTTCGTTGGTTATTTGTTTTTGGATTTTAAAATACTGTTAAGAACTCTGACCATTAAGAATATGGCTATTGAATAGTTATCAAATGATTAGTATAAATATTGGTCTTTAACGAATCAAATTTAATAAGACAAAGGAAGCGATGGCCTCATCCAGTAGACATTCCCCATACGAATCCCATTTTTCAGAGCTCGGAAAAGAGGTGGTGTTATTGGGATTTTCTCTTGACCAAGCCCAATATGAGCTTCAATAGGTTAAGCATGAGCGAGACCACCTATGAGAGAAGTTGAATTTGATTGAGATTATCACCCGAGCAATGTTATCCGGGCCACCCCAAGAGTCTATTACCATAGCACACCTTACTCTTCAGTATTATGCGGGTGTTATAAGGGGTTATGTAACAAGACCATATCACTATGGTTATGTACATTATTTTTCTATATAATAATGAATATAATTTCAGTTTATTATTGTTACCTTGTAAATTGTTTTTAAATCACTGATAGTATTTTTAGTTAATGTTCATCTGAGAAATATATTTAGATAAATTAATGGATTTTTGAATTAAATAATATTTTAAAAAGTATTATTATTATTATTAAAATAATTTTAATTAAATACGAATGATCATATAATTTTATGAATGCAATTCTAATTTTTATTAAGGTTTGAATGCCATTTTTGCAAAACCCATGAATTTTCAATAATTGTCGGTTTTAATTTTAAAAGTGAAAATTAACATATTTTTAAAGTTATTTAGATAAAATGAATATTATTTCTGAAACCAAAGAGTCAAAATTATCCAACAGTGAATTTTTCAAAATTTTCTAAGACAGTTAAATTTTTGTGTAAAAATTAAATACTGTTTAAATATATAATGTGTTTAATGACATAATAATGACCCAATAGTGATTTAATAAATAAATATAAACCTTATTTTCGGCCAAATTATGTTTTAACATTAAAATAATGTGATTTTGGTTTTTTTTGACTTATACTACAAAGCACTAATGGCCCCTTCAAGGTTTATTAAACATCTTGTCATTTTAAATTGTTTTCCTTGGAAGTGTGACTCATCTCCACATAAGCAACCCCATTATTTTAACAAGTTCGGAATTTGTACTCAGAAAATAATATTTTCCACTCCCCTTTTCTAAAAAACATGGGAAAAAACCATGGTATGGTTTGTGGTTTGGAATAGTTTAATGTGAGGTGTCCCAAACCTTAATAATAAATAATTCCCTCACCTTTCCTATATAAACCACCCCAAGCTCCCACTTTCTCCTCACTCAAACCCATTGTAGTTAGTCCAAACTCTTCCCAACTATCTCTAGAATCCTTCCAAGATGACCCAAGTTCCCAAGAATCCTCCCTCAAGCCTCTCTCAAGCGTTTAGAAGCACACTTCCATGAAAGGGTTTTTTCTTTCTTTCTAATTTTTGTCCAATTTTATTTAAATTGTTATGCCTGTTTAATTTCAATTATAAATGTTGCGGTTTGGTTAAAACATCCTCCATACTACCCTCTTTAGTTTTCAATTATGGGAGACCCCTTTCTCTCTCATTAAATTCCTCCCAAGTACACATGTTACTATGCTGAAATTCCAAAAGGAATTTCTCCCTCCTCATTTACATTCAAGGAATTATATTGTATCATGAATATAAATTCCATTATATTTTTTGGAAATGTATCTATATGAAACCCTTACTATCCAAGTCATGTAAATATGATGTTACACCCCTTTCTCTATCATCAACCATTTTTAAAAATTCTTACATCACGCCGTTACATTTCTGAAATTGCACTGATTTTCCAAGCCAATGTCATTGTGTAGTGATTACCATGCCCATTTCTCTATTAAGGGTATTAAAAATAATGGAAAATTTATAATTTATTATAGAGTTTCAGGTTTTAATTCCACATTCTTTTATCATGGAATAAATGATTATGTTTTATGAATCCATGTCATATGATCCATGTGCCACACTTATGCATGAAATGAAATGTTTAAGAAAGGTGCGCCCATATAGTGCTCTAATGCATTGGGTAAAGTTTAGTATCAGGATACACCATGTGAAATGGGTGTTTAATCATGATAAATTAAGTGCAATGAGGTTTTACTCGTGCTTCATGTGCAATAAGGATTTACTCATTCTCCATGTGCAATGAGCCTTGTCTTATGCTAATTCAGTGTTAAGTGTTTTTTCCACATTTCCATGTTATGATTATCATTATTTATCAAGACTTTATGTTTATTATTCCCTTGTTCTCTATTGATATTCCTATTGTATAACATGTATTGTATTACTCATGTTATTCCATGATTATTCCATTACTATTCTTTATAACTCACACTTTTATTATGCATGTCCTCAGGTTATCCCATGCATTGCTAAGTATAGGGGATTTTAATGGTCATGTAAAGGAATTTTTAAATAAAGATGTTGTATTTCATGTTTTATGTTGTTATATAATGATCCTAATCCCCAAAGACACTAGACCTCATGATCTTCTATATATTTTTCAAGTGAATTTTATGTAATTAATTAGGTTTAATTGTGTAATAAATCACCTAGGATGTCATAGTTGGTATCAGAGGATAGGTTTAGTTATTTTTTGGATTAGGATTAGAAATATATAGTGAAGCCTTAGAGACAATAATTAGTATAATGAAAACATCCCTATGTTTTGTTGAATATTGAGTAAGTGGTTTATAAAGCAAATATATCCCTGTTTGTATACGAGCAGGTAAAAACGGCTCCAACATAGATTTATCCTAGGGGTAAAACCCAAAAACACTACCTTGAGCTAGACTCAAACAGGAACTGGTGCATAGAAAAGGGCATTTCTACACTCTTGGTTATGACACTCCCATGGGATATGCTTGGGTAAATTTAAAAGCATTGTATAAACCATTATTAATGGAAAAAAATTCCCTAAGAATATATCTTAGAAAGTCGATCGTGGATAACATATACTGAAGCCAATAGATTCCCATGTTAAGGAAATAAAATTTATTTATAAGTTGTTAGTTTGGTCCTTGTATTACACTTTATGTGTTACCCCTAACTTTCCTTCTATTCCAACCAATGGTCGGTAATAGGAGGAATTGGGCTAAAAACCAATGTGAAGATATAAGTTATTACTATACTAATGAAATTCCCATTCCAATGGGAGCAGGAATTGCGAACTTTGTCACACTTCTATCTCAACTAACTCAAGAATTGAATAGAAACATGGGTCAAGAGGAAATTTCTACCCCCCCTTAATATAGAACAATTGGTTATCAAGAGATTCATGAGACAAAGGACTCCTACTTTTAATGGATCATCTGATCCCTAAATATCTGAACAATGGATCAACTCCATTGAAAATATCTTCTCCATCCATAAATGTTCTGAACAAGAGAAAGTTATATGGGATACATATCATATGGAGTGTGTAGCTGATCAATGGTGTGGTTGAGCAAAAATACGAATCCTAAGGAGGAGATCGGCGCGTTGGAATGGAAGGACTTCCAGAAAATGTTTCTCGATAAATATTTTCTGCTCACCCTCCGGCTTAAGATGGAAAGAGACTTCCTTGAACTCATGAAAAAAGATGACGAATCTGTTGGATGGTACGAGGGAAACTCCACAAGGCTTGCACGTTATGCTTACGGATTTGTCGTTACCCCCGAATGCAAGGTTGACTATTTCTTTGTTGGGATGAAACCTATCCTACATAAAGCACTGGAAATCCATGACTTTGATAGCTATGAGGAAATTTTCCAATGTGCCCTCACGTTTGAAATAGAGATTATAGAATCTCAGGGGTATCATGGGGATAAGAAGCGTAAGGTGGAATACAATGCTGGTGGTTCAATGGATAACTCCAATGGTGTTAAGATGATCTAGAACCCCACTTTCCAAATGAGTGGAAAGAAGCACACTGGATATTTTCTGAAGGGGACAAGGAAATGATTTAGGTGTGGAAGAGAAGGGTACATAGCTATTAACCATCAGCAAGAAAGAACCGCAGCTGCAACAGTGGAGAGGAATGCTCCGTTCGAACCACAACATAATGTTCATTGCTACAACTATAAAGAAAAAGGGCATCATGCCAATCAGTTCCCTAAGCCAATGGTTTTCAAAGGAAACCAACAACCTCCAAGGTAGTAAGGGAGATCTTTTTCCATCAATACTACCAAAGTGAACCCTGACAACAAAGTGGTGACAGGTATGCTAGTTATTCATTCAATAATATTGAATGTACTTTTTGATTAATGTTCTACGCATTCTTTGATATCTCGATAGTTTATTAGAACAATCCCAGCACCACCACAAATCATGGAAGTGAAGATGTCGGTGAGTATAGAAAATGGGGCAATCATTGCATCAAATGAATATAACCCCTCCCCTTTCATAATCTGTGGGTTAAACTTCCCAGAGAACCTCATCATACACTTTCTGGTGGAATTTGATGCAATTATTGGCATGGATTGGATTTCCTTATACAGAGCCAACATAAATTTCCATGTGAGGGAAATCCCTCTCCATCTGGAGAATCGACCCCCGATTCTTTACAAGTGCATAGTGGAAGATGAATCTTCCTTTCCTCCATCATCTCAAGCATGGATATTACATCCCTCTGAGCATGTGTATCTGGATCAGATGATTGAGTCTAAGGAGGAAACCATCCTAGAGGACATGCCTATTGTGAGGGAATTCACTGAAATGTTTCTTGATGAATTTCCAGGTCTTCCGCCTATTTAGAGATGTTGAATTCTAAATTGAACTTATACCTGCGGCATTACCAATATCCAAGACTCTGTATAGAATGGATGTTTTGGAGCTTGAGGAGATGATTAATCAAATATAGGAGAATCTGGATAAAGGTTATAGACGCCCAAGTGCTTTACCATGGGGTTAAACAGTCCTCTTCTTCAGGAAGGATGGGTCAATGTGCCTTTGAATAGATTATCATGAGCTCAAAAAAAGAACAATAAAGAAAAAGTTTCCTCTTACAGTAATTGATGACTTGTTCAATAAGCTGCGTGGAGCACAATACTTCTCCATGGTGGATTTGTGGTTGGGATATTATCATGTATGGGTGAAGAAGGAAGATATCCCCAATACTGCTTTTCGTACAATATATGGGCACTATGAATTCATTGTAATGCCTTTAATACTCACTAATGATCCATAAATCTTCAAGTAAATGATGAATAGAGTCTTTAGAGATTATCTCAAAATATTTGTGGTAGTCCTTATAGATGATATTATGATATACTCTAAAACCAAGGAGGATCATGAGGAGCATCTGAGAACTGTACTAGAGATCTTGTAGAAGGAGAATCTCTATGTAATGTATAACAAGTGTGAGTTCTAGTGGAATGAGGTGTCATTCATGGTCCATATCATCACAATCAATTGGATATCTATGGGTCCCCCAAAAAATGCTATTAAGGGATGGTCGAGGTCAAAATCGGTAACAGATATCTGTAACATATTGGGGTTAGCTGGATATTATCGACGATTTGTGGGAAATTTCTCACGATTATACTATCCTCTTACCAAGCTAACTCGAAAGGGAGTAAAGTTTTCATGGAGTAATGAATGCGAAGAATGATTCAAGGAGTTGAAAAGGAGGCTTATCACTGCACACGTGATCACTTTACCCACAAGTGGATAACTTTTTGTGGTATTGAGTGATGCTTTGAAGAAGGGCATGGGATGTCTATTGACTCAAAATGACAATGTCACTGCCTATTATTCAAGGAAATTGAATGTTCATGAACAGAACTATCCAACACATGACCCAAATTTGGCTATAGTGATCTAAACTTTGAAAATTTGGTGGCACTGTCGCTTTGGGGAGAAGTGTGAAATATATACGGACCAAAAAAGCCTCATGTATATATTCACACAAAAAGTGTTGAACATGTGCCAACGATGATGTCTAAATCTGATCAAAGACTATAACTTCTCAATCCATTACCATCCATGGAAAGAGAACAAGGTGGAGGATCCCTTAAGTAGAAAGGATCTAGGGATTCTATCATTGATTAGAATTGAAAAGGATCCAATCATCTTAGATTTTATGAAGATAGACCTGGGAATCATAAAGAAGAGAACATCATCAATACTTTCACAAATGATTTCTCATCCATCACTTTTGGAAAGGATAAAGGATGCTAAAAAAGATGATGTGGGAATTTAGGAAAAAGTGGAAGCTATCTGAAAAAGGAAATCCTCGGAGTTTAATGTTAATGAAGAAGGAATTGTGAGATTTGGTAAAATTTTGTGTGTTCCATCTAGTCCAGAGAAGAAAAAGGGACTTTTTGATGATGCACATAGTTCAAATTTCACTATTAACCCAAGAAACACAAAGATGAATCGAGATCTCGGAGAGAATTATAGGTAGAATAATTTGAAGAATAAGATCACTTAATATACATCAATGTGACTTTTGTGTCAGAAAGTGAAATTAGAGATGAAAAAGTATAAGGGGATGATGCAAAAATTGACCGTACTGGAATGGAAATGGGAGAACATAACCATGGACTTTATCACAAAACTTCCCAAGACATCCAAATAAAACAATGAAATCGGGGTTGTTATGGATCATCTTACAAAGGGTGCACACTTCATTGATATTCAGGAGGATTTCTCATTGGATCAACTAGCACAGTTATATATCAGTGAAGTGGTATGGCTGCATGGAGTACCACTATCTATTGTGTCCGATCAAGATCCAAGATTCACCTATATGTTTTGGAAGAGTCTTCAACATGCTTTAAATACTGAACTGAACATCAGTACGGCTTATCATCCTCAAACTGATGGCCAATCCGAGTAGACTATCCAAACACATGAGGACATGTTGAGAGCATGGTCAATGGACTTTAGAGGAGGATGGGATCAATATCTTCCTCTGGTTGAGTTATATTATAATAACAGTTTCCACTCAAGCATCCAAATTGAACCTTATGATGCCATTTATGGGAAAAGGTGAAGAACCCTGGTATGTTGGGATGAGGTCGGTGAGCGTAAGCTTCTGGGACCAGAAATGGTCGATGAAATGGTGGAGAAGGTGAAAACCATCCAGCATCATATCATGGTATCCTAGAGTCGACATAAGAGTTATGCAGATAACCATCGACGAGACATTGAGTTTAAAGTTGGAGACATGGTTTTTCTACGCATATATTTTTGGAATAAGTTTATGAGCTTTGGATAGAAAGGGATGTTAAGTCTAAGGAACATCGGCCCCTTCGAGATTCTTGATCGTGTCGGGTTTGTGGCCTATCGACTAGCACTTCCACGTATCACAGGCAAACTACATTATGTCCTTCATGTATCCCACATAAGGAAGTACATACCATACCCTTCACATTACTCTCTCCAGAGGTGGTATAGTTAGAGGACAACCTTTCTTATGAGGAGCAACTAGTGAAGATCTTAGATCGTAGAGAAAAAGTTCTACGAAATAAGATAATGCCCCTCGTCAAGGTGTTGTGGTAAAACCACAAAAATGATGAAGCGATGTGTGAATTGGAGGAAATGATGATTTAGAGTTACACATATCTGTTTTAATGTGTGAAAAGGAAATTTTGATGGGGAATTTTTTTAAAGGGGGAATATTTTAATGACCCAAACATTCATTAATGGAAATCCCTCTTGATCTAATTAAATGTCCCTTTTTGTAAAATGTTTATATACAATTTCAACTTATTTGGTTATCAGTTCTTGGATTTTAAAATACTGTTAGGAATTGTGACTGTTGCTAATATGGTCATTGAATAGTGATCACATGATTAGTATAAATATAGGTCTTTAATTAATCCAATTTACTCAGACAAAGGAAGCGATGGCCTCATCCAGTAGACGTTCCCCATACGAAGCCCATTTTTCGGAGCTCGGAAAATAGGTGGCATCATTGGGCTTCACTCTTGACAAAGCCCAAGTCGAGCATCGACATGTTAAGCTCGAGTAGGACCACCTATGAGAGAAGTGTAAGTTGATAGAGATTACCACATGAGCAATGTTATCCGAGCCACCCCAAGAGTCTTTCACCATCGCACACCTTACACTTCTGTCTTACGCGGGTGTTATAAGGGGTTATGTAACAAGACCTTAGCACTATAAATATGTACATTATTTTTGAATATGGTAATTATAAACTTTAATTTTATTATTGTTACCTTGAAAATAGTTTTTAAAGCATAAATAGTTTTTTTTGTTAATGTTCAACTAAGTCATATATTTTTATGAATTAATGGATTTTTTAATTAAATTATATTTTAATAAAATATTATTATTATTAAATTAATCTTTATTAAATATAAATGATCATATAATTTTATTAATGCAATTGTACTTTTTTTATGGTTTAAAAACATTTTTTGTCAAAACCCATGAATTTTTGAAAAATATCAGTTTTTATTTTAAAAGGGGAAATTAACATATTTAGAATATTATTTAGATAAAATGAATATTATATCTGTAATCATGAAGTCAAAATTATCCAACGGTAAATTTTTCATAATTTTCTGAGACAATCAAATATTTGGGTAAAAATTAAATACCGTTTAAATATATAATGTGTTTCATGACATCATAATGACCCAATAGTGATGTAATAAAGTACTATAAGCCATATGTTTGGACAATATATGTTTTAAATTTAAAATAATGTGATTTTGGGCTTGTTTTACTTATTTTACAAAGCATTAATGGACACTTCAAAGCATATTAAATATCTTGACTTTTTAAACAAATTTCTTTGGGAGTGTGACTCACCTCCACATAAGCAACCATGTTATTATAAGAAGTTCGGACATTGGACTTATAAAATACTATTTTCCAATTCCATTTTCTAAAAACCATGGGAAAAACCATGGTACGATTTGTGGTTTGGATTAGATTAATGTGAGGTGTCCCAAACCTAATTAATAAAGAATTCCATCACCTTTCCAATATAAACCCTCCCAAGCTCCCACTTTATCCTCACTCAAAGCCATTCAAGTTCTTCCAAACTCTACCCTAATCTCTCTATAATCCTCCCATGGATCCCCATGATCCGATGAAGCCTCTCTAAGGCCTCTCTCATGCCTTTGTAAGAACACTTCAATGTAAGGGTTTTTTCTTCCTTTCTCATTTTTGTCCAATTTTCATTAAATTGTTATGCCCTTTTAGTTTCAATTATAAAGGTTTGGGTATGGTTTCTCACCTCCACCATACTACCCTCTTTATTTTTTAATGATGGGATACCCCTTTCTCTCTCATTAAATGCCTACCATGTACACTCGTTTCTTTGTCGAAATTCAGAAAGGAATTTCCCTCTACTCATTTACATTCCAGCAATACTTTTTTTTAATGAATAAAAATTCCATTAAATTTGTTGGGACATGTATATATATGACCAATTTACCATCCATGTCAATTAAATATGATGAGACACCCCTTTCTATATCATAAACTATTTTTATGAATTCTTACGTCACGTCGTCACGCTGCCAAAATTGCACCGATTTTCCAAGCCAATGTCATTTTGTATTGAATACCATGCCAATTTCTCTATCAAGGGTATTCAACTTTTTGAAGATTTACATATTGATTATATAGTTTCATATATGAATTCCACATTCCTTTATCGTGGAATAAAGGATTATGTTTTATGAATCCAAGTCATATGATCCATGTGGAACATGAAATGAAATGTTTAAGAAGGGTGCGCCATTATAGCGCTCCAATGCATTGGGTAAGGTATAGTATCATGATACATCATGTGCATTGGGTTTTTACTCATGATAATTTAAGTGCAATGTCGTTATAATCATGCTTCATTTGCCATGAGGATTTACTCATGCTCCATGTGCAATGAGCCTTGCCACATGATAATTCCATGTTAAGTATTGCTCCCACATTTCCATGTTATGATAATCTTGATTTATCATGGATTAATGTTTATTCATCACTTGTGATCTATTGATATGCCTATTGTCTAACATGTATTTTATTATTCATGTTATTCCATTATTATTCCCTTACTGGGCTATATAGCTCACCCTTTTCTTATGCATGTCCTCAGGTTATCCCAAGTAATGTTAAGTATGAGGAAATGTAGTGGTCATGTAATGGAAGTTTTCAATAAAGATGTTGTATTTCATGTTTTTAGTTGATATGTAATGATAATAATACCCAAAGACACTAGACCTCTCGATCATCCATATTGTATCAAGTTAAGTTTATGTAATAAATAATGTTTAATTGTGTAATAAAAGATCAGGGTTGTCATACTTGGCTTGAGGAGTAGACCCTCCCCGAATCAAGCATGCTTTGTGAGGAAACCTATTGCTGGATGCATTCTAACGACTGTTCCGGGATACTGTGTGGGTTCGACAGCACTGACGATTGTTCCTGTATCCTGTGTGGGTTCGACAGCTCTAACTGCTGTTCCTGGATCCTGTGTGGGCTCGATAACACTAGTGACTGTTCCTAGATCATGTGTGGGTTTAACATCTCTGTTTTCTGTTCCTGGATCCTAAGTGGGTTTTCCAGTTATGATTTATATTCTTGGATCCTATGTGGGATCGAAAGAATAGATAATTCAGTGGCCACATCTGATCATCTCTATCTATCTACATATGATGTATACCTCTGTGAGCTGAGTTAGTAACATCGTGTTTTCCTTATGATTGTGATGATTACTTGATAACTTGGTTATTAGTATGGTCATATACCTAAGTGGGGTTATATGTTGATTTCATACCTTATGGTTTATCCTTGTTGGATTTTGTGAGACCTTGAGGGTCTCGAGGTCCCCACTGAGTATCGTTATACTCTCCCCTACATGGGCTATGCCCGCACCTCGTTGTGTTGGATGTAAATGATGGGAAACACTGACCGAGGCTGAGTGTACTAGGAATGGATGGTTCCCAGAGGTGGACCTCATGACGAGTCGGTACCTGGAGGAGACTGACGGAAGTGGAGTGCTGAGGAGGCTATCTGTACCTACCCTTCAAGTGGGATCCATGGTGGATGATCCAAGAGCAGCTTTTCATCTTTAAAAAGTTTTTCCCTTTTCAGTTGTACTTGTACATTACAGTTGGGTTTTTATTTCCAGCCCCTTTACTTTTTATCACCCTCTTGTTATACAGTTTTTCTTAGTGTTTTGTATCCATCAGTGTGCTCTGTCATGTGTGTTTACAGTTATAAAGGCATCTCCTTCCCAGATTTAGGGAATTATGAATTTTGTGCTAGTCGCTAGCCCTAGGCTTATGGAAGGCGGTCTTTGGGTAGTCACGACATGGGTCCTGGGGGACGGGTCATGACAAATTTGTATCAGAGGAGTCGGTTCTACTGTATAACTTAGGACTCTGATATTTTTTGTGAAGCAACAGTGTTAAGGGTACTGAGTGTGGTTATCTGTTCAGGGAGTCTAGTATTGGTGTAGCGGCTGACGTATCCATACACTAGGAACCTGACTTCTGATTTCTGACTCTCTGCACAAAAACACTGATTGTGTGTGTGTTTCAAGAGTTTTCTTAGTGATCTCTTTGAGTTAGCTCACCAGGTATAATTTATTAACCATGGCACACCTGTTTCTTTTCAGGATGGCCCCACGTAAACAGCCTTCCAGGGTACCCGACTTTGTATGAGATGACAGCCCACCGAGTGACGAGGCATCGGTGTAGGGTCCTATTACAAATGAGGCTCCAATAGTACCACTATCCATTGGGCCACCGATTCCACTAGCCCCAACAGCAGAGAGTGCACGCCGCCTGAGCGTGTTTCACGAGTTCCAGCCCCAGAGGCCGCCTAGGTATTTGGGTGAGTCAGACCCGTAGGTAGCTAAGGATTGGCTGGAGGCTGTGGCGAGAGTCTTCAGACTAGTAGGGACACCAGAAGACCTTATGGTGATCCTTGTCACGAGTCTCCTTCAGGAAGAAGCATCCATATTGTGCAGCCTGATTCTCCAGCTGCATGACGAGGAGACAATACTCTAGGAAGACATAGAGAGCGTGTTTCAGGGGGAGTTTGTCCCAACCACCCTACTAGTAGTGAAGATATAAGAGCTACTTCATCTACTCCAGGGTAGCATGATGGTGGCACAGTACTCAGTGAGGTTCACCGACCTCTCGTGCTACTCCACAGATATGGTACATGACCCATTCTTCAGGGTCTGAAAAAATGAGGAGGGGCTCAGGCGAGGGATCAGGTCTTCGATGATCTCCCTCAGCATCTCATTGAAGGAGGGGGTGTTTGAGGAAGCCCTCTTCGTAGAGATTTTCCTTTATTAGCAGTCACCAGCAGTGAGAACCACCACCGGGCATCACGTAGCGGAGTCTTCTGCAGCTGGCTGTAGACAGATGTCGCATAGGTCCAAACGGACCAGACCATCTAGTAGATGACCTTAGGACACAGGTTCTTTTTTACAAGGCACACGACACAGAGCCAATCATTCGAGGAATATGCAGTGTTTCACATGCGGCGGGCAGGGTTACATGGCTCATAACTGTCTGACCCGCCATTCAGATGATCAGCAGACAGTTGAGGGGCCTCCCAGGAAAATGTTGAGGTTCGATCGAGGCGATCTGCAGGGCACATGAAGACATGTCAGAGGAGCTGGTCGTGTAGCTGGCGGTGGGCAACATTTCGATGTGTTACCACGACCTCAACTAGGAGGTCCACCGCGACCGCAGGGTGCAGGTGGACAGGCGAGAGCTCAGCTCCAGGTAGTTAAGGCTTATGATCACGGTGCTCCAGATATGATTGAAGGTACAGTTTGTATCTACTCCACCATAGCATCAGTTCTTATAGACACATTTTCCAGTCACTCTTTCATTGGAACTACCCTCGTTTAGAGCTCCCAGATTCTGACGGAGCTGTTGGATCGATCCTTACTGCTAGAGACTCCTACAGGAGCAGACTCGATGATCACACACTAGTGCCGGTAGTGTGAGCTTACTCTAGGATGTGAGAGCTTTGGATGGGATCTCCTCATAGCGGCGTCAAGGCCTTACGAATCCATCTTGGGTATAGACTAGTTATCTATAGTCCATGCTCATATTGACTGTATTAGGAGCAAAGTGTAGCTTTTTCGCACATATGGGACCAAGTTCACCTTCACCAGTGAGAAGGGAGCCTTTTCCGCACTTGACGGACTTACTCAGAGGAGGGTGCCACCAGTCACTCATCAGTTGGCCTGCCTTACCCGTGGAGTAGTTGATGTGGAGAGTCCAAGCTATCAGGTAGTGGTGTAACAGTACATGGATTTTTTCCCTAACAATGTTCCAGATCTACATCCTTGAGGAGAGGTGGACATTCACATTTACTTGTACCCAAATATGGCACCGATATCTACACCAGCATGTCGGATGGGTCGCACTGATCTTCGTCAGCTGCGGGTATAGTTAGAGGACTTTTGGGTGATGGGATTCTTCCGGCCCAGTGTTTCTCCCTAGGAAGCCCCTATATTTTTTTCCAAGAAAGCGGATGAGAGAATGAGACTTTGTGTTGAATATCATCACCTAAACTAGTTGACCTGGAATAATAAGTACCCACTCTCGAGGATTGAGGACCACTTTGATGAGCAGAAGGGAGCAGAATGGTTGTCGAAGATAGACCTCAGAACAAGCTATCACCAGCTCAATGTTCGAGATGAGGATGTGCAGAAGACGACCTTCAGATGTTGGTACAACCACTATGAGTTCTTGGTTATGCCATTCGACATAACCAACGGTCCAAAATTTTTCATGGGACTCATGAACTGGATTTTCAGGACATACCAAGATCGCTTTGTCATATTCATCATCGAAGGCATTATGATGTACTCGACTACTGAGGAGATGCTTGCCTACCATTTACAGGTTGTACTAGACACACTTCAAGAGAAACAACTTTATGGTAAGCTCTCAAAGTGCCGGTTCTAGATCCGAGAGGTTCAGATACTCGTACTTGTCATCTTGGAGGCTAAAGTTGCAGTAGATCCAGTGAAAATTTAGTCAGTACTTGCTTGGGATCCACCTAGGAGTGTGACAGAGGTATGAAGATTCCTGGGTTTGGCTGGATATTACCGAATGTTTGTACAAGATGTATCCAGAGTTGCAACACCACTATCATTCACGACCAGGAAGGGGAAACCATTCGTGTGGTCAGAGAGATTCCAACAGAGCTTTCAAGAGTCGAGGTAGAGGATGGATAGTTCCCCCATCTTGAGGCTTCCAGAGGAAGGCGTAGGGTATATAGTTTACGGTGACACATCAGGGACCAGACTCGGATGTGTCCTGATGAAGGAGAGAGTAATAATCCCTTATGGTTCTCTTTAGTTGAGATAGCAAGAGAAGAACTAAGCCACCCAATACCTGGAGTTAGTAGGACTGGTCTTCACCTTGAAGATGTGGTGCCACTAACTGATGTGTGGGAGTTTCACAGTCTACTCTAACGACCAGAGTCTCAGGTATATCTTCTATCAGCATGACCTGAACCTGAGACAATCACATTGGCTTGAGTTCCTCCAGGACTATGACTTTGAGATAGTCTATAATCCTAGTAAGGGGAACGTTGTTGCTGATGCACTCAGCAGAAGATATGGTATACAACTACTAGGCGAGGCAACAGAGCAGCTGGCTGCTTAGCAGATATCCTTTGTGGATAGAGATGGAGCAGCTTTCCTTCAGTCCCTTACAGTCACTCCCCCACTTCTTTAGTGATTTAGGGATGCGTGGCATGGGGGATATGACTGTGAGACATGACATGCTTAGATATCTACAATTCAGGAACCTGATGGATTTTCTAAAGGTGGGGAGCACATCATCCTCTTCAGAGGACGTACTATGGTACCAAGGTCACTTCAAGAGGATGTGTTGAGAGAGTTCCACACATCCCATTTAGCGGTACATATAGGAGAGGTGAAGATGTACCAGGACCTTCGATGACAGCACTGGTGTCTAAGAATGATGAAGTAGTAGAGTTTGTCTCTCGATGCCTCACTTGTCAGCAAGTGAAGGAAGAGTACTAGGTACCAGCAGGCTTGGTTAAACATTTAGTGGTCCTAGAGTGGAAGTGGGATGTGATATCCATGGACATCGTGACAAGACATCAACGTTCATCCAAGGGTCATGACTCAATTTGGGTGATCATTGACCGACTCACCATGTCGGCCCACTTCCTACCGATCAGAGAGTAGGGTTCTATAGAGAGAATGGGATGCCTCTACGTGTAGGAGATTGTAGGACTACATGTATTACACTCGAGGATTGTCTTTGATCATGACTCACAGTTTACTTCCCAGCTATGGAAGGGGTTTCAGGAGGCTTTTTGAACACAGATTCGTCTGAGCACCGCCTTCCATCCTCAAACGGATGGTTAGACTGAGTGGGCCATTCAGACCCTCAAGGATAGGTTGCATGCCTATGTCCTCAACTTCGGTCGTAGTTGGGAGGATCACTTACCTTTGGTGGAGTTTTCATACAAGAACAGCTATCACTCCACCATTGGGATGACCCATTTTGAGGAATTATACGGGCGACCTTGCAGATCCCACTTGTGTTAGGATGACCCTGGGGAGTCCGCACTAGCAGGACCATAGATGGTATGAGCTACCACGGAGAAGGTGGAGATCATCCAAGAGTGGATGAAGACTGCACATAGTAGATATAATTCGTATGCTAACATGAGAGGGAGACCTATAGAGTTCAAGGATGGTGACCACATCTTTCTATGGGTCTCACCTCGATGAGGTTTATGGATATTTCGCTAAGGTGGCAAGTTATCTCCGCGTTTCATCAGACATTTTTAGGTCCTCAGTAGATTTTGTGAGGTGGCATACCTCTTAGCTCTTCCAGCTCAGTTGCACCAGGTTCATGACGTCTTCCACGTATACCTACTGATGAGATATGTGCATGACCCTTATCAAATCATCGACCATGGGGAGATGGACATCGATGATGGGGAGACTTTTACGGAGGATCCAGTGGAGATTGAGGATCGATAGGAGTGGGTCCTTCGTGGATGGTCGATACCTCTATTGCACGTCCGTTGGCAGCATAGGAACATCCAAGAGAGCACATTGGAGTGGGATGCTCAGATTTGGGCTCAGTACCTCGATTTGTTCCATTTGTTCAAGTTGTAGCTTACATGGACATAAAGCCCTAAGGTTGTGAGAATGTATTTCATAGAATTTCTATGGAATATTTTTTCTTAAATACATGGGAATTTTACGATTCCGTTAAAACTGACGACGCATGATTCTGAGGCCCGGTATGCCCAGAATCAATTTCTGAGCTTTTGTTCGGGTATGTTCAGTAAACGTACGAGTGAGTTTTTATAACTTTTGAACAGATGCTTGGAATTGAAATCTGAGGGCACTGTTGAACTCACAGCCCCATTATTCGCATAATATGTCTTTCACCTCGATGGTAGTTGGTCGAGAATGAAAGTTAGTTTTTTGGATTTTAATGAATAAAATTAAATAAAAATAACGTAGTAGCTTTATTTTTATTTTTGGTTGGTTGAAGCCTCCATGTGGAAGCTGTAGGTGGGGACCACCAAAACATAACCTCCCATGAGAGGTTATGGTGGTGGAGCCCACCCGAACCTAACCTCCCCTTCATGTTTATTTTGGTGGGGACAACCTGAGGTTAAAACCTCTTGAACTCCACATTAATTGGGGAGAAACCTCTTGAGCTCCCCACATAATGGGGCCACCCCTATTTTTAATTTAGTATGCCAACACCTCTTGAATTAATGGTTAAATTCAAATTAAATTATTAAAACATAATTTAATTTATATTGGTCATTCCTTTCATGGGAGAGGGGTTGGAAGAGCACATGGAGAAACATATTCTCTCCAATAAAGAATGCTCCCCCCAATGAAGAATGACTGTCGAAGAATGAAGAACACTTCAACCATCGAAGACATACATTTTCTTCTTTGATCTTCAACTGGAACCAGGGAGGATGTGTCATCCTTGAAGAACGACGATGATGTCATCCTCGACATCTTCATCTTCTTTTCCGACGTCAACGAATCGACGTTGCCTTTCTCACGCCAATTTCGACGATCAATGATGAAAGGTAGGGGGTCAAACTTTGTTTTGTTTCTCATTCTACGTTTTCTATTGCGGATTATAAATTGAAGCATCATGCTATCAACCGAACGTGTAGGGTGCGGGCTGAACAAACAAAGCCCGACCCATCTGCCTTCTTTGTGAAATTTAATGCCAAATGAAAAAAGAGACTGGGATGAGCGATTATCATAAAAAATGATTGCAGATCTAAGGAGACATCCCAAGGAATGCACGACTACTTCAGGAATGAAAATCGGGCCACTGAAACTCGTCCAGTGACCCGTAGAAAGTTCACCGATGGATAGAGTGACAATCATCACTACATGGATGGTTGAGGCGTAACCGCACCGCCAGAGGAGTAACCCACAGCCGATGGGCTTCCACAGTGCAGTAGTGGCTGGTGCAAGCCTGGCCATGAAGAAAACCAGTGGCTCAAGCCTCCTGGTCACCGGAGAAGGCACGACCTAAACACGCCGATCCGTGGAGAAAAAAGGGGGTCGCGGCGGTGTAGCGGTGGCCATTGCAAGTCCGACCGCGAAGAAGACGGGCAGCCCGAGCCGCAGGGTCAACGAAGGAGGCGCGACACAACTGCACTGCGTGGGAGGTGGCTGGCCGCTCTACCAGTGGGGAGGATCGTAACCCATCACTGGCTCCCTCGTGATGTGGAATGATGCCACGTGGCACCAGTTTGACTTCCACTAGAACGGCTAAGCCGTTTGGAATTTCTAGGGGGTGCGGCCTCCCCTATGGACACAGCTAGGGCGTACCCCATGGGCTACTGCCCCCACAGGATGGGCCGCCCCCACGGACCGGGCCGCCCCCACGGACCTGTTTGGACCTGTGGACCGGGTCGGACCGTCCGGGCTGAACCCGACCTTGACCCGTTTGACATATTACCACACTTTGTCTCGTAACATGAGCAACGAGCATCAGATCAACAAACTGTCTGCGGAGAAGGAAACCTTGGAAGGATATGGATTTTTGGTATACCTCGTTCAATTTTTGGACAATGTTGGGGTACAACTGGGTGGGATCAAACGTAAATCCAATCGGGACCTCGTAACAGAAATTCCAATAACTCTCAGACTGGGCGTCCGAGTGACACACCATCTATCGCGTTTGGTAACTTTTGGAAAGAAGGATATTTTGAATACATATACTTGGGAAATTGTGGTAGTTGATGTATAGACACTTGGCTTGAAGATCAGATCCTCACGAATTCAAGAATGCTTTGTGCCGAACCCTGTGGCTGGTTGTGACCTGACGACTATTCTTGGATCTTGTGTGGGTTCGAAAGCACTAACGACTATTCCTCGATCCTGTGTGGGTTCAACAGCTCCTACTACTATTCCTGGACCCTGTGCGGGTTCTACAGCATTGAAGACTTTTTATGGATCCTATGTGGGTTTGAAAACTCTATTTACTGTTCCTGGATCCTGTGTGGGTTCGACCGTTCAGATTTCTATTCCTGGATCCTGTGTGGTTTCACCATAATAGATGATTCAGTTGCTACATCTGATCATCTCTCTCTCTAAATAAGTTGTATACCTGTGTGATATGAGTCAGTATCTTTGTTTTTTCCTTATGATTGAGATGGATTACATGATAACATAGGTATATGTGTGGGCATATAACTATGTGGGGTTATCTGTTGATTTCATTCCGGTGGTTTATCCTTGATGGATTTTGTGAGACCATGAGGGTATTGGGGGGCCTAATGAGTATCATTATACTCACCCATGCACGAGCAATTCCCACAAATCATTGTATTGGATGCAGACGACCGGCAGTGCTGACCGAGGCTGAGTGTACTAGGACTGGACGGTTCTCGGAGGTGGACCTCACTACGAGTCGGTACCCGGAGGAGAATGACTTAAGTGGAGTTCTAAGGAGGATATCAGTAACTAACATTTAGGTAGGATCTGTGGTGGACGATCCAAGAGCTACTTTTCATCTTTCAGCTATTTTTTCCTGTTTCAGTTGTACTTGTACTTTGCAGTTGGGCTTGTATTTCTGGCCCCTTTACTTTTTAACACTCTCTTTTTATACAGTTTTTCTTAGTGTTTTGTATCCAGCTGTGTGTTCTGTTGTCTGTTTTTACAGTTATAAAGGCATTGAATTCCCATATTTAGGTAATTATGACATTGGTGTGAGTCGCCAGCCCCTGGCCTATGGAAGGTGGGATTTGGGTAGTCATGGAACATGCCCCAGGGGACGGGTCGTGACAGTTGTGGTCGTTATGATGGCCAGGAGGAGGCTATGGCAGAGGAGGTGGTGGGCGAGGAGGAGGCCGATGCAGATGAGGAGGCTGAGGAGGAGGCCAAGACAGAGGAGGAGGGCGATGAGGAGGCCGAGGAGGAGGAGGAGGGCGATGAGGAGGCCGAGAAGGAGGCTAAGGAAGAGGAGGAGGGCGATGAGGAGGCTGAGACTGAGTACAAGGGAGAGGAGGAGGGTGGGGATGATGATGGGGATGACTATGATGATGAGGGTGAGGGTGATGATGATAGTGATTGTGATGAGGGACATATTGATCCGTTACATTTTTGACTGATATTACTGACCTTTTATGTTTATTGATTTGTTGTGCTTGAATATATGTGCGATTAGGAAGGTAACATTATCTTTAATTTTTATCCATTTGAATGAAATTTTTATTTTTTAATTGAAATTTAGAAAATTGATGGTTTGATTAGAATTTCGTATTTTTAAATTATTCATTTAACCTTGATATAATTTGCTTAGAATTTATGTAAATTCCATCCCATGTGTCCAGGAAAGCCCCCCGGACACCCCCCAACCCTCCTCCATGGACCCCAGACACCCCCCCCCCTCACTGGACCCTGTACAGCCCCCCACCCTCCTCCTTAGACCCTAGACACCCCTCGAAAAGCCCCCGGACAGCCCCTACCCTCCTTCCCAGACCTCGAACAGCCCCCACCCTACTCCATGGACCCCGGACAGCCCCCCACCCTCCTCCATCGACCTCAGACATACCCCCTCTTCCCTAGTCACTGGAAAACCCCCACCCTCCTCCCTGGACCCTATACATCCCGCATACATCCCGCATACATCCCCCAGACATCCCCCAAGATATCCCCCTGACAGCCCCTCACCCACCTCCCTAGACCCCGAACATCCCCCCAGACAGCCCCCACCCTTCTCCCTGGACCACAGACAGCCCCCCTCCACCCTGGACTCCGGACATCCACCCGACACGATATCCCAACATTGGGAGATCAGTGATTTAGCACATATAAAACATCACGACAATTCACGAAAGTCAAATGACCACCTTCCTTGATTCTAGTGACAATCACACTCAAAGTGTCCCTATATTGTTTAAAATGGAAAACGATTTATGTAAAAAAATAGACATAGAGAAAACTAACCAAAAGTATTTTGATTATGTAGAATCTTTAGCACAAGGATCCATGGGTCATTTCTGATGTGTACAAGTCAACCACAACTCAATCCAAGTCAGAGTATTGCCGGTACCACTCAAAGTGTCCAACCTTTATTTTAAATGGACAACATTTTAAGCGAAAAAAACAACGGACATACAAAAAACTGACCAAACACATTCAGATTGTGTTGATACTTTAAAAAAATTATCCATGGATCATATGTGACATGTACGAGTCAACCATGCATCAATATGAGGCACGGTGTGGCCGATATCACTCGAAGTGTCTTTCCTTTTTTTAAAATGGACACCATTTTAAGTAAAAAACAACTTGCATAAGAAAAAAGACCAATCTTATTCAGATTGTGTTGATACTTTAGAACAAGAATCCATGGTTCATTATTGATTTTTATGAGTCAACCCCATCTCAATATGTGGCACGTTGTGGACGGTACCACTCAAAGTGTCTCACATTTATTTGAATTGGACAACATTTTAACTGAAAAACACAACTGGCCTACGGAAAACCAACCAAACGCATTTGGATAATGTTGATACTTTAGAAAAATGATCCAGGGGTCATTTTTGAGGTGTATGAATTACGCTTTACACAATACAAGGAATAGTGTGTCCAGTAACACTCAAACTGTCTCTCTTTTATTTGAAACAGACTAGATTTTAATTGAAAACAACAACTTCAAAGTGGAAAACTGACCAAGCACATTCAGATTCTGTTGATACTAAAGGAAAAAGATCCATGGGTAATTTTTGACGTGTACAACACAACCCCTCCTCAATCTGATGCCCGGTGTAGCCGATACCACTCAAACTGTCTCACTTTTATTTGAAATGGATCTGATTTTAAGTGAAAACAACAACCTGCATACATAAAAATGACCAAACGCATTCGGATTCTATTGATAATTTATGAAAACGATCTATGGGTCCTTTGTGATGTGTACGAGTCAACCATGACTTAATATGAGGAATAGTGTGTCTGGTACCACTCAAACTGTCTTACTTTTATTTGAAATGGATAATATTTTAAGTGAAAACAACAACATGGATACATAAAACCGACCAAACCCTTTCTGATTGTACTGATACCTTAGGGAAACAATCTATGAGTCATTTTTGACTTGTATGTGTCAACCCCGACTCAAAATTAGAAACAATGGGGCATGTACCACTCAAAGTGTCTCACCATTAGTTGAAATGGACAACATTTTAAGTGAAAACAACATCTAACATACAGAAAACCGACCAAACACATTAGTATTGTGTTGATAATTTAGAAAAATGATACATGGGTCATATGTGATTCATAATAGTCAATGCCGCCTCAATCCGAGGCATGGTGTGACCACTATCATTAAATGTTTCTTTCTTTTGTTATAAAATGGACACTCGTTTATGTAAAAAAATCTGGCATACTAAAAACTGACCAATTGTATTTTGATTGTGTTGATACTTTAGAAAAAGGATACATAGTTCGTTATTGATGTGTACGAGTCAACCCCGCCTCAATCCGAGGAACGGTGTGGCCTATACCACTCAATGTGTATTAATTTTATTTGAATTAGACAACATTTTAAGTGAAAATAACAACAGGCATAGGGAAAACTTACCAAAGACATTCAGATTCTGTTGATACTTTAGGAAAAGTGTCCATGGGTCATTTGTGATGTGTAAGAATCAACCTCGCCTCAATCCAATGCACGGTGTGGCCGATACCACTCAAACTGTCTCACTATTATTTGAAATGAACCGGATTTTAATTGAAGACTACCACTTGCATACAAGAAAAAATACCAAACTCATTCTGATTCTATTGATACTTTAGTACAACAATCCATGGGTCATTTGTGATGTGTAAGAGTCAACCCTGCCTCAATCCAAGTCACGATGTCGCTGGTAACACTCAAACTGACTCACTTTTATTTAATATGGACATGATTTTAAGTGAAAACAAATACTTGCATACAGAAAACTGACCAAACGATTTCTAATTGTATTGTTACTTCAGAAAAACGATCCAAGGGTCATTTTTGATGTGTAAAAGTCAACCCTGCCTCAATCTGAAGCACGGTGTGTTCGGTATCACTCAAAGTGACTCTCTTTTTTATTAAAATGGACACTTTTTATGTAAAAAAACAGACAATCAGAAAACTAAAAAAATGTATTCTGATTGTGTTGATACTTTAGAACAAGGATCCATGGGTCATTTGTAACGTGTATGAGTCAACCCCATCTCAATATTAGGTATGGTGTGGCTGTTACCACTCAAAGTGTCTCACTTTTATTTGAAATGGACAACTTTTTAAGTGAAAAAAACAACTAGCAAAAGTAAAATGACCAAACACATTCATATTTTTTTGATACATTATGAAAGTGATCCATGGGACATTTGTGATGTGTATTAGTAAATTCCGACTTAATCCAAGGCATGGTGTGGCTGGTACCACTCAAACTATCTCACTTTTATTTGAAATGGACACGATTTTAAGGGAATACAACAACTTTCATACGAAAAACCGACCAAACGTATTCGGATTGTGTTAGATACTTTAGAACATGGATCCATGGTTCAGTCTCACATAATACACTTCTCACATGAGGAACTCCTATCCCTATTCAAAAACACATGACATTTAATACACCAATCCCATCCTCAAACAAGGGGTTTTAGGACCAATCCAAAGTCCCTTTGGGAACCCAATACCAAAAATATAATTGAATATTCATACCCACTACACAAAATAGGTATTCATATCAAATCACACTCAGGAGAACAAATTACAATTAGCCACATACCCCCTTATTCCAATTGAATATTCTATGAAAAACATGTAGGCGATTCTGGTAACCCATCTCATATGTTGAGATTGGACAATGTTTCCCACTAGCAGATCATGAACCATTTATACATGGATACATAGTCATTAGAGGAATAAAAACATAAAATGTGCTTCCTATAACTACTCCTAGGTCTAAGAACATGACCACTAACATTGTATATCTTATGGGAATCATGATCCTTGTCCACTCTACCCATGTTTTTCTGTTGGTTTTAAGATAGTCAACCCATGCTCATGAGTAAAAATCCCATGTGCATCCAATAACAGGTAAGCATTTTATCTTATGTGGAATGGTGTTGTGGTTTGAGTGAGGAGTGAATTCTAAATTTTGAATACTATTATTTGTGTTATTTCTTTTCAATTATAAATTTATGAATTCTAGATGTATAGGATTATGGGTGTATTAGTAATGAATTCTAAATTTTGAATAATGTTATGTGTATTGGATTCTAGATATATTGGATTTTAATTTTGTATTGGTGTTGTGGGTGTAATTGTATTTGAATTATGGATGTAATGGATTGTAGATGAGTTGGATATTGGATTTTTACCCTGTGTTGTGGTTCGAGTGAGGAATAAATTTTAAATTTCTAAATTTCTGAATTCCTGATGAATTTTATTCATCCCATGTAGGATTTTGGATTCTGGATGTCTGTGTTCTTGCAGGGAGAGTTGGAGGTTGGAGGTGGAGAGTTACAGGTTGGAGGTGGCTACTGGCTGCTGCATCATATGTGTACCAGCAATTTTGAAAACCATTGGTATAGACTTCTAATGTATATTATACAAATGGTTTTGTATAACCGTTGGTATACACTTCTACCCATGGTTTTCAAAACCGATGGTATATCTGTTGTGTGTATATTATAACATATACCAACGGTTTGTGAAACCGTTGGTATATCTCTTTCATTAACACATATACCGAAGGTTTACACAGAACAATTGGTATAACACTATACCCCCATCTTACATGGCCATTGTTTGTGAAACCATTGGTAAAGGATAAAATTCCCGCAGTTCTTCATTTGTTACAACCATATCCTTGGGACCATTCTCCAATATTCATGTCCACTTTGAGATCAAATCATAAAAATTCATCAAAAATCCCAATGTCGTGAATTTCTAGAGAATTTAAAAGGTGTTTTTTAAAAATTCTAAATAATCTATCAATTTTTATATCACTGTTGATATCATAACATGAAGCATTCCCAACTATCCATAAAAAAGTATCTTTGTAGTCCATGTCAACTTCTCCTTCCTTTTTCCTTCTTTTTTAATTCTCTATCCTTATTTATACGATTAGTTTGAGGGACATAAATGTTATAAAAAATTATTGTATAGTCTTCCAACCCCGTCTCTACAATGTTGTTAAAAGTCCGCAAGCTTTAACAATACATAATCATGAATTTTATTAATAATTCAGGTTGAGGTTATTTTCCAGTTTGTAGTTTTATATAGTTAGGGCATAACTATTACATTACATATCAAATATTAAAATGTATACACTTCTAATCAGTATTTATTTCATTATATAATAAAAACTCTTTAAAGAAAATTATAATTCAATTCTTGAAATAAATATTCATGAATTATTCATTTCACTTACCCTACTTTATACCCTATGAAAAACATTTCAAGAACATGGGATGAGCATAAAATGCTCAGTAAGGGTTATAAAATAAAGAATGAAATAATTATCCCATAAATAGATAGAAAACATAAGCTCTTTAACATACCTCATGAAATTATATGTTTTATGAATAACACATAGAAATCATAAATCATAAACGAATCTTGTGGAATCCATATCATACTTACATTTTAGCTTTCACAGCTACGTAGGGAGTTACGTTTATAATACACATCACAATATATTCCCTAAATATCTTAGGAGAAAAATTAATGATTAACTCTGTCACATTACCTAATGAATTAGATAGCTATCTTGGGGTAACCCGCTAGAGGTTTATCATGGAACCACCCATATACATAAACAATGCTCAAGATCTATAAAAAAATCAAAACCCATGGACAAGCATAAAGGAATGATAACATTTACACATTGAAACAATAATATAACATTTCAATATATTGAAAATATCCATCCAATATCAAAACCATTTTCAATACCAAAATACTTAATAAGATTATATGGTATTAATTATCCCTTTAAAACCCATATGGCTTGTTATGGAATCCAAATATACAATTATGCTCACAGCGGCGTAAAGATCACTGTAACGATATACGTTAAATAAAAACATTCATTTTGTCATTTAGTAAAACTATCCATAGAGAAAACATTACCTTTGAATGAAATTAAATGTCAAAAGGCTGTTATACATTGTATAAAGGATATTCGTGTGAAAATCAATGTATTCGTCAATGAAAGGAGTTAGAGATGTAGTCCATTACCTCGTGTACGACATGACTTGTTCATTATTTAGTCTACGTAATAATAAAATAATGTTAATTTTTAATTTCTTCAGAACCTTATTCAAGTTTATTATGCCTTTTATATCACTTATTACCATATTTTAAACATTACTTAATCATTTAAGTTAATAAGAACCATTTTGTTGATATTTGGTAGTTGAGTGAAAAATAAACATCTAATAATTATTACTTGTCAATATGGTCAAAATTACATTATCTCTAGAATGAAATTAATGATAATGATATCATATATATCATATATATCCCATATTTATACTTTTACATAACATTTGGTGATAAGAAATGAAATGCACCATTCATGGAGACGGAAAGCCGTATGTATGCATGAATGTTAATTTACTTTCTTTATCATATTTAATGGAATGAAATCATAATTATACATAGGTATATTATTATTATGTTATAATTTCATATATAAATTCATTATAGTCATCCTTTATATATTCCATGTATGGCATGAATGTGTGATATCACTTTGAGGGGGCGATAGTCCACACTTCTTCAATTGAAATTACCATATTTACCCATTATGGAAACCATAATGGTATGATATAAAAGAAAAATACAGAAAAAAGAGACAATATAAATATAATATACATCACATATAATTATAGTGACATCATAATGGCCATCATGAGTGGAAGTTGGAGATAATTTAATAATCATTGTTTCGTGAGGCAGTAGTTCACCGTCTACCGAAACAGTATGTTTGTATCCTTTAGATAGAGGTTTGTGGATGTGTAGATCGAATAAACCTCTTCAAAACATACTAGTATATAGAAGATAGTGGTGTTTTTATAAAATAATGTAATTAGGAGAGTTTCTGGGCGTTGGATGATGAAAATAAAATAAAAGAACATGAGTGAAGATGTTACCTTTATATCTGGTAACATATTTTGATTTGAGACAAAGGGCTATCATAAATTTCCTTATGTATAGGGGAAAGACTCTTTGAGGAATATAGGTATGTAGGGAGATTCATGGAGTAGAGTTTTTATGGGACAAGGGGCCTTAGAGTTGTGTGTATTGGGTTAGAGGTGGTGGCCTTTTATAAGAGGGAGGAGGGGCTCTTTAGGAATGTTTCAATGTATTATTTTATTATAAACATATTATAGGATTCAAAAGGCCCAAAAAAGAATTAATTCCATGATAAGATTCATAGATGTCAAAATAAAACAATACAATAATAATTGGAAAGTTTTTGTATATTTTTTAGTCCATATATTTTTTATTTATCCCTTTGTTAACTTATTTAACTTTTACCATGTGCTCTTACATATTCATACTATATGGCTGATATATTTAATATAAAATGACATGCATCCCGAAATGGATGATTGATGAAAATTTTCATATCATATTTTTTAGTTTCCCTAAATTTTTTTCTATTTTATCATTTAATAAAATATTAATTGTTTTAAAAACTCATTTATGTCAATTTATAAACTGATCATATCATGACATTTAAATAATCGATAAAAAATTGATTCTTTTAGAAAAAAATTAATTCAAAGATAAAAAATCATTATTATCCCTCAAATTCATGTTTTGAATACAATGTTTCAAAATAAATTTATTTTAATATTTATAGTATCATTTATTTGATTCCTTTATTAATGAAGAAATTACTGCATCACCGTTGTGTCATAATTAAATTTATTTATATAATGCCTAAAAATTATAAATAAAATACCATGATGTATGAAATCCTTTTATCTTTCAAATTAATATTTATAGTAAAATATATCACTTTTATAACCCAATATATAAATTTTTTTCGTAAAAGATATATGTTTAGGTTATATTTTCCTTATCATTAAATTAATTATTATAAAATTTCATTTTCACTTACAACTGGCTTCATGGGGTCCCAAATTATACTCGAGCATGGAAATCGTTGGATAGGTTAAAAAAATAGGATTATAATACACTTTAAGGTTATTTATTATTATCATGATATTATTTTTTACCCGTATTTACCATATTTATACTTTAACTATGATAAATTAAATATTTACTAATGTTACTATTCATAATGTCTAAAATTAAAATATATCTATTTATAAAATTTGGACCTCGTAATTCCAAATATGAAATCCATTATTCCAAATTCAAGACACATATGTTTCATAAATTAATTTTAAATTAATTCCTATTGTCAAAATAAAAAGCGTGTTTTTAAGAAATAATAACTATCAAATGATTGAGACTTTTTTATGTCCAATTTCAATGTGAAATTACATCGAGTGATCAGTATTGTATTAAATGGTAAAAATATGATCTAATTAAAATTTAAAACCAAATAAAAGGTTAATATTACCATATAAATATAATAGATTAAAAGGCAGTTTTGAATTAAAATGTAGTATATTCACTTTTAATAAAAAAATTAACTTTATCAAATTTTTTTTTTAAACAAAGTTAATTTTATTTTCTAGATTCTAAAGAAGAATTTTATTTAATCTAATAAAATATATATTAGTGGGAAATACTATATTTAAAAACGTTTCTCTAAAAAAAGGGTGTAAATCATCCTTTTAAAGAATATTAGAGTATTTATGTTTAAAATTAGATTCATTCAAATTTTAAGCCTATAACATTTATGGGATAAATGTAAAAACATTTAACAAAACATGTATAATCAAATTTCAGTTTGTTATATTAATTCCCTCAAATTCAATGAACCGGTCCTAACATCCATTTAAAATAATATTATTTTAATATTTTTTAGTATGACTCTGCCTTATGTGAAACATGAGATTTTCGGAGAAACCCATTATTGTGTGTTTGTTACGCCATCAAACATAGCATCCCCTTTAAATTAAAATTATTATTTAATACTAAAATTTTAATAAATATGAAATTTTCATTTTCTTTATTTACATGGGATGTTACAACTTTCCCCCCTTTTGGAAATTGCACCCTTGTAATTTTTATTCACTTATAAAATAAGATGGATTATTTATCCCTCATAACATTCTCTGATTCCCACATTTCCACTTCACCCGTATGGTTTTTCTTGAAATCATTTTCCTGATGAATTACCTTATTTTGCAACACTTTCTATCTTCAGTCAAGAATCTAGACTGGTTTTTTCTCAAAATATTGATTCTCTTCCAACTGAACTACATTTGGACCCAAAACATGAGATGGATATAGAATCTAATTTCTCAATATCAAAACATGAAAAACATTGTGTACCTCGGATAAACATTGAGGTATAGACACATTTTATACAACTGATCCAACTATCACCAAGATTTCATAGGTTCCAATGATCCTCAAACTCAAATATTATTCTTATGAAAACACATCACACTTTCCCATGGAGAAACATTGAAAATACATGATCGCCAACCTCGAAAGAAAGATACTTCCTTTGGTTATCTACATAACATTTTCCCTGCTCTGTGCTATTCTCATGGGCTTATGGATTAACTAAACTTTTTCTGCCATCTATTATACCAATTCTGGTGCCATTAGTTTCCTTCCACCTACATCATCTATAAAATTTGGAGTTCGACACTACTTCCCATATTATTACTCAAATCGCGCAGTTTGTATGTTGGAATGAAAACTATTTTTATAAGAAAAAACATCCAAAGAAAAATGATGGTCCCAAATTCTTTGGTGATATATTGAGAAAGCTCGTAGCATAAATTCCAGTTTATAAATTTCTCATTCTGACTGCCCATCTAATTGTTGATGAAATTTGTACAAAAATTTAATTCATTATCTAATGAATTTTGAAAGGCCTTTGGAAAAGTTTGAAGTGAACCTTGGATAACGATCAGAAACAATGTAGAGGGTAACTTCATATAATCTAAATATCACTTTAATTGACAACCAAAAAATTTATTCTAGTGACCGAGTATCTCGAATAGGAAGAAAATGAGTAGATTTAGTCAATCGATCAACAATAACTCACATTGTATCATTACCTCGAGATGTATTCTGTATTACCACAATGAAGTATGTGGATATATTTTCTAATTTCCACTTTGGCACTGGTAATGGTTGAAGCATCAATTTCGATAATTTCCACTCTACTTTTACCTATTACCATGTTCAACACATCATATTAAAGTTAAAAATATCTCTTTTCATTCCATCCAACAAGTAATATTCCTGAAGATCTCTTTACATCTTAGTACTATAAGGATGAACTGAAAAAAAATAACTATGAGCATCAAATAACAAATCTATCTTCAATTGTGAATCAAAAGGCACACATAATCTTTTTCCAATCCTTAAAACACAATTTTATCAATGTTAAATTCAGGTATCTTACCCTCCTGAACCAACTCTACCTTTTTCTTCAACTCATTGTCTTCTTTCAATGCTTGATTTAATTTTTTTCTAGGGATTATTTCAATGAAACCTAAAACAAAATAGAGGTTTCGTCTGAACTATCAACTTCTATACCAATGTTCATCAAATTTTTAATCAAATAATCTTGTTCAAAATTTTACTTGGTTAATGTTGCATTTCTCTTTTGAATCAAAGCATCATCCACTTTATTTTCCTTTACTTGATGGTAATGAATCATGAAATCATAATCCTTGATTAATTTTAGCCATATCCTCTGTCTCATGTTCAATTCTTTCTGAGTGAATATATATTTCAAACATTTTTTGTCATTATATATTTCACATTTTACTTTATACATATGATGACTCAAAATTTTTAAAGAAAAAATAATAGCAGCTAATTTCAAATCATGTGTAGGGTAATTTAACTCATGAGGTTTCAACTGACGTGAAGCATAAGAAATTACCTGATCATTCTACATAAGGAAACATCCATATTTAAAGGAAGCATCACTAAAAATAAAAAAAAAATCACCATTTATAAAATAATGTTCCAAAACTAGATCATTCACCAATATTATTTTTAATTCTGGAAAACAAACACCATATTATTTTTTCTAGATGAACATAACACCTATTTGAGTTATCTTAGTTAGTGGGATAGATAACCCGGATAAATTTTCAACAAACCTCTGATAACAAACTGCTAAACCAAAAAATCTACAGATCTTAGTTATATTTGTGGGTCTTGGCCATTATTCAATAATTTTTTTAGCAGGATCAACTATTATTCAAAATTTTGAAACAATGTGACCATTGAATGATATTTGTTGTAACTAATAATCACAGTTCCAATATTTACCATACAGTTTCTTTTCATTTATGGTTTTTAAGACAACCCTTAATTGACTTTCATGTTCCTCATAACTTTTAGGAAGAACCAAAACATCATAAATACTCACAACCAAAAACATATCCACGAACTCATGGAAAATTATATTCATATGATTTATGAATAAAATAGGTGAATTGATTTACACAGGAATAACTAGAAATTCATAATGGCCATATCTAGTAAGAAATGATATTTTCGGAATGTTTGATTCCTTTACTTTCAATTGGGGATACCCCAACCTCAAGTCAATATTCAATAAATACTGAGATCCCTATAGATGATCAAACAAATCATTGATATGAGGAAAATGATATTTGTTATTAATAGTGATGTTATTCATGGCTCTATAATCAATGAAAAGTATAATTGATCGATCTTTCGTTATAACCAACAACACATGAGAACCCCATAGTGATGTGTTATGTCTAATGAAACCTTTATCTAGTAACTTCTGAAATTTCTTCTTTAACTCTAAATGTTCAATTTTCTCCATTTAATAAGTGGGTTTTGAAATTGGATGAGCATCAGGAACTAATTCAATAGAAAATTCAACTTCTTGATCTGGTATTATTCTTGGAAACTCATCAGGAAAAACATAAATATTCTCATTTACCACTGGCACATCATTAATCTAAACAGTTATTTTGTTTTCAACAATATGTGAAATGTAACATTCATTTCCACCTTTTTCTAATTTCTCAGCTTCCCGATTTGTTATCAAAAGTATGGGTTCATATTTGTACAAAAACTGAAATTCATTATGAAAAGAAACCTCTTAAGATCATTATTCATTATTATAATGATAAACATAAAGCCAATCCATAACCAAAATACAATGAAATTCTACTAGAGGCACAATAGAAGATTTTCAGGTTGGTTATTTCCGCACACAAGTACATGAAGGTTCTTAGAATTTCATTTTGTCTCAACATTTCCTCTCATTGTTTTTACCATAAGTTTTGTATTCATATATTGATATGGAATTGTCAATTTACTAGAATTTTTTTCTCAAAATGAATGAATGTGTAGAACTAGAATCAAGAAACAAATAGACCTAATCTGAATAAAAAATATTGTACCTGATACTACTTCTTTTTAGAGACCGACATCTTCTAAAGTAGTTGCCAAGGATTTCACCACACCATTCTGCATGTAGTCTATCTGCTTTCCCTCAGTTGAGTATTTCATTTGACACTCATCTAGAAAATGGCAAATTTTATTCACTTATAACGTTTTATTGATTGTAAATAAAATTTTGTTTTACCATTACCCTAACCATTTTTAGAGAAATTATGAGCCTTATGTCCCATATTACTTAATCTATAATACTTTCTTGATTTCAAAAGACATTACCTAGCATGTATTTTACACAATTTTCAAAAAAATTAAACTTACATTTCTCACCATCAGACTTTTTTGAAGAGTTTTTCCCTTTTTTCTTCCACCTAAACCTCTTATTCTTTGGATTTTCAAAGAAAACATGATCATCGTAAATCTTCATTTCAAACTTCTTTGAAAATTGAACATGTTTATAATAACTTTTGAACTCAAAAGATGATAATGAACTTCGATACTTTGGATTAAATTTTGAGTAAAAACAATTGATTTTACAATCAAGATATAATATGAAATTTGGAGCATAGCTTTCCTATTGGGGGAATTTTTATTCATAATCATCCACTAATTCATCCTCCTTCCTCAAATCCATGAATTGTTTTTCCATCATAAGATGAACCAAATTAAGAATATATTTCTTAAGAATCATACATTAAAATTCATACCAATCAGGAGCAGCAATCTATTCACTATCCATGATATTTTTAACAATCATCCACCACTGATCGACTTCACCTTCAAAACAGTATACAATGAGAAAAAACATTTCATGTTCTGAACACCCCATGACGTCAAAAATCATCTCCATTTCATTAATACATCCTTGAGCTTACACAAGGTCAGATGATCCTCTAAAAGATGAGGGATTCTTCCTCATGAAATGGTCCACTATTGAATTTTTCTTCTATGGTTCATCTGGCTTATCTCATGCACGGATAACACCACCATTTATATCTTTATTCAACTATTCCATCACTTCAAAAAACAATTTAGTTTTGATTCTAACCATATCAGGTTAATGATTTTGAAGGTTGTCTTCTTCTTGATGTTGTCCCATCATTTATACCCTATTTCCTCTACATAAACCCATTTTGATCACAGAAAAATAATAGGCAATGCAGCATGGTATTCTGTAAATGATATATCATTCAAATTTGACTGTAAATTAATTTATGGATATTAATTTAAAAATAACCTAACATATAAGGTTAACTAAATTGAGATTTGATACCAACTATAGGGCTCCATCCAAAAACACTACATAATATTGAATTATGTTAATAATTCACATTGAGAATCATTTCAGGTTTGTAGTTTTATATAATTAGCCCATAACTATTATATTAAATCGAAAATATTACCTTGTAGACAATTCTTCTCAGTGTTAAATTTTTCATAAATTAAAAACATTTAAAACAAAAAAATAATTCATTTCATGATATAAATCTTCTTAAATTATTCTTTTCTCTTACCCTTCCTTATTCAATTTGAAAAAAATTTCAAAAAAAATAGGATGACCATAAAAATATATGTATGGGTGATATAATAAAAAAGCATTATCCCATCACTACATACAAAACATAATCTCTTAAATATACCTCATGAAATCATATGTTTTATTATAAACACATAGTAATTCAAAATCATATAGGTATCTCATGGCATCCATATCATAAATACATTGTAGGTTTCACAGCTACATAGGGAGTTTCATTTGTATTATCCATCACAGTATATTCCCTTAATAAATTTGTAGAAACATTGTAATTTACCTCCATCATGTTACCCAATGCATTGGAGAGCTATCTCGGAATCACCCCCTAGGTTTATCATGGAACCACTCGTATACATAAAAAATTCCCAAGAACCACAACATAATGAAAACACAAGAACAATATTTAAATAAAGATAAAATATCCACATTGCAATAATGATATAACATTTCAATATGTTGAAAAAAAAATCCATTATCAAAACCATTTTAAAAACAAAAATACATAAATAGAATATATGGTATTTATTTTTCTTTTGAAAACATTATGATTTGTTAAGGAATCCCAATATAAAATAATGCTCCTGGGGGTGGAAGGGTCATTTAAACTATGTACATTAAAAAGAATCATTAATTGTTCATTTAGTAAAACGATTCATATTGAAAAGATTCCATTTTAATGAAATTAAATTTTAAAAGGGGTTATACATTGTATAAAGGAAATTCGTATATAAATCAATGTGTGCCTCAATGAAAGGAGATAAAGACGAATTCCCTTACATTGTGTCCAACATGACTTTTTGATATTTATTTTTTTGAATAATAAACTATTATTAATTTTACTTGCATTGGAACCCTTTTCATTACTATTATTCATTTTATATAACTTATTACCACGTTAAAAACATTACATAATCATTTCTGTTAATAATGGTCTTTTTTTCGATATCTAGTACTTGATTCCAAAACAAATTTCTTATAATAACAAGTTGTCCATGTGGTCAAAATTCAATTATCTCTAGAAATATATTCATGATTTAGATATAATATATATCATATATATCCAATATTTATAATAGTACATAACATTTGAATATATAAAATGAAATGCACTGTTCATGGAGACAGTAAGCCGTACGTACGAATGAATGCTACATTCATTTCTATTTCGTATTTAATGGAATGAAAAGTTAATGATAAATTTGTATGTTATAATTAAAGTATAATATCATATATAATATCATTAACTCCATACTTTATATGTTCCATATATGTCATGAAAGAGTCATATCACTTTGAGGGGACGGTAGTCCGCACATCCACAAATGAAATTATCAAATTTACCCATTATGTAAACCATAAAGGTATGTTATAGGTAACAAATAAAGATGAATAAATGCAATATTGAAAAATTATATATCACATATAAATATAGTTCCATCATAATGGCCACCAGAGAGGTGGTAGGAGATAATCGAACAATCATTGTTTCGTGAGGCAACAGTTCACCATCCACAGAAACAATATATTTGTATCCATTAGATGTATGTGTGTAGATTTTTAGTTAGAATTATCATCATAAAAATAGAAAAGTATATCTAAGATACTTATTTTGTTATAAAATAATGGAATAAAGTGATTTTATGTAGTTTTAGAAGGAAAATAAAAGAAATGAACTTGAGAGAAGTCGTTAACTATAAATCCAGTAACTTCTTTTGATTTGAGCCAATGGGATTTCTTTAATTTCATTTTTTTCTATGGGATGGATTCTAAGAGGAAGATAGAGATGTTGGAATATTCTTGGAGTAGTTTTTGGATGATCCAAGGGGCGTTAGAGGTGTTTGTAATGGGTTAGAGGAGGCAACCTTTTATAAGAGGGAGGAGGAGCTCTATAAGAAAGTTTAATAATATTATTTTATTATAAAATTATTTTCGGTATTAAAAGTTGAAAACACATTTAATTCTATGTTAAGTTTCATATATGTTGAAATAATATTATCTAATTATAATTGGACAGGTTTTGGATATTTATTAATCTTTATCTTTTTTATTTAACCCTTTGTTAACTTATTTCACTTTTACCATGTCCTCTTATATATTCATACTATATGGTTAATATATTTACAATAAAATTTCAAGCGACCCAAAATGGATATTTAATTAATTTTTAAGATCATATATGTCAGTTTTCCGAATCATATATTTTTATGATTATTTTATCATTTAATAAAATATTAATTCTTTTCTAAAACACATTTATGTCAATTTATAAACTCTTCATATTAAGACCTTAAAAAAAAATAACAACATGATTATTCCCAATACCCTACATTATTTCAATGAATAAAGTCAGCAGTATCCCTAAAATTCATTTAAGTCATAAAAAGTTTCAAAATAAATTAATTTTAATAATTATAATTTCATTTTTTTGAATATGTTATTAATGATGCAATTACTGCATCAACGTTGAGTCATAATTAAATTTATTTATTTCATGTAAAAAAATAGAAATAAAATATCATCATGTAGGATATATTTGTATCTTCACAAAGAATATTAATTTTTGAAGAGGTATCTTATATAACCCCATATAATTGCTTTTAGTAAAAGATATATGTTTAGGTTATATTTTCCATATCTTTAAATTTATTTTTATAAAATGTCATTTTCACTAACGAGTGTTTCCCTGGGATCCTAAAATAGATACAAGGATGTCCATGGTCAGACATGTATCAAAAAATAGAATTAGTACACATGTTAGGGTAATTTAATATTATTTTATTATTATTTTGTACCCATATTTTCAGACTTACCCTTTAACCATGGTAAATAAAATATTTAATGAAAATTGCAATTCATAATGTCTAAAAATAAAATTTATCTATTTAAACAATATAGACTCCATGATTAGAAATATGGAATTAATTTTCCTAATTGAAAACATAGAATTCGACGAAATTAATTTAAAATTAATTCACGTAGTCAAAACAAAAAAGTATATTTCTAATAAATAATAACTATCAAAAGATTGAAACTTGTTTATGTAAAATTTCAATTTGAAATTATTTCTAATGACCAGTATTAGATTAAATGGTAAAACTATATTACAATTACACTTTAAAACCAATTAAAATGTTTATGTAACTATATAAATAAAGTATTGTAAAAGAAAGTATTTTTCACTATTCATTAAAAATGTACTTTGTCAGAAAAATACCGAAATTTTACCAAAAGTAAATTTTTATTTTTTGAATTCTATCTAAGAATATTATTTTGTTAAATAAAACATATAAAAGTGAAGAAAACTATATTTATAAAGGTTTTTCCATCAAATGGTTGTAAATCAATCTTTTAAATAATTTTAGAGTATTTTTGCTTAAAATTGTATTCATTCAAATTTAAAGCTTCTAAATTTTATTGGATAAATGTAAAAAACACTTAACAAACATATATAATCATATTTTATTTGGATCTATTAATTTCGGCCAATATAATGGTTAGTCCTTATCTTCCATTTAAAATATTAGTATTTTATTATTTTTTAGTATGACACAGCCTTATATGCAACATGAGATTTTCAGGGAAACCCATTATTGAATGTCAGGTATGCCATAGAACATAAAATACCCTTAAATTTAAAATTAATATTTAATTCACAAATATAAATAAATATGAAAATGTTATATTCATTATTTACCTAAGATATTTTTGTTGTTTTTCAGTTTGGTGTTCTTAATCAGTGACCACCATTGGCAGAACTCTCTATCCAGATTATAAATAGAAAGTGTCACCTTCTCCATATCAAAATATTGAAGTACATAAAAGATCATCTCAATTGATTTGGACCACTATTATATGACTAGTAGGTTAGAGGATCCACTATACATTGCTGGTCGTTGTCGTATAATGGACTCGACAGCTAGTCCCTCACTCTTAGGAGGAGGAAGATATAACACATTATTTTGGTTATTGTTCATATGATGAGATAGCTGGGTAATTATCACCATGAAATTTTAAACTCCACCCCAATTAAATGGTTATTTAATTCTAAAAATTGTCTCATTTTCCCACACTCATGTTCTTGGCCCCATTTCTCTCAGTTCCCTCCATTTTCTAAAATAGAAACATATATTACAAAACATAAGTAATAAAATCTTGGAATAAATAATTTATTAATTTTTTGAGTTAATATAAAGTCGTATATTGTGGGAACCCGATATTTATAATATTCTAATGATTCTTGGTTTAATTCTTATACTAAGTCATATACAAATGGTTTTCACTAAGGTTCTCTTATCATAATTTCTAGATTAACTAAATCATAACGTAATACAAATTATAGACACCTTAATTTTTCTTACATATCATATTTCATAATTTTAATGAAAAAATGATAAAAAGTTTAAACAACCAAGATCCAATGGTGTATTATCATTGAAAAATTAATATCTTACATAACATTTACAAAATAAAACGTAATCATTTATTAAATTCCTTCTTCCCTAGCTTCTTAGTGTCCCATGTGTTCTCCTTATTTCATAAAATTACATGTGGATATAAATCAAATAAATGGGTGAGAGAAAAGGACAAATCATGTATATATAAGTACATGAATCCATATGACATGGGGTGATAATAACCATTATCATCATAATATAGGCATAAGATCGTATTCATGATATGAAGCATTGGGTAAAGGAAATGAATGTAGAAATGCCTAAAATGAATCATCATGTATTAGGAGTCAACTAAAACCCACTTTTTTGAAAAAATATATCATCATTTTAAATCATATTTCACTTTTTATCATAATATACAAGACAATAAAGAATGAGTTAGAGTGTTATATAATTCCAGAAGTACCCATCACATCCCAATATTTACATAACCATGCATTCCACATAAAATGTATATCGACATTGATCATAACATAACCCATGGAAATTAATGGGTTTAAATTCACTAGGTATAAATTCATTAATAATAATTTGGAAAAAAGGGAAATATATTCATGGTATAGGAATCATCAGTCATGATTGAAGAAGAAGTAATCTCAAGCGAAGTAAAAGTTGTGTTTTTAAAGAAGTGTTCTGTTGGAAAACATTTTATTCATAAACTCAAGTAGAAAACATGGATATAAAATAAAATAATCATATACAATTTTTAAAAGATGTTTTTAAAACATTAAATTAATATAAAAATTAAAATTGGTGTGATATTGATAAAACACAATGAAATGGAGCTGGGTTCGTAAATTCTACATACCTTATGTCTGGAAGCCTTATTCACCATAATATCCTATATAATCACATTTGATTAATTAATCAAGATATAAAAAGCAATAATACATGAAAATTATTCATTATGGTTTTATGAAGTTCATTTATGATATTTTCAAAGAGTTATGGAGTTTATTTTATTTATTCTGGAGTGTTTGGTTTCTTAGTTTTCTAATCAGTTCACCTGTATATATGAGTGTAAGTTCATGTAAAATGTGAATAAATGTTCATAGTTGTTATTATCAGTTATTAGTTTTTTTGAATTTTAAATTATCTTTAAATGATTTTTTTTATGAGTATGAATAATTAGATAAAAATTAATGATGATCATTTTAGGCTATTTTTTGATGTTTTTTTTATCACAATGAAATCATTTTGATTTATCATTTTCTATTATTTGTAAATCATAGTTCATAAACAAAATGAGGGTTGTATAATAAATTTAACAATACTTTTTAACCATTATAATAGTTTTTTTTAAAGTACATGTAGTTGTTAAAGTAAAATGAAAGTGTCTCTCTCACAATGTCAGTAAATTGACACATCATGGGAGAAGATTTAATTCTTTGAATTAATGAGAAATTAAGGGGTTTTTTGTTATGTTTATAACATTAAAATGATATAATTATATTATATAACATAAATTAGAGCTATATATAACATTTGAATATGTGAGGTGAAGAGACTATATGAAATTAAATGAAATTAAAATAAAAAGGAATAGGATCTTACCTCCTAAACCATTTCTCATTGAGAAACCCCTTTGGGAAAATGTTTTTGCTTTTTTTATTGAACAATAGCTACTGGAATTGGGGGAGGGGATTTATAAGATAATTGAGAAGAACTTGTATAAGGATCAATGCTTGAGATGTTTGAGGAAAAAATCTTTTGAGAGGTGGTATTTGTATAGGAGGAGAGGGGTGCTTTCTCATTATTACATTCATCGGTATATTATTTTACCTCTAGAAAATGAATAGTTTATGGATTATCACGAGATATATTAAAATAACGAGGATAGTAAAATATTTTGCGATTAAATCATCCATACAACAACTTTGAATCAAAATTATTAATTTATTAATAAATATAATGGAAATAAATATTCATTAGTTGGTAAATTAATAATAAAATTTTAATCAAATAATTATGACAAAAAAACACCAATAAATAATTAATAAAATTATAAAACATTTATTCCCATATACTATTATATAATTATACCATAATTACATTTATAAGATACCTGAATTTTATTTATACTTTCATGGATGAGGTCACTATTCATTTGGTTGGTTCCCTATTCATAATGGTAAAATATCTATTCCTAAGGTCAAATAACTATTTAATCAATATGGGTGCATTTAATTCTTGAAAGAATAATTATTTAATTATTTATTTATTTATAATTTTTTATTATGGCCTATAAGTGATTTTATGTGAATTATAAAAAAATTAAATTACTATAATAAGAAATTAATTCCACTGTTAAATGTTAGGGTCATTAAAAAAATAAATCCCTGTAAAATCATAAAAATAGTCTCACTCATTCAATATTATAACTAAATTCTAATTTTAAATGAATTTATATATAAATATTCATAATATTATAACATAAATCCTTCTAAACCCCTTTTTATATAAGTTTCAATATAATATTGAGAATAAATATATTGATAGTAGAAATTTTAAGCATATTAGTGGCTTCTAGGTGAGATCAACCAATGGGGGTTACTACATTGCATTTACAGGTAAAAAACTATTTACCATACATCAATGAAGAATAGTCATGTATCTATTTAGTGTTATTTATATGGACTATAAGATATTTCACACATTTTTGTTCATGAAAAAATATCATAAATTAAAAAATAATAATTTTTTGACATCATTAATTTCATTTTTCTTCATGGATTTCATAGAAATTTTTCATATGTTTTTTAAGATATGTATTATATAGGGTGAACATATTTTATCTTTAAAAATACTAAGAATTTATATATATTGGAAGAAGCATTGAGAAAAATAAAATCTCTTACCACTATAATTTTAAAAATGAAAGATTTATGGTTGGAATGATAATAAAAACAAGATTTAACAGAAGAGAACAATATTTTTCAACCAATATTTGAGGTTGAAAAAATTTCGGAAGAATTGAAGATGAGACTTTAATATTCAATCATCTCTCCTTTTAATTTCCTTTATGGGGATTCTGATGTAGAGATGGTGTATGATTAAAACATTGGATCAGAACAAGATTATATATAACATTGTTTAGATTTCATTGAATATGAAATGGAATCTGATTATACCATTTGTTAAATTAAAAAAACAAAATCAATAATACCTCTCCCATGATTTGGAAGAATATGAAGAATAATCTATTGAGATAATATTTCCAGTAACCTTTTCTAAAGAGATACATCATATATATTTTTTAATTAAAATTGAATATTTTGTGTTAATAAATAATTATTTAATATTATTCAATTAATTTTTTTTTAATTAACATTTCAACAAAATTTCTAATTCAATGAAATATATGAATGCCTCTAATTATAAATAAAAGGCCAAAGATGTTTTGGTTAAATGAGAAGGAGAATCGGTCTTCCCCATTCCCCCACCATCCAAGTTGCACCCTATTATAAAGGGTGAGTAATTGATGTACATTATCATTGGTTTCCACCATGAATATTTTAGGATGAGGAGAATTGGAAATAAAATGGTATCATGGCCCCTATCAAGGAATACACAACCTCATTCCGATTGGGGATAAGCCACAAGAACAACCGGGTAAGGTGTAGTAAAATCCTAACACCCATATGTACTCCAAACTGTGTTATATAATTTTTTATTTCATTTAATCTATTTTTAAAATTGTTTTAATTTTTTTAGATCAATATTTGAGGTGGTAAATTATTGTATCCTATTAAGAAGCTTAATTTAATGAATAAATCCAAATTTTCTCTTTCAAATACATTTTGTTTCTCCATTAGAACTTTATTATGTTATTCCAGATAAAAGTGTAGTCAAATCCTATGTGCGTGGGGAGTATCAATTTAATTCACATTCAATTTTTTTATATTTTTTATTTTTTAGAGAGAGCTTTTGAATTAGATATATTTTGAGATCATTAGTAAATTCAATCTAACATTGTGATTTTGAATCACTGCTTTGTTTGAATGTTTATAGATTTTAATGATTTCTAAATAGACTACGATCCTTTAATTTTTCATCCTATCATTTATTATATTTTATTGATTAAGAAACTCATGTGGACATATTTTTCCTATAATGAAAATGTTTCCATACCCCACAATACATACACAACTTGTTCACATATTCTTTGCATTTCTCATTTTCAGGAAAGTCATGATCCATGTTGTGTGATACATAATTTAATACTGGATACTTTTATAAAGATGTTAGAGTTTGTGGAATGTGTCATGTATTATTGAGGAATAATTTTGAAATCCCTCATATTATATTTATCATTCCAATTTTTAGAATTCCATTATATATGACATTCAAAAGACCCTAATATAAATGAAATTTTTTGTTAGGTAGCCACATTAAAATACATTTATCACTTTATTGAAGACCCTATAAAGTGTGTTTCGGAAAACAATACACAACAACTTCCTCGATTTAGCAACAGTTTATAGTAATCGTCATAGTGGGCACATTATTCAGTGGTTATAATCACTGCTAAAAAAATATCTGTTTCGCTGGAAAAAATCACCTCAATAACCATAAAAACAGCTACAAAATAATAAAGGAATATGAAAACTATGTAGAGGAGATTAAAACAGCCGCTAAATTATTGTCTATAGTGGAGGGTTGTAACCACTGTGTGTATCAAAATACCATAATTGTAACGGTGGATAAAAATACCTCTAAATATATTATATTTATTTTGTAGCGGGTAAAACCACCAATAAAGCAATATTTATGAAAAAAGCAGCTGATACGGCAGGACCATTACCAATGCCCGGAAAAAAACCATTAAAATTTATATAACATATAAAACATCATAACCACAAAAAATCAGAACCACCCTGCATCACAACCACCCCACATCACCACCACCACACTTCATAACAACTACAAATCACATCCACCACACATAATTGAGTTTCAATAAGTGTTTTTATTGTAATTAATAAATTATTATTAAGGGTATTCCAACAGAAATAAAATATTTCTTAGGAAACCCAATTTTATAATATGATATATATATTCATAGTCGTTTTCATATGTGGTGAGGTTATCCAAACATACACCGAATGTTTTATAAAAACCAAAACAACACACTCTCTCTAAATAATCCATAATTCAAAAATGATGTATGTGTGTCCATATAATAATAAATAAAATGAATAATTTAAAATCATATGATTTCTACCTTCACCTTAAAATTTAATTAATCTTGTTCATTATCTTTATTAAAATGATATGTACCATTTATAAAAATAAATAAAAAATCATGATATTTCCAAATGTACATATAATGAAGGAGAGATGAAGGATACCCAAACATGATTGAATCTTCAAGGACAAATAAACAAGAACCAAGGATAATACACAACTGATTTCATGTGAATAACTATTGAATCTAATGATAATAAGACTCCATCAAAACCCACCCTAAAAAGAGGAGAATTACCACCATAATGAACTCCTGAATATAATAAAAATATAATAATAGAGTAATGTGGAATGAGAGGTCTAACAAGAATCAAATAACATCAATATAAATTATCCAATATGATCCAAGAGGTTTGGAACACCAAGGGAGGTGACTGGGAAAGGGAAGGATGAGTTAGGGTTAACCATGAATTGAGGGAAAGTATAGAATTCAGAAAAAAGTGGAAAGAAAACTCCTTTTTATAATTGAATCACACTAGACTCTACCAAAGCATGGTTAAAATCCTAAACTCATGTGGTTCATTTTTTAAAAGTGTTATATGTAACCCTCATAGTTGTTTTATCTTTTTCACCATTTTAAAATGGATTTTGGGCTCCCAAAAATCATAGAACAAGGATTTCTATACGACATAGTGTTTCTTATATATTCTACCATGTATAAAATCCATGACCTAGTTCCGATTTCCTAACCATTCCCAAGGCTACAATGTGCTGAGCATGGGTTTCCTATTTTGGATAGGTGGTCCTCCGATAATCCATTCCCAACCAAGGGCATTTCGTGATTCTCATTGTGCATAGGAAAATGACTAGGTCAACACACATAGGACCATGTAATCACCATGACATGGCTATATATTCCATTTTACACATGATAATTCTAAACATAAAACTACCTCCATCATATCCACACAAGTCATTTCACATGCCGTGGTGGCCTTCAAATGGCTAAAACACCACCTCAAACCTCAAAATCACCAAAAAAACTCTCCCTAAACTTCCACAATAAATGTTAATGAAAAGAGAAGTTCATAAATAGTATCTACGATTAAAATAATTCAATTTTTTTGTTTCCCAATTATTTCTTAGTTATAGGTCTTGGTGATCATTTTTATAACAAAATTATAATAACTATGTGTGGATTGATCTTATTTTCAGTGGAAACATAGTGATTCCTAGATATCATATCTCAAACCCAACCAGAAAACTGATATCTAATCCCCCACTTTATATTAGTGACTGGGTTTATTCATTTACATTGGTTTTCTATACATAAGGTTGTCATAAAGACAACTTCATTTCATTTTAAACATCAGTTTAAGCCACATAAAACCTCATATAATAAGGTATTTTTCATATGACCTTAAATAATATATTATTATCGTCATTTGTTACCGGATGTTAATCTATGTGACACATGGTCTATCTTTAAAGACATGAAACTTATTTGAGACGTCTATTTAGTAATACATGTCTTCCACTACATATTATCCATATATATATATAAGGATCCATAACATGTGGTTATTTATACATAAACCAATGTTATGAAAAAATTACTATTACCCTAGTAAAGAGCCTAATATAAATTGTGGAATTATATAAAACCTCTATGTCTAATTATTCATGATGTTTAAAAATATTTAATGATGTTGGGATCTCATATAATAGGCCTTGGTGAAAATTATAATCATGCTGGTTATACCCTAACGGTGAGATCCATACTCATTCACATCAATTTGTTTAATTCCTTCTCACATAATGGTTCCCATTCATATCATCCTTCTCCTCTTATACAAGGGAAAAATTAATATATATGACCTTTTCAAAGAACAATGAAGGGGTTGATTACTGTTACTCTATGATTTGTTTTTGATCATTCATCCTTGGGTATCAAACCTAATAAATTTAGGAAAAATGATTCCCAAAAAAAGAATTAACATATATGGTGCACAACAAACTCGAGAAAATAATACATAAAAGGAAACATAATAAATCAATAAGATACATAAAGGAAACATGAGAAATCTAGAAAATGTCAGGTCATGAAAGTTTTTGGTGGAAACAATGTGCCCCACATGATAAATTTACAAACTGACAGTTACCATATTAGTCTATCATGTCAACAAGATAACTAATCAAGGATAGATGATGAACATAGCATGTTTCCATCTCCACCTCCATCTCTACTTCCGGCTACCATCTAAAAGAACATTATATTGAAAACTAATGATTGTTGTATATTTATATTTAAACATAAAACCAATCGAAGTTAACAAACAATATTATTTTAAATTTTTTTGATTTACCTACTAACCACTAGTGTATGCAATACCAATTGGGGTAGATCCTGTCATCTTCTGATATAAATCAATCAACTATTCTTGCAAAACGGATATCTATGCCCCCAGGTCGTGAAATGTGTTTTGCTGAGAAACAATCTCTCTCTGAGTATCTTGCGGTATGAATGAACTACAAATATGAGTAGATACAGCTGCAATCTCGAGCGTCTTTCCAAATTTATCAGATTTTATGGGTCCTAAACCCATCCCACACACTCAACCAGGATTCTCTTTCCCATGGACTATAATAACCAAGTCATCATGGGAGACTGAGTCGGACTGCGCAGGATGGGAATCCCTTAGTTATTTAATTTTTACCTATATATAAAATAGTATTCATATTATAATCATTATATGTTAACATAGAAACAACTGATAATAAGTAATTATAATGAAAAATTAGTTCATACCCCCATCATCGTTGGTAGGTTCATTAAAAAACTTCCATCAGATTTTTGGTGAACAATCAACCACACCTCAGTTCGGGATTCTTGATGCCCTCAACTCTATGATTTCATTAAGAAAACATAAATAAAAAATTTAATATTTTAAAGAAATAATATTGTCTTATAAATATTTAAACTAATGAAGATATTTCTAGAGAAGATCGGGTTCTAGAAAAACTCTTTGACTGCATAGTGTAAGGGATGACCTACTTAGACCAACTTGATACATTATTTCATGAAATATCCTGAAATAAATAAACTTAAATTTAATAGTAATGTATTGAAAGTAGTCATCTCTTCATATACTTTTATAAATATAAAATTAGATTATTATTGTAATATATATTTAAATACCATCTTCTTCTCATCACGATGTCTATCAAAAAAACATTCCATTACTCTTTAGGTACCCCATTGGGTAGCTTGTCATACATATATTGGGAGGTCAATTAATTATCATTGAAATCACCACACAATATCCGTTTAAGAACATTCTAGTTTTTTCCAAGATTTTTCAATGTCCACTTTCATGTTATCACATTATCAACCGTAATGTGGAAAAACGTTTGTACACCTAAATTCATTTTGAAAATATTAATAACATGATATTAAATTACACCGTAATGTATTAAAATTACCATTATTTGGGAATAAAAAACATTATTTTTCAATATTACATGCTTATATCTCCATAATCATCTGATAATAGAAGGGAAACATGCCCTGTGGACAGCTGGGCTAAAATCTAGCCCTATAATCCTGTGACGTCATCCATAGGGACCTTATATGAATAAAATGGGACAACTATCCTCTCTATAGTCAAATTATATACACCTAAACATTATATATCTTGTCTCCTCTCTTTAATTATTTCAATAATTAATGAACAATCTGTTAGAATAAAAGAAGTTCAGTAAATTTACTCATATTAAAATTGGTACCCATAAAAGTCACCCTCCAGTATCCCCATGAAGAACTAGAAGTGGCGTGCCTCTCCCCCACTAGCGAGGATCCAAAAGAGGGAGGAGAAAACTAATATGCAGAAGATATTCTCACATTGGGTGTGAGAGATGGTGTTGGGGGGATGGTGTAGGTGGGCTGGTGGATGGTGGCTCAAATTTTGTAGGGAAGGAGACATATGGATCGTCATTTATCATAGTGGTCGATGAAATAGAATATCGTTTCCTCCTTGGAATTTCTATAATTTAGTCAAATAAAATTATGTTTAGATCATATATTTCAATGAAAAATTCAGAAAAAATTAAAAATAGATAACAAGTGCACAATTATAACAAACAAAATATATATGATAATGATAATGAATGACTGCAAAAATAAAATAAGTGGTTTCTAAATGAATGAATAATTGTAATATAATAATTTTCTCCTTTAATCATGTTTGTTTCTTTCTCTATTACATCATCGACTTCATTCATCCTTGCTAGAGTAATATTTTCAATAATCATGGTGGAAAAATGATTCTGATTGTTATTGTAGGTGAAATTCAATGTCAGAGGTCAAATATTCCACTTCATCGCCCATATCATAAAAATATCATTGTTTTACATTAGAAACTACACTCCACCCTTCATCCACAACAACATTGACAAAATATACCATTTTTTTCTTGCAATGATAAGATATATGGATCATGCAGTTCACAATCACCAACATCCGAGAAGCGAGAGAAGTTCACCGAAGTAAATTTCCAGGAATCTCTTTTAACACCTCTAATAATATCGACCCAATTTCATTTGAATAAAACAACTGAAAAATTACCATGGTAGATTAATTTAATTATATAAATCATCTTTTCATAGTATCCCAACACATAATATGTAATTATACCACTATTTTTTGTTTCCAAAACCTCTTCTCAATCGACTGAATGAAATCTAAAGCCATTCACTATGTATGCATCAAACATTCTATGTTTTTTTAGAGGAACATGAGAAAAAAAACATCAAATATTCTCACAAATATTCTTGAGTATCAATATTCATGATAAAAAAATAAATATACTTTATTATAATTAAAAATATATGTCTCATCCAAATATTCATCTTTATTGTAATATTTATGTACTGACACCCCGTGCAACCCATTCTACGAGCTCTTTATTAATAGTTGTTGTTATATATTTCTAAATTAATGTTCAACCTCTCATTCATATCATTGTTTGAATCTTTATATCTTCAATAAATGGATCTGCAATTTCACTATTCACCAGCACATATCTATGTTCCTGTAATAATTCAATTTCTATCAGTGAGAAATTTGAGGTCCTCCCAATTGATCGGCCAGTAGTGGGAAATATTTTGGATTTACCATGTATTGGGGATTGAGTTGATATGTCATCAACAAGTAAAAATTGACTAAATATTGTCTCAATATCATCCAAGTATCTAGAAAAAATGATAAGACACTCTTCTTCCAAATATTCTTCAGCAATAGGGCCTTCTTGTTGATCTTTATTTCATACATATGATTTCAAATGCCCAAGATATCTGTGAAATAAAATAAAAAACATAATTATTCAATTAATTTATTGTGAATTTTTTTTCATTACTTAAAACATATAAATAATGTTTCAATCAATTGTATACACCCATAAATAATGAATGGGGCCTCTTAATTTAGCATCTTCAACCAAATGCACTATTAAATGCATTATGACAGTAAAAATGACTTAGGGAAGCTCATATCCATTGCACAATGTTTCAATAAAAACCTCTCATAAAGGATGTCAAGCTAAAATAGATGTAATGATTTCTTACATAGCTGTTTGAAAAAGGTGCTAAATTAGAGTATTAGAATAGTAACTTTTTCTGGTAATAATGTATGCATTTCCAATTGTAGTTACTACAGTAACAAAACATGTAAATCATGACATTACATTCAATGTAACTTGTGGTTATATAAGTCAACACACCTCATGATATTAATTTAATACCCATCAGATATATTCAAATACATTATAATTTGAAGGAATTTATCTTTTTCTTATTTTTCATTGCAAAAACTATCGTAGCATACTTTTCATTAAAATCTGTCCAGAGAGCATGTTTTATGTTCATTACTTGTAAGTCTTTCTGAGCATTGAGATGATACTTAAACATTCCCTTTTCATTTTGCAATGTGAAGATCAAATTGTCACATAAATATTTCTCAATATGCATCACATCGATATTATACAATAACAAATTAAATTTATAATATAGAAGTTTGAAAATATAATTTTTTTCATCCATTGTTGCATTCTAATTTCACTTGATGATACACTTTAAACCTATTTCAAACTATTATTCAGATGATAAACCTTCTGAAATTATATTTTCACTTTTCCATGTTGTTTAAATATTTTAGAACCAGTTAACAACTTTGGAGGTTGTCTAAGATCAATGAAACTATTAAATTTTGATATTTTCAGCCAAAATCTATGAGATTCATTGAGAAATTTTCGATAGAATAGGAAGCACAACATTATACTATGAGGTAGCCGTTTGGACTCAAAATAAAAGAAAAAAATAGGAAAATAAAAACCTATATAATTATTCCAACCTGATAATTTCTCAATCCCTAGGAAGTCACTAATGGTCCACATTAAAGAAGCATGACTTTTGAACATTGTTTTTGAAGAAGTGTCAAATGTCTCAAAACCGTTGCTCCATAACTCCGATAATATTCTAAATAAAGGTTGTATATATACATCATTATCATTTACATGCACTTTTTTCTAGGAATAATCATTGAAATGATAAAAGATGTTTGTTTCATACACATCCATGGAAAAAGATTGTAAGTGATTAAAACAACTTCCCAAATGTTATAACTGGAACTCAAAGTCCCAAATGGATTGAATACATCAGCATCCATTCCCAATCGATCATTTCTAGGATCAACAATGAAATATTCATTTAAGGAATAAAATTTATTGAACGATTATGAATCAAATAGATGTCGCATTAACCCATCATTGTTTTTATCTATAGATTTCCACTTATTGTGTTCGGCGATTTTCAATAACATGAACAATATTTTCAAACGTGGATTTAATGGAATATAATGAAAAACCATTGAAGGTGTGATAATTTTCTTCTTCTTCATGGTAATATATTGATTCAGTCTTCCAATATCACCCATTGACAGCCATCTAGAAGAAGAACATTTTTTACAATCCTGTCTACTTGAATCCTCTTTCCAATAAAGCATACAATCCTAGAAACACACATGTATTTTTGAATAATTCAATCCAATCATGTTAATATCATTTTTCATATCATAAAAAAGACATGGAGATGTTTTCTTCGATAAATGAATCACGCAACAATTCCAATATCATGGACATTACCATATTTTTAATTCCACATTGAAATTTGATATGGTAAAACTTCAGCAGAAATGAATTTTTTGAATATTTCAAAAATCCACATTACAACTCTTAATTTCCATCATCAACAAAATCATGAAATGAATTTTCTTTATCGAAGTTTTCTCCTACATTAGACTGTGCATAATCTAGAGGAGGATCCATTGATATCTAACAATCTTCATCCGGTTGTCCTAATGTCTCAAAAACAACACTTGTCATGTTGATATTTGTAGAACCATCATCTGGTTTTTCGGACATATTTTGACATTGATAGTGGTGTCTTGATATACCAAATGCATCTTTTATAAGGGTTTTCATTTAATTACCCGTTGTCGATGATGTTGGGATCTCATTATGTGGATTGAATTCAGTGCTCAACCTTTTTGTAACATTAGATTCTCTATACCAAATCCAACGCAAATATTGACAATGTAATTGCTTCAAAATTAAATGTTAATAAACATCATCTCTCTTAAACCATCTTCAAAATGTACATTTAAGACATGGACATCTTATTCTCCCTTAAACTGGTCGATTGGAAATGTAAAAAGCTAAAAACTCTACCAAACCCCTAACATAATGATGTGTGGTCTTCAGAAATGTGGTTCATATTTTATCCATGTATATCACAGTGTTCCTACATAATACTAAAAAATATTTAAACACATAACTATTAATAAATATGGAAAGATACTCATATATAACTGTTGAAAAAATATTGAAAAATGTTAAATATTTGGAAAAATTCTAGGATTAGATCAAAAAAATACGCAATGACACTTTTACCAATAGCCCATGGAAACATAAGGAACATTAAGATGATATTTGGAAATGAAATTTATCATAATATACCTATTATATCTCAAAAATATTATCTCAAGTATACCATGACATCCTTAACTATATATAAATTTCAAATAATAGGCATGAATGCCATTGATATGAATTTGACACAAACCATATTAGATAAACTTCTTAAGCCGCATATTATATGGTTTCTATGTACATCACAGATTACAGGGATAAATAGATACATAAAAATGAAATAAGAATTATGTGTAGAAAATAGAGGAATATAATATTTTGGAAGATATGGATGTCTGATAAAGGATACATATGGAAGAATCATAAATGGAAATAGATGTTGGGATGTTGGGAATGTGTTAGAGGTGGAGCTAGAGGAATGAAGGCAGAGAGAATGATATGGGAAATAAGTGATGGGAATGATAGAATACATCGAATATTGAGGCAAGGAGGTGGAAGCATGTATGGGGTGTGAGGAAGAGGTATGATTTGGGGGGTTCAAGAGTGACAGGTAAAAGTGGTTTTGGCAGAACCTAGATATTGGGTGAGGAATATTTATAGTGTGAAAATAAGATACCAGAGTGAAACATGTGAATTGGAGGGACACCGACATTAGTATATGAATAAATAATATAGAATATTTTTTTCATATGTTACAAAAGTATCCCAATTAAAATTATAAACCTATAAATGAACCTAATATTAGTTATATCAGAATAAAACCAGATCAAAATGTATTGATCCATCCCTAGTAATGATAATTTATATTATCATGGGATTAAAAAAAATTAGGTTAACATAACCATTTTATTAACTAGATTAATATCCATAAAAATACATGGTTCAATATAGATGTTCACATTGTGAATTTATATGTACAATACAATAATTTTGGGTAGTATACTTAGTAAGCCAATTTTTGGTGTTTTAATGAAGTTTTTATAAAATTCCAACAAAAATACCACCAAATGATCTGATGATTGTATTGTCCATGTTATTTGAGATGAAAAATATATCCACTCAATAATAATATATGAGTGATAAAATATTATATATCCAATGATGAGAGTATTTTGGATTGGATAAAATAATGGGATTCTAGTAAAATCATTTTATTAAGTCACAACAAATAATCAAGATATAATATAAAATGATTCATTTATTATTTATATAGAAATGTAGAGGCACCCCATAGTAACATTTACATTATTCTAGGAAATAATAAATACCCACGCTAATATAGATTTAAATTAGTGATATAGGATCTTCCAATAATCATTAAAAAAATTAAATTACTACTATGTACTAGAATCACATATTCATGATCACCAACCTCAATGGAGAGTAGGAGAGGCGGAGAGGGGCTTGGTATTAGGGGTTCGCCGGGGGGAGGGGCCTCGTGGGGGTCGGGGGGAAGGAGGGTCTAGGGGTGTGGTTAGGGCGGTAAGTGTCGGGATTTAAAAAAAACTAGTAGTGGTTTAATAAAAACCACAACTAAATAATAAATAAAAAATTAGCGGCAGTTAATATATCGTCGATAAAAACCACCGTAAAAGGTTGTTAATATTGTAGTGTAGTAGGTGAATGATATTGAATTGGTTATTGAAATGGATTTTTTAAAATAACAAACCAATTAAGGAATCCATAATAATTCTTGGATCATTACTTTTATCACAACTAAATCATTTGTTGTTGTTTTATTCTAATAATTCATGAATTCAGACAACAAAATAATCACCCCAAACCCATTTACAAGTTTCCAATATATATATAATTTCAAATGATGATAATTAATTTAAAATAGTGAATAATGCCTAAATATCCTCAAATTATATGACCCTAGTCCACACCCTAACTATATTCCATGTTTATAAATTATCGTGATTTGATGCTTTTTCTGGCCTCATATCTGATTGGCACTATTTCTGGGGATCCATGTTAATCATTAATTTTTCTATTACTCTGTAAATACATTTTATTTCATTTATTAATTTGAAAATTCTTATAAAAGTGGATTATTTTACCTCACCTCTTATTTTACTGAAATAATTAATTTTCTTTAAAAGAATACTTGATGGGTATAGGAATCAAAATATGTTTAGTAGGTATTTGGTTGTTTCATTGAATATATTTAGTAGGACCTTAGATAATCATACCTATATTATTTATAAATGGAAATCAGTTAGTGTTCTTATTAATTTATATAATTTCAACCACAAGTAGAAATGAATAAAATAAGATACACTTATTTTATATAACCCTGTTAAAGTAATACTGTGGGTTCAGGAGACACCCAAAAAACATATACTATCTAACAAATCAAGATTAATTCTAATTTCATTAAATAAAGATCAATAGATCCATAATGTTCTACTAAAGTGTGTGGATCTATCTCTGGATTCAGTTCTTTTTTTCTTTTTACTACCTTATTTAATTATAAATCCCTTATTGATATAATTTCACATGAGGTTGTGAAATATATAATCTTTTATAGTATTAGAAAATAATATTGTGTTAAAGTTCCCATAATGAAAAATATATTTTTATATTTAAATGATATAACAACCCAAGAGTTGGTGATTGAACTAGAATATGATCTGTAGGGTAAACTGGAGAACCAATCACCAAAAAACATCCAAAAAAACTACGGATAGTAGATTTTATGACCTAAGATCCCATTTACTCGCTTATAAATTCCCCCTACATATATTATCTTACTATCTGATTTTAATGGTAGGGACATGTTTTCTCTTATCATTTGTGGTTTCCCACTATAGGTGTCATCTTAAAGACAATGTGATAAATTAGTCATTGTAGTTACTATAATATAAAACCCATCTAACATTTTAGTAGGGTTAACAATATAATTATATAGCTGTATATATTATAAATACATCACACCTTGGGGAATGAACTAAGAAAATTTTCATCCCTCGTTATCCTTTTTATGTTTATAAATCTCTTTAATATATTTTTATTATTTACATTTTTCTATTATATATTGAAGAAAGTGTTATATAGGAGAATAACTCCATACATTAGGACCAAATAAAACAGTTTAATTATTTTATACCATAAAATTATTCTTTACCCGGGATTAAGGTTTTATACAATATAGAGGATATTATTATTCTAGTGTAATTGGTTTTCCACCAGTTGTATATTTATTTAATTATTTTCGTATTTTTTTAATTTATCATTATATAAATGGTCTTATTTATTTCTCCACATTAATGAAACAAATCCTTGAGTTCTCTATGATACCAGATTAATTTGAAAAAAGGAATGATTGCATAGTTTGGAAAATGAGAAATATATTTTAATGCATATATATATTTTAGTAAAACCCTATAAAATATGCATTTACTGGGTTAAAGGAACATGAATTATAGTGAATCAAAAACTATAAAAAAGTATCAATTCATGGTTGTTGAAAGAAACTCGTTGATGAAAATCCCTCACTTCTTTTGTTGTGAGAACTTTTACCTCAATTAGGCAAGGCGGTGAGGTGACATGGGGATACTGATTTGGGTGCCACCAGGGGGGGTCTCACGGGGGTCGGGGGGGGGGGGGGGGGGGAAGGGGGGATGTTTTAGGATTGAAAAAAACGTTTTAGTAGCAGTTTATTAAAAACTACTGCTAAAACATTAATAAACAAATTAGTGTCAATTTAAGAAACTACCAATAAAAACCCACCGGAAAATGCTATTAATGTTTTCATGTGACGATGAAATGTGTTTCTATATTTTTATTGAATCATATTTTATAAATTGATCCTTCAAATATCTCAATATATATCTCAATATATTTCCTTGTATCCAACACTTTTATTGAGTGTGGGAAGACCCTTGAATTAATGTATTTAAAATATTGATGTATATTAAATCATGAAAACAAATATTTTTTGGTTTAATGGTTTTCTTATTGATCAGGGCCTTTGAATAGAAATATGATACCTGAGTTGTTTAGTAAATGTCTCATTTACAATGGGAATGACAATAAATGGTTATAATCTTGTTTTCGTTTGTGGGAAATGACCAAAAATGCATTATGTAAAATAAATTATTCATTTTATGTAATGAAATATACCATAACTATAATTATAAATATTTCATTATTTAGAATCTATATGGATAACTATATAACAATTGAATATTATAGAGGAGGATATTGTTGGTGTTTGTTGATTTGGAATGAGGTTTGATGATGAATGATCTTGGAGAAACATGAGACAGATGATGAACATAGTGGGATGATCATCATTATCATCACTAGAGGATTCATAATTAAAAAAAATCATTTCTTGAGGTAGGGAATTTATATTCATGTACTTATTCCCTATATTATTCAATTGATGATCATGTACTATATAACATCTTATTTTTTTTCGTTTTTTTTCTTCACAAGATCACTTTTTCTTTGTCGTTTTTGAACTAATTTAGTTAATTTGTCGTGCCAACTAATTTTACTCAGTTTTGACATTTTCAAATCTTTGGATGGCATGACATCAAAATAGAATTATTTCATTGTGTTGTTTTCACATTCAACTACAATTCCTTAGGTTATTCATCATAAGTCCACATGGTTGGAAATTAGAAATTGTCTAACCGGATTCAAGCAAAATTTATGTCCCTGATTCATGGATGATGCATTAACGATATAAAGATCATTCTTTTTCGAATAAAAAATAATGATATGTGGGATGCGGGTTTTGGAAACATGAATTATGGAAAATATTATGAGTTTTCATTCTTTAAGAGGTTATTTGGTTGAGTGGAGTGATGAGGATGATACACATATAGATTCAGTGGATGGAATTTTACCACTGGTGAGGTTTTTTGCTCGTTCAACTTTTGATCAATATTGCTCGTTAGATTTTTGGGAATATCTATTAGTGGAATATGATCAAGTGAAGCAATTTAATAGTTCTTTAGTTTATGGAATATCTTGACACACTCAGTGTGTAGTATAGGATTACATTCTATAAGGTCATGTAAGTGTAGCAACTAGGGTTTCTATGTATATAAACATCACACTTCATGTGTTAATGTTAACTTTTATATGACCCTACATGTTATGACATCTCATAATCCCATGGAACACACCCATGATCCCATGTGGCCAAATAAAAAATTTGTCGTAAGGTCTAGACAATGTATATGTACATATATAGACTATTGTTTTCTTGTATGTACATTCCCAGGACCTCAAGTGAATGTATAACAAGTGTAGGCCATCTACAAGCCATGTTGGGTCACATAGTCATCCAAGCCATGTCTGTGGAAAGATATTACTACATGTGTAGGTGGAGTCATAATCCATATGATCCTATAAACAATATAGGTACTTTTAAAATAATGATTATATTGAGGAGACATGTTATGGGTTCAAATCCATGTGACATGACTTGTGACCTAGTAGGAAAAGCTATATGTTCCACTTACAGTCGCTAAGATTACATATATATTTATTCAAGTATGAGATTTTAGAAGGCGAGTAGCATATAAAAAGTAGTTTTCCACAAAGTACATTATGGTGATCATTGATTCAATATCATAAATATTAATTTTTTTGATATTAATGGGTTGCTTCTCTCAATGACACTTAACTAGTTTTAGTAACTAGTTTTGATCATTGGAGTGTCAATATTGTCAGTACTTCTATATAAATATCATAGTTGAGGGTCCCCTGTTACTTTCATATAGGTTGAGATAACCCCGCCCCATACTATAGAGGATGTATGTACTTTATATTTGGTCTCGACTACCCTTCTTGAGCAAGGGATGTGAGATGGTACACTATTGGAGAGAAGATACCTTATTTGTTCTATGGTGTTTTGAGGTACGATTCCTCTATATTCTTTAATTCATACACATGATACATTTCAATGAGATGAGTCATTTGGTTATAAATATAGAATCATTGTTCATAGATGGATGTGGAGACATTGATACCCTTTCTCTATTTACTTTTTTTCATTTGAGAATATTAGATATTGGGTTTTCTTTACAATGTTTCTTATGGGTTTATCTTACTATTATTTTTTCTATTAATTAACGTTCATGATTTTAGGGTTTTATACTTGGTATCTATATACACCCCCATTTTTGAGATATTTTTTCATATGTTCTATCATATGAAGATGGTAGAATTATTTTTAATGTCCTTGGTGGACCAACATTTTGTGCAGGAATTTTTTTGTCATGATGACCAAGTACATAAGTCGGCCCTTGAGATTGTGAGTCAGGATTACTCATATACTAAAAATTTTTCCATTTTTTAGTTTTGGATGCCATTTTTATTTGGCTTCAAATTTTACTATTTATATATTTTATATTATTTTGATGTATAATGATGTATTTCGAAAGGGTCGTTGCATGGATTATTTAAACGTAAATGTTCCATTTTTTTCATATGTCTATTCACTATTGTAAGAAGATGGTTTGGTTTATAAATACAACTAAATTAAGACATGGGTTCTCCTTTTATTCTTATTTGAAACCAGGAAATTTCAATATCACTTAGCTTATCAGATAAAGTCTGTGGGTGTCACACTCAGCATACTGCATGTTGTGTGGTCCCCTGTGGATTGGGTTTTGGAAATGTGGTACCAAAGTTGGTATTTAACATTCATGGTGTTTATAGTTTGACTTATTGTGAATATGTTTTTGGGTTATTATTGTAATTTTGATAGATATTCTTGAGAGTATATATGATTCTAGGGAACCTAGTGTTTTTTAGATGAAGTCGTATCAAGACACTTGAAATCAAACAACCATCTTGTAAAATCTATAGGATGAGGCATCAGTTTATAAGAACCAATGGTACATGAATAATATAATATTGGTTCTTTAGAAATTCAAGTCCTTCATGAGTCATCTAAAAATATTAAATCATCTAAAAATGATATGTCTTCCAATTTTTAGGATGGATCAATGATGATAGATAACTAGGAAAATGATTCTAGATCATGAAGATGACCATTTTAGTGATGAGGCCTACGTTTAGGGACCCACTCATGAGGTGTTTCACACACGATGCAATATAATATTGCATAAAATTATTGATAAAAATATAGAACCATCTCCATTGGACCATATTATTAATTAATTTTATGTTGGGTGGCTGATAGATATAGGTGGATAGGATGAAAATGCACTAAATATTACAATTTTATGTGAGTATCAATAACAAATAACTAAAGGGTTTTATAGAGAATGAGACCATCATGAAACATAGGATTTGTTCATAGTGGTTTTATGAGTTTTCCAGGCAATAAGACACCATCCAATAAAATGGTTTCACTCAATACTTGTCTTCTTCATGGAGTGGATGGGTGCTGGTGGGTCTGATTACATAGTCTCATGATCATATGAATCTATTAGGGATATATTTCTAGTAGTTTTACCACTATGAGTATTACCCTTCAATATTGTTCCATACTTGTTTTAAGAAGATTCTTGATCTAAAACTGGGTTTTATGCCAGTTTCTAAGTATGCCATAATATTTATTGACCCAACACATTAGTCTCTCAATATGGTATTGGGTATCAAATTTTATGAATAGAAGACCATTAAGAATTTTTTGGAGACAATCATGCTAGTGTGTTAATGTTGTGCCATCCCACATATGTAAGAGTTCTGGAGAGAGAATTACATATAGGGAAATTCCTATCAGATAGTTTTTAGGTTGTTGGATCCATCAGTTAACATCATGGGGTTGAGTCATCTATATAAGCATGCTAAAATCAGTCATTAGCATCTCGATATAGGGGACATAGTCATGGCCGTTTTACGATATGTGAATCTACAAAACATGGTTCACATATAGGATCTAGTCAGATTAATGATGGATGGTGTTATTATGATGATTAGAGAGGTCCCTTGGCAGATGATTTACCAACAATACATTTTATTTACAGTTTAATATCATTGGATGGATTACCATGACAGATGGAATTCCATAATTATGGACCTCTCATCCATGGTCAGGGTGGCCCCTAGGGAAGATGTGCTGATAGATGATCTAGTCGATCTCCAAATGGATTAAAATAATGTGGATGAAAATGATATTGGACATATCCACCACTATTAATAGATCTCCCATACTGGGTTTTGTTGGATATATTTTGAGATCATGGTTGGTTCCAATCTATAGAGATATATGATTAGGATACACATGAGATGATTCATTGTATGATATGTATTGTTTATAACTTATTTTCTATATTAATATAGATAAATTGAATTCATTAATTTTACTTCATATCCCTTTTATGATACCTAGTTATTCTAGATGAGATATTTTCCAAAAACACTACAAATATAGATTCCTACAAGAACCAAATCATCTTTACCTATTATCTTTTAGAATTACGGGTTTTCCATTAGTAGAGAGTCTTTATCATGGTAACTATTGGTTTCCAAGATTAATCATTATGTTTTTATCTAAGAAATGGTGTTTTATATATGGTTCACAGACATATTTTCCATCTCTAAAGTGGATTTATATGGATTCAATAATATAAGTTCAAATTAACCATCATTGAATAGATAGAACATATAATTATTAGAGTAGGGCTACTGAGAATTGATATGAAAGCCATCAGCAATCATGTCATTCGTTTTTCACTTTGTGTAATAGTCTCTTTAGGCATTTATATTGTCAGAATAATGAGTTGTTATATAATGGTCTTTCATAAGGATGTTCCAAGACTACCTTTATGTTAGGATATTTTCATTTGCATTGAAGTTCACTGTAAAACAACACTGATATCTTCTACGGAATATAAGATATCTCCCACCAAGCTACAAACATTGAGGGTGCTATTGGAAGACCTTGAAGAGAGTGTGATTGATAAACTCAATGAGTCCAACTAGGCTAAAATAGCCGTTTTTATGAATACTTTTAATAGGTGTTTGAGGATTTTTTTTACTATCATCTCTTGAATAATGTAAGTATTATGAAAAATTACCCCATTATTGGCATTGATTACATTTTTGAATATTTTAAAGGTGTGATATGGTTATAAAATATCATTATCATGTATGAATATCATCGATCCAGGTTTTAAAAGGATAATAACCTGAAAACACCATTACGATGTTTCTATGAACACTATGAATTCCTATTGATGAATTTGATGTGACTAATTCCCCTTCAATATTCCTGGCTCTTATGAAATAAGATCGTCCACCCATACTTGGAATGATTCATAGTTGAGTTAATCAATGATATCATCGTATACTTTTTTTTGATATGGAGCATGTATAGAATATTAGGATGGTCCTAGAATTACTTTACGAGAATCAAATTGATTTTAAGCTATCAAATTGAGAGTTTTGGATCCAATAGGTTTTATTTCGTTGTAATGTCATCCCTAAACATGGTTTAGATTTGGATCCTGTAAATATTGATTCTATTTTTTCTTGATCACCACCCAAGGGTGTGTAAGAGGTGAGGAATTTTCATTGTGAAGAAGTGTAATATAGAAGGTTAATGGTAGGATTGTCTATGAACATATCCCCTTATACTTCCTTGTGAAGGAACATGGAACTATTTACCTAGAATGAGATTTATTTGATATCCTTTAAGGATATGGGGTAGATGTTGACCAATACTTTTGTTCTAAGGCTTGATGATGAGGGTGTTGAGTAATTTGTTTTTTTAATAATTTATTTCTAGGATCACATGTGTGTTGATGAATAAATTGGAAGAAATTTCACATGGTTCTAGGATGTTGAGACCACAAGAATAGAATTATTCAACCCAAGATACATATTTTGCAGCATTAGTCCTCACCCTGTAGATGTGAAGAAATTAGTTCATTGGGAAGGCATTCAAATGTTTACAAAGAGACATAGAGACTTAGGTATATCTTCTCTCAGAATGATCATATCAAAAGACATATTTATTGATTGTAGTTCCTTCATTAATATGAAATTAAGATTTTATAGACTCTCAGTAGAGGAAACATGGTGGTAGATTCCCATAGTTGGAAATCACATTCTCCATTAATGAAGGAGGTTTTTGGATACTTGTATTCATTGTTTTTTAACCATGTCGCAAATAGGGGTTCATCATATCGATAGTAAATTTTATTTAAACTAGCAATTAATTATCATGTGATATATTCCAAGTTGGGTGATATTTACTATGAGGTTTTTTCAGATGATAACCTCAAGATATTAAAAAACTTTATTTTATGAAAGAGTGGAGAACAATAACCATTTCCAATGACATACATTTATTCTAAAAAATTTCATGAGGGGATTTGTTTGATATTAAGAAATCCCATTTTTATGTCCATTCAGGTGAGATGAAGACATACAACATCATTGGTTAATAGGTTTTGTGTGCTAGAATGTGGTGGAGATTTTTTGAGTTTGTCTCATTGTTCCTCACATGACAGTAGGCAATGTCCAAACAACAGATTCCATCTAGTTTAACTAAAAAACATGAGATTAGAGATTGGAATTAGGTTGTTAAATTGATATATTTTTTGATTGAGATTCCATAGGTATTGATTTTCCTTGATTCTCTCTCGGTTATTGTTGACAGACTCAACAAGTCAATGCACTTTCTTCCCATTCGAGAGAATTGTTAGGATTAGAGTGGGAAGATATTTTACATGTGTGGCATCATCTGGATTCATGTGGTACCACTGACGATCTTCTCTGATTGAGATTTAGGTATTACATCATGGATTATTATGGGTATGAAGGATGATTTTTTTCATAGATATAAATAAAGACGTCATTAGACCCTTAGATACATTGCTAGATCATACTGAATATCCATGTGTTAAAGGATATGCTGAAATCCATTGTGTTGGAATTTGGAATGTGGTTTGATGACCACTAGATTGTGTTAGAGATAAATTATAAAAATAGTAATCACTCTACTATTGCAACTGAACCTTTATAAGCCATATATGGGAGACCAAATAGGCCATCGGTTTATGTGAATAAGATTGTTAGAAATATTTCATGTAATTATGGGTAATTTTATAATTATCCATGATTATATAAGGATATCTTTGATCCAATTGAATCCTTATGCATAAAATCAATGTATGCTTTAATATTTGAGTCGGGAGACATAGTATTCCAAAAATTCTCCCCACAATGAGATTTAATGAAATTTTACATTGGTTAAAACCTATACCTAAGCATCATCAAGACATTTGAGATCATATGGATGGTTGGAAATGTGGATTACCATATAAAATATTCTCTATAGCTGGACTGTGTGGATATCATCTTCAATGAATCATAACTAAAGAGATACATTCCTAACCTATCATCCATCATTGACTATGGATATCTATACATCTAAAACATAGAAAATTTATTAGAGTACTTAGAGGTGTTTAAGGATCAGTAGGATGAGAAAATGCATGGATAGATTAATCCTTCAATTGGAGTTTTTTGTAGTATTATAGCATGTAGGAGAACATATGGGAGTGCTAGCTAAGGATGTAGGTTTAATACCCCTGCCATATCCTGAACAAATTTTTAGGGTGAATGTACATGAAGGATAAGGGAATGTTAAAACGCTAATTTTTAATGTTTGATCTATTATAAATTTATATATATATATATATGTATTTTTCCATTGAGTTTACTCTCTATTTGGGTATCACATGACCCTAAAATTAATATAATATTAATATTAAAATATATTAATATACACACACAATTTTTTTTTGCATAAAGGTGTTTCTAAATGAATGATACCACTTTTTTAAAATTCAAGACCACTATATTTTAAAGAACATATTTTTTCCCTTGGCACAAGAAATTGTTTTTTAGTATTTGGTTTCCAATTGAAGGATACTATCTATGGTTCATCTAGTAAAAAATTTAATTTTTTAGTTTTATTTAATATCATAATACCTAAACCAAACTATAGATATGCTTTTATATAAAATATCTTGTTTTATCCATATAACCCTGGGAGATTAGAGAGTATGATAGAGTTCTTGTTTTAGGATAAGGAATGAGTATAACCGAAGATTGATCAAGGTGAAAAGTGATATGGAAAACAAGAATAGTGGGATCATTAACTTAATCCCTAAAAAATTAATCCATCAACAATTATTAAATCATTCCTAAGGCAGGGTGGGAAAATTGTTAAGTTTAAACCAAATCTGATATAATTGATGGGTATATACTATATGGATACTTATTTAATGATCTTTAAATTCATTGCATGATGCTTGTTTATTTTTTCATTGTTTACCCAAATTTATTTTTTTCACCCCTAATTTCACTCTATTTTTTTCATTTTTAAATAATAGGATAACATCACATAGACTAATGATGTTTTCACGTTATTTTTGATCTTTCCCCCCACCATTATTCGTATTCATCATTATTGGCCACAACGATTGGGATTCGATATTACTGGACTGGAATTGAGTGTGATTGAACCCCAATAATCATGGAGGATGTGTGAATCATATAGATATTGGTGTTTTTGTTGAAAGATAAAATGTGATATTTTTTGAGGGTAACACATATTATAGGCTAAGATGATAATCCTCAAAAACTAGTGAGGTGATCAGCGGTGCAATTCAATAAGGTTGATGTGAAAAACGATTGGATGAAGGGAATATAGAAACTAGAGAAATTTTATGCTCAATAAGAATTATATATAATCCCTTTGGTGGATGGTTTTTGCGGAAATAGTTGTAGAGGAGACATGGGTGAGATTTTTGAAGGGTTATTCATTTTTTATTTTTTGAAATACAATGTGTGTGTTGTCTAAGAACACATATTGTGTATTCCCCTATCTAAAACATCTAATGTTTCTAGTGAGAATAATTTCACATGACTTGATGCTGGGATCACATTAATTGATATCATAAAAACTCATCCAAACCATGTTCATATTGCACCGACTCTAGATACCACATATTCATACACACTATGTACCCTACAGAACACAACATTTTTATGTAAAGGGATAGAAAATATGTTTACCATGTGTACACTCCCAAGACCCTGGGTGAATTTACAAAACATGTGACCCATTTACATTTATTGTAGGGTAATACTATTAGACAAATCATTTCTAGTTAAGGACACGATCATGTGTCTATGTAGAGTCACACACCTTGTGACTCCATATTCATTTTTATGATTTTAACATCCTGAGTATTGTGAGATGACATGGACATAGATTGACATCATGGGACAAGTTAGGATACATAGTAGGACATTCCCAGTACTCCCTTAATGATTTTTACCATGAATATCTACTTCTTTGATACTCATATTTTGTCTTATGACTATAATGTCCTATGTAATTTTATAAAATGATATTTATAGTGGGCTTTGTTTAATCATTAGGGATACATCAGGATTGTAATCTAGTGGGATGATTCTCTCAATAATACGTATTGGGTGGTTGTGTTTAGTTGTGATCATCAAAGTGATACCAGGTTCAATACTCTCTAATATAACTAGGTGGTGGGTCCTGCATATCATTTATAGAAGTAGGGACAAAATTAAACACAAATTTTAGTGGTTTCTAGGTCCTCATAATGTGGACTGGACTCCCTATAATGATCATTGAAGGTGAGAAGGTCCTCAATTACAGTGGTTCTACATTGAATTTTCATTGTAGTGGTTTGTTGCAGGGCCTCCATATTATTGGCAGCATAAGCATGATACTTTGATATAAGATGAGAATATTTGGGCTGTATGAAAACACTTCATTCATATATGGTTGTGGAGATGGATACCCCCTTCATAACACACTATGTTTTTGTGATTTTTTTAAAAAAATTTCTTTATTTGATTCCATAACACCCAACACTAATTTAAACATGCACTATAGACAACACATGGTAATCTTGTGTTCTACACGACCCTAAGATTTCACCGAACCAAAATATATTATTTGTATAGTCAATTAAAAACGATTGTTATAACATAGCCATTAAACATATGGAAAAAATAATAATAAATCATTTTAAAATATAGATTAAATTTGTGTTTTGTAAAGGAAAAAAATTGATAAAAAACTCAATTTTTTATAAAGTATTTATATCTTTTAAAAACACTATTTTATAAAAAATTGTTTTATATATATTTTAATAAAGATTAATGAAATTATATTTTCATATTTATATAAATTTATTGATTTAAGATAATTTTTATTAAATATGATAATTTCAAAATTAATATAGGGTTAATTTTTTGGGGTTTCTTTGGAAAAGTTTCATTTTTTTGAATAGTTAAAAATAATGAATATAAAAAAATAACATCTATTTTATATTTATTTATAAAATTAAATTAAATATTAAAGTGGAATTATAGTTAAAATTATTCAATTATAATTCCACTAATCCAATTTACTTCGTCGGCTTCAATTTTATATTTACATTGAATTTAAAGACATTACAAACATTTATTCATTTTCTATTTAAAAACATTATTTCTCATCACATCTATAGGATTTTCATTAAATTAAATAGTTTCTCTTATATGATTTTATTTTTTAAAGAGGATTCAATAATTTTTAAATTAATTATGTATAATTTATATTAATTTAGACATTGTTTCTACCGAAATGATTTGTAAAAATAGTGAAAAGTATTTTCCACGGTAAGGGTAAAAAGGGATTTTTTCCAGGGAGGTTAAACAAAAACAATATGGGATAAAAAATAAAAACATGCCAAAACCCATTATATGGAAAATATTTAAACTTTATCACAACTATTATATTAAAATTTCCATTTTTTGATCCTTGGGGCCTAGAAATAGTGTGGGTTGAATTTTCTCTTTATAAAATTTAAAAATGTTCCACTCACCTCACATATAAAAGTCCACCCACTCTCCTATATACTTCACACCTTTAAAACCTTTTAGTTTTCCTTTTAACTACCAAAATAACTTCTAAAATTTCCTTGGATGATCCAATAAGTGTTATTTTGTATAGAAAGATAAAATTAGAAAGCTTTGGTGAAAACCTGTGGGGAATACCTGAAGAAGAATTAATATAAATCAATTAGTGTTTTTTATTTTATTTATTCCAACACATCCAGAAATTAATATTATACCATGATGATATAATATCATCATTATATTACATATACTCATATTTTTTTATATTATGGTCAAGATCATCAACCATCACCACTTCTATCAAATTGGTTTGAAAATCGTAATTCATGTTTATGGAAGACTACCACATCTCTTACCTATTTCATCCATTTCGCCATTAAAACCTACCATGGATGGGAATAATTTGAAATTAATTGTTTATATTTATTTACTAATGATATTATTATACATCTATAATTATTATTTCATATATACCTATATGTATTCCATTTTTTGGGAATACGATAAAATATCTCAGGTGTACGTCATACTACCACCACAGGAAGAGATGTGATTCGTTCACGGTTTACATTGTCGGAAATCATGATTGGTTTAATAACTATATGTGATATATATTATATAATATTTATTCTTTAATGATAATATATCATTTACATTTCTATTTTTCAAACTAAAAGAAAAATGTAAACAACGTTCATGTGTACGTATAACATACCATATCTATGAACAATGTATTTTATTTTCTATCTCTAGAATATATGTATTAATCCAAAAAATATATATAATTAATATATATTATATTATTATCATGGTTAAAATTAGTAATATTTTTAAAACATTATTAATGTATGAGTATTAAAATTGAAAAATTAAGACAAATTCAAAAAAATCTTTTTTACCCACAACATAACGTTATCATAGATTTGTAAATAAATGGGTACCAAAAGGCCATTTGAAAATAATATATGGTATGATATACATAAATAATTTTATGAAATATTTTTATAATAAACATTTATTTATAATAATTTAGTTTTAAACATGTATGATGAAATCCAACACTTAATGCAAGGGATATTTGTCTTAATTTTTATTCTTTGAGACGTACATTGTGTTATGCACTAATGATAATTGAAAAGATGAATATACCACCCATTTTACATGTAATAATTGTAATTCATTTATAATCATGATATTTTATGTTTCACATCATGTTATTCCTTCATGACACTTTAATTATAAGTTATCAAGGATCAATTTGCTGTATGTTACAATCTCATCATTTTTCAGGATTGTTTTTTATTATGATACGGATGATAAAATATTATGATTGACCTCTAATTAAACTAATGAATCTTATTCCCCAATATTTATTTAATATATTTAAATGTTATACGACAGGTTTCCACTCATTGTTACATAAAATAGTAGAGAATTTATTTTTACAAAATCAATCTTTATTTATCAATTTAGTTGGAAATATATTTTCTTTTAAAGAGAAATTTTCTGAAAAAGTTATCAATATTGTTTTATTTTTTAAAAATGAAATAAAATAAATATGTTATCCATGTTTTAATTATTAAAAAATATTTTTAAGGAATTATTCATGTTTTTTCCTAACATTTTCTGTTTGTCTTGTATTAAAAATGTGAAAGGAACCTTTATTTTAACGGGATCAAAATGAATGAAACCACCAATCATCATAATTGTTATTTGATTTGAGGAATAAATTATATATTTTTTAGGTTATTTTATAATGAAAATGTTTTAAAAAAATTTTAGGTTTGAAAAGTTTTTTCCTAATAAGAATGTATATTTATCTCAATAAATATTTTAAATGATCGATAAAATTTTTTCCATATAACATAACATTTAAAGATAAAAAATTAAATATACTACAATATAAGAATAATTTTTTTATTAAATCTCTAAATGGTTAATTTTTATGATTTTGTGATGATTGTGAAATCTTTTTCTCTACCATGGGTTATACTAAAAAAAATCACTCTGAAACCCACTTCATTTTTTACAAGATATGCAATGATAGAAGGATGAAATGATTATGAAACCTATCAATTTTTTATTTATTTATGATATTTTTAAATATTTTTTAAAACCATTTCATTTAGTTTATTATTATATGGTGAATGTTTTATGATATTTTTGAATAAATAAATATGGTTTTCATTATTTTATTGGTGTGACCTATATATATGTCCAATCCGTTGTTCAATGGTTTGTATCTAATGATATAAGAAGGACTAGAATAGGGAGTGAACCCGGTTCTATAAGGGAAAATGTCCAATATGATGGTTTAAGGAGTGATACTTGACTGTTATAATGTTTTGGGGAGTGAAACGATTCATCTTTGATTGTTTTGTAAGTGATCCCTGACAACTATGGAAATCATTTTATAATTCTATATGAATGCCATAAAACTATGTCTTATAAAAAATTTATGCCCTCATCTATAATGATATATTTTTACATTAAGGTCCATGTATTAAGAACATCCAATTTTTATTCCATGACATATGATTATGATATTTGATATATAGGGTGTGGTTTTCAAATTTTATTCACATGTTATTTATTATACACTAGAACTCAATTATAATTTTTTAAATTAGATGGAACTTTTTTCAAGACCGGGCATTGAGACGGTGTGCGATTCCATGGATTTATGTAACCCAAATTATGATTTAAAAAATGTTATGTTTTAAATAGTGTTTGTGACAGGTTTTCGGTAAATAGTTTAATTTCTCTTAAATGGGTGTCGAGATCAGAAATCTATGTTTACCACTACATTCAAGATGGTGGTTTTACCCCTAGCATGAGACAAGTTTAGTCGGTGGGGGCCTGTAGTGAGAAAAAAAAATGGAATAACCATAAATAATATTAATAAATAAAGTTATTTTATTACTGAAATCTTTATAACCCACGAACGGTGACTCCTATTGAAAATTTTAGACCACCGTTGAGCATGTTAGGGTGTGTTTTACATAGGTAGAGCCTAAAATTGGAAGGTTCTAGTAAATAGTGGAGAGTAGTTTTTGATGTAAATAAAATGATTGAATAAAGATTATTTTATTTTCAAATCCTTATAACTCATAAAATGTAACTTAGATTTGAAATTTGAGAGTACCATTTTCTTTCTGAGGGTATGCATCCCTTATGAATATCTTAATAGTAGCAAGTGCAGGATGACTATGAAAGTTGGTTTTGGGACATAAACATAAATAAAATAATTAAAAATAAAGTTATATTATTTTTGAATCCTCATAACTCACAAATGGTAACACATGATAAAAATATGATACATCTATTGAGTTCCTAATTAGATGTTTTCCTTAAGCTGGTATTAATCTCGTCTGGCACGGGTTAATGGAAAAAGTTATTTTTTTTTTGCAATTTTTGAATGAAAAAAAAAGAAAAAGTTATTCAATATATATTCTTTATCGTTAAGCAGTGGAATGATAGTGCTATAGTGAGCGATGATGCAACCCTAAATATCATTAACAAACAACACTAATCGATCAGGGTGGTGATGATGTAAGGTGCACACATCTTCTTTATTTAATTAAATAATGAATTCAGTGTTGATGAACAACCCCATAATTCCTCTGAGAAATGAAAAAGGAAACATCTCCAACGATGAATTCTTGTGAATCAGGTGGTGGAAACGACACCATTAGAGAGAATATTCGGGACCGGAGATTGATGGATGATAATGAAAGATCATCCTCAAGAATTCAAATTTTTCATGTTGGTGTTTGATCCTATTCTATGTAAGTTTCATTTCCTAGTTCTCTCTTCTAAATGACCAATGGAAGTTAACTCACCAAAACGTTTCCACGTTGATCGATAATTCATGGGGGATGGTTAATTATTCTGTATAAAGGAGATATTTACTTAGTTATTATTCTGCATTATTTTTTTGTGATCCTACTTACATGTACCCATCCATTTCAACACACTTGGATCATTATTTGGTTGTTCTGTTATAGAGACTCCTTCCACAAATTTATCCTTTCGTTCATCCCATTTTACATGGTGCAACGGTTGGGGGTGCATTTGTAAAGACCCGGAAATTTCAAGGAAATTTTTTTCTTAATTTTCTTTGGAATTTTACAAGAACGCAGTTTCTGACGGCGCCTGATTCCGAGGCCCGGTGTGCCCAGAATCAATTTCCGAAGTTTGGCTCGGGTATGTACAGTGAACGAACGAGCATGAATTTCTAACTTTTGAACCGGTGCCCGGAATCAAATTCCGAGGGCACCGATGGAACCGTAGCGCCGGTTTTTTCTTAGGAATGCCTTTCCTGGAGTTGCGTTTGCTTTGGAGCAGTTGTTTAATAAGGTTGTGGTTTAAGTGTAAAGAAAAATAAAATTTGTGTTACAAATTTTATTTATCTTCTTAAGTGGTTATATCCTAAGTGTGGAAGTTGGGGTGGAATCACAAGTTCCTAACTAACCAAGTGAGGATTAAGGTGGGGTGGGGCCCACACGAGCCCCAACCCTTCACCTTCTCCTTAACTCTCTTCTACCCCCCTTAAACTCCCTTGCACTTAATGTGCCAAAACCCCTCATTTTCCTTAAACTCCTTAACTCCCTTGAACCCCCCCAATTAAATGTGACTCTTCACTTCCACCTTCATTAATTTTGGAGTCTCTCCACCCATTAATGAAGGATGTAACTTAATGAATTTGAATTATTTTGAATTCATTAAGCTAACACTATAACAAGGTGTGTTGTTTTATTGTTTGGGGTTGGCTAAATCTTTGTGATAGAGTCATGGAAGGATTGAAGAGAATTCCACCCTCGACGAAGAACACGAAGGACATATCCAAACATGGAACAACGTCTTCTCGACGAAGAATGCCTTTTCCAAAGAAGAACGTGAAGTTTCCAACGTCGATCCCTTCTTGGATGCCTCCTTCCCACTCCTTCCGGAATAAAGAAGGGAGCGCCTTTCACGAAGAACGCCGACGTCGTCAACGACTTCTCTTTTCCGATGTCGACGAATCGCCGCCGCCTTTCCGCGACTTCGTCAACAGATAACGAAAATCGAGGTAGGGGTTTGTTGTTGCTTTATTTAATTATTTTCCATTCTTGGTTCTAGCATGACAAACTTGAGGATGAACGTTTAAGTGTTATCGTCTAACGAGAGGGGGACCGGACTGCACAAACACGGCCGAACCCCCCTCCTTTGTTCTTGAATGTTTCTTGCGGATGAAACGAGATAGCGTGGTGCCGTCGCACCACGCGGGAATCACAAGGAAATTATTGCGTGGCGCCGTCGCGCCGCGCCGTGGAAAGAATTATCATGAACACGACGTCGTCGCGCCGCGTCGAAGGAAACCGAAGACGCCGCGGCCGGAGCGGGGCTGCGGCGGAGGGGCGCGGTGCCGTCGCACAGCGCCAGATGACGAAGGCCGCAGCCGGTTCCGGGCCGCGGCGGATCGTGATGACCGGCGGCCAGCCGGGCCGCCGGTGCCGAAAGACGGAAGAGGACCGGCCCTTGCCGGTCCTGTTGACAAGAAGCCGGTCGGCCAGGTCGGGCCGGCCGGGTTGGTGGAAACCGGGGGAATTTAATTCCCCGGGCAGTTATTTGGCCCCCCATTATGAAGGGGGCCGGTTTCACAAAGGGGGGGCAAGCGGCCCCCTGTTTCCAGCATGCTCGACCTTCGGCCAAGCTGGCAGCGCGCCCAGTGCGCTGCCTTGCGCCGAACCGGCGCGCCGGGCCGGGCCGCGCCGCGCCGCGCCGGGCTGTGCCGGGCCGGGTCGACCCCGTCCGGGGCGGGTCGACCCGGTTCGGGCCATCCGGGGGGTCTCGGGCCGGGACGACCCAGGCCCGAAACCCCCGTTATTGAGCTGTTTGGTCAAATGTCCGTATCTTGGGCTACGGGCCTCCAAACGACTCGTCGTCTGCGGCAACGCGATCCTTGGATCGAGACGGTCGTTTCGGTATACTATACTCAAGGTGCACCTTCCTTTTCGGGAGCCTACGTGGTTAAAACTCTATAGTTAAGCGTGCTTGGCCTAGAGTAGTGATCAGGATGGGTGACCTCCTGGGAAGTTTCCCAGGGTGGGTGTGAGACGGAAAGGCCAATAAATAACAGACCAGGCGTCCGATTGACGCACCGTCTATTTCGTTGAATTCCTCTAAGTGAGATGGATCTTTCAGCTTACTCCGCTCGAGGTTTGGATGCCGACGGAGTGCGGTCGGGTTGGATCGCATCGAAATCCAACCGGGCCCCTGGAACGAAAAAGCCAATAACTCTCAGACCGGGCGTCCGATTGACGCGCCGTCTGTTGCGTTGAGTTCCTGTTGACGATACGGAACTTTTGGCATCCTCTGCCCGAGTTTTGGATGCTGATGGATAGTGGCCAGGTTGGATCGCACCGAAATCCAACCGGGCCCCTGGAACGGAAAAGCTGATATCTTTCTGACAGAACGTCCGTTTGACGAACCGTCAGCGGCGTTGGTGATCGCGTTGAGAAATGGTCCCTATGAGTTTACCCTATGAGAGTTCGGGGTATAGTTGAGATACGGCCGGGTTTGGTTCGCTCACGAAACCAACCGGGCCCCTGGGACGAAAAGGCTAACAACTCACAGACCGGGCGTCTGATTGACGCGCCGTCTGTTGCGTTGGGACCCCTATGACGATGCGGTCCTTTGAGATACTTCTTCGTGGGACCTTGAGATACTTGGATTATCGACCAGTAGCTCGTGGAGCGGACCCTCCCGGAGACGAGCGTGCGGAGTACGGAGACCGTGTAGCCTGCTGAGACCTGACGACTGCTTGACCAACTCGACTTGGAGTGAGTCGACTAGCCCAGTGGACGGAGCGCCCGGTATTTGGCGACAGACCCACGACGGACAGAGTGCCCGGTAGTTGGCCACAAACCCGCGGTACTCGACAGGAGGAGTACCTCTGTAGGCTATTGGGGGGAGCGCCCGGTATTTGGCGACAGACCCACAGCGGACGGAGCGCCCGGTAGTTGGCCGCAGACCCGCGGTACTCGACAGGAGGAGTACCTCAGCAGTCTTAGGTTAGTGAGCAGTACCTCAGAGTCGTGACAGGACCACTGTACACTCTAGAGACGGAGCTCTTCAGTAGTTACGGTTTCGATAATGAAAATCCTGGTTTGAGCTGAGACTTTTGACCTTGTGTTTACCTCATGATTGAGATGGGTCACTTGCTAACTTAGGTATATGTATGGGAATATACCCGGGTAGTGGTTATCCGTTGATTTCACAATCCTTGTGTTTCCTCATGATTGAGATGGGTTACTTGATAACTTAGGTATATGTATGGGCATATATCTAAGTAGAGGTTATCTGTTGAGATCTTATTTGTGGTTATCCTTGTTGGTTTAGTGAGACCTTGAGGGTCTCGGGGTCCCTACTGAGTATCGTTATACTCACCCCTGCACGGGCTATGCCCGCACCTCGTTGTGTTGGTTGCAGATGATGGGCAGTGCTGACAGAAGCCAAGTGTTCGAGGACTGGACAGTACCTGGAGGTGGACTATACGAAGAGATGGTACCCAGAGGAGGACCTCACGACGAGGCGGTACCCAGAGGTGGACGTGACGACGAGGAGGTACCCAGAGGTGGACCACTGGGCGAGACATACTCGGAGCGGACGGTGGGACCTGAGGAGCAGAGGAGCTATCTGTACCCACCCATCAGGTGGGATTTCCAGTGGACAGCTCGGCGTAGCAGCTTTAATTTTCAGTTGCTGTTTTCCCTTTCGAGTTGTACTTTACAGTTGTAGTTGTACTTTATTTTGGGTTTGTATTCTGGCCCATTTACTTTTCAGAACTTTCTTTTGTACTTAGTGTTTTACTTCCTCTTGTGCTCTGTGGTTCTTTTTGTTTACTTTTATAAAGGCAATGCCTTCCCAGTTATCGGGATTTACGCCTTGGTGCTAGTCGCCAGCCCCTGGCCTATGGAAGGCGGGCTTGGGGTAGTCACGACACGGGCCCCGAGGGCGGGTCGTGAAAAATTGGTATCAGAGGAGTTCAGTTCTACTGCAGAACTCAGGACTCTGATCTTTTTCTATGTGAAGCAATAGTGTTAAGGGTACCGAGTGTGGTCTTCAGTTCAGGGAGTCCAGTGTTGGTGCGGCGGCCGACGTATCCGTACACCAGGACCCTGACTACTGATTTCCGACTTTGTACAAAAAAACACTGATTGCGTGTGTGTTTCCAAAATTTTAAAGTCAGCTCAAACCAGGTCAGCTCACCAGGTATAAGACGTTGACCGTGTCGCATCTGTTCAGGATGTCTCTATGCAGACAGTCAGTTGGAGTTCCGAGAGAGTACTCGATGACGGCTCACCGAGCGACGAGGCTCTGGTGCAGGGCCCTTTTTACTATGTTGGCACCCTCGGGTGGTGTACCAGTACATCAACACCAGTTGGTCAGCAGATGCCAACAGCTATACTAGCAAACTGTGCACGCTGGCGGAGCGCGTTGCACGAGTTCCTGTAGTAGAGGCCTCAGAAGTTACGAGGCGAGGCAGATTTCCAGACAACAGAGCAGTGGCTGGAGGCAATTGCTAGAGTTTTCCGCCTAGCTGAGACATCAGTAGAGTGGATGGTGGACTTGGCCACTAGTTTTTTCCAGTGAATGACCATGAGGATGGTCCGCATAGTGATGAGGCTTCGGTACGTGAACCGATGCCTGAGATAGTGCCATTGGGTAGTGTGTCAGCTATACATCACTACCTGTTGGTCAGCAGTTACAACCGGCGGTACCGGTAGGTGACACATGTAAGTTTACTGCCTTACATGTGTTCTAACTTCAGATACCCTCATGTTCTGAGGTGAACCTGACTCATAGGCGGCTGAGGACTGGCTTGAGGAGGTGGCCGAGAATTTTCTAGAACTTTTACAGTTTCGGCGGGACGACGTGTTGATAGCTGAGAATTCATCGAGGCGTATCGAACATATCGGGTACTCGATGGAAGCGTTTCGATCAGTGCAATAGAGGTCGGACCTCTGAGCATGGTATGTTTAAGGGCTTCTGAGCCATTACCTTTTCTCTATGCATTTCTACTTAGGATAGAGTGCTAGAAGGAACCTTTGTGGTTGAGAATTCTTTGCTGATCGATTACAGCCAGAGAATGTTAGAAGTTTGGAAAGCAGGAAACTGACACCAGTCTCGGAGACTTGGGCATGTAAAATGTTTCAAGAAGAGGAATTGTTAAGGATAGATGAATCTGCAGAGCAGCAGACATGGAGGCAGAGCTTGGAGAGCAGCTCGTGGTGTTGTACATTTCAACATGTTACCATCACCCGCCTTTGTAGTCCCCGCTAGACTCAGGGAGTTGGAGAGAAGGGAAAGAGGGTAGCTGCTTGCGGTCATGGAGTGCGACCAAAAAGGGGCTCTAAGGATGATTCAAAGGGAGGAATTTATCTTCTACTAGCTTCCGTAGCCACAGGCATCGAAACGAATCATCCATTCCTTCCATGAATCTAGTCCCAGACCTAGAGATTCGGTTAAGCCATTGACTTGACCCTCATGTCTGGAGATACCTTTGGGAGGAGACTCGATATTCACACTTACACCGACGGTGTGATATGACCCTTGAGGTGAGAGTCTCGGTTAGGACCTCTTGGTGGCAGCGTCGAGGCCTTACGACGTTAGTTTGAGTATGTATTTGGCAATCACTGTTCATACTCAAATTGACGGTATTAGGCAAACGTTGGGATGAGTTTTCCTTGGTCGGCGAAAAGGAAACCCTGGGCAGCACAAGATAAACTCGTGCATGGGAGGGTGTCGCCGATCATTCTTGGGTCGGCTAACCTTACCCTCGTGGCAGCAGGAGTTTTGAGTTTCAGTTCTAACCTAAAAAGGGAGACCTTTAGAGTTCGAGGATGGCGACCACGTTCTTATACAGGTCTCACCTCGACGAGGTTTACGGAGATGTAGCCGAGGCGGCAAGAGATCTCCGAGGTTCAATAGAACTATTTAAGTCCCCAGCAGGGTAGGCGAGGTGGTTTATCGCTTGACCCATCCACCTCAGTTGCACCAGGTGCACGATGACTTTCACGTAACTCAATTGAGGAGATACGTGCTTGATCCTTCACACATCATCGACCTCAGGGAGTTGGACGTCGATGATAGAGCAACATGCACGGAGGTTCCAGTGGGGATGAAGGATAGACAGGAGCAGATCCTACGAGGATGATCGATTCCTTGGGTGCACTTCCTTTGACAGTACGGGAACCTCCAGGTGAGCACATGGGAGCGGAAGGCTTAGATGCGTGCTCTGTACCGCTTTTGTGACCCTAGTTTGTGATGAAGCTTTACAGGGACGTAAAGCCCTGAGGTGGGAGTAATGTAAAGACCCAGAAATTTCAAGGAAATTTTTTTCTTAATTTTCTTTGGAATTTTACAAGAACGCAGTTTCTGACGGCGCCTGATTCCGAGGCCAGGTGTGCCCAGAATCAATTTCCGAAGTTTGGCTCAGGTACGTACAGTGAACGAACGAGCGAGAATTTCTAACTTTTGAACCGGTGCCCAGAATCAAATTCTGAGGGCACCGATGGAACCGTAGCGCCGGTTTTTGCTTAGGAATGCCTTTCCTGGAGTTGTGTTTTCTTTGGAGCAGTTGTTTAATAAGGTTGTGGTTTAAGTGTAAAGAAAAATAAAATTTGTGTTACAAATTTTATTTATCTTCTTAAGTGGTTATATCCTAAGTGTGGAAGTTGGGGTTGAATCACAAGTTCCTAACTAACCAAGTGAGGATTAAGGTGAGGTGGGGCCCACACGAGCCCCAAACCTTCACCTTCCCCTTAACTCTCTTCTACCCCCCTTAAACTCCCTTGCACTTAATGTGCCAAAACCCCTCATTTTCCTTAAACTCCTTAACTCCCTTGAACCCCCCCCCAATTAAATGTGACTCTTCACTTCCACCTTCATTAATTTTGGAGTCTCTCCACCCATTAATGAAGGATGTAACTTAATGAATTTGAATTATTTTGAATTCATTAAGCTAACACTATAAGAAGGTGTGTTGTTTTATTGTTTGGGGTTGGCTAAATCTTTGTGATAGAGTCATGGAAGGATTGAAGAGAATTCCACCCTCGACGAAGAACACGAAGGACATATCCAAACATGGAACAACGTCTTCTCGACGAAGAATGCCTTTTCCAAAGAAGAACGTGAAGTTTCCAATGTCGATCCCTTCTTGGATGCCTCCTTCCCACTCCTTCCGGAATAAAGAAGGGAGCGCCTTTCACGAAGAACGCCGACGTCGTCAACGGCTTCTCTTTTCCGATGTCGACGAATCGCCGCCACCTTTCCGCGACTTCGTCAACACATAACGAAAAGCGAGGTAGGGGTTTGTTGTTGCTTTATTTAATTATTTTCCATTCTTGGTTCTAGCATGACAAACTTGAGGATGAACGTTTAAGTGTTATCGTCTAGCGAGAGGGGGACCGGACCGCACAAACACGGCCGAACCCCCCTCCTTTGTTCTTGAATATTTCTTGCGGATGAAACGAGATAGCGTGGTGCCGTCGCACCACGCGGGAATCACAAGGAAATTATTGCATGGCGCCGTCGCGCCGCGCTGTGGAAAGAATTATCATGAACACGACGCCATCGCGCCGCGTCGAAGGAAACCGAAGACACCGCGACCGGAGCGGGGCCGCGGTGGAGGGGCGCGGTGCCGTCGCACAGCGCCGGATGACGAAGGCCGCAGCCGGTTCCGGGCCGCGGCGGATCGTGATGACCGGCGGCCAGCCGGGCCGCCGGTGCTGGAAGATGGAAGAGGACCGGCCCTTGCCGGTCCTGTTGACAAGAAGCCGGCCGGCCAGGTCGGGCCGGCCGGGTTGGTGGAAACCGGGGGAATTTAATTCCCCCGGGCAGTTATTTGGCCCCCCATTATGAGGGGGGCCGGTTTCACAAAGGGGGGGCAAGCGGCCCCCCGTTTCCAGCAAGCTCGACTTTCGGCCAAGCTGGCAGCGCGCCCAGCGCGCTGCCTTGCGCCGAACCGGCGCGCCTGGCCGGGCCGCACCGGTCCGGGCCGGGCTGGGCCGGGCCGTGTCGACCCTGTCCGGGGCGGGTCGACCCGGTTCGGGCCATCCGGGGGGTCTCGGGCCGGGACGGCCCGGGCCCGAAACCCCCGTTACCGAGCGGTTTGGTCAAATGCCCGTATCTTGGGCTACGGGTCTCCAAACGACTCGTCGTCAGCGGCAACACAATCCTTGGATCGAGACGGTCGTTTCGGTATACTATACTCAAGGTGCACCTTCCTTTTCGGGAGCCTACGTGGTTAAAACTCCGTAGTTAAGCGTGCTTGGCCTAGAGTAGTGATCAGGATGGGTGACCTCCTGGGAAGTTTTCCAGGGTGGGTGTGAGACGGAAAGGCCAATAAATAACAGACCAGGCGTCCGATTGACGCACCGTCTATTTCGTTGAATTCCTCTAAGTGAGATAGATCTTTCGGCTTACTCCGCTCGAGGTTTGGATGCCGACGGAGTGCGGTCGGGTTGGATCGCATCGAAATCCAACCGGGCCCCTGGAACGAAAAGGCCAATAACTCTCAGACCGGGCGTCCGATTGACGCGCTGTCTGTTGCGTTGAGTTCCTGTTGACGATACGGAACTTTTGGCATCCTCCGCCCGAGTTTTGGATGCAGATGGATAGTGGCCGGGTTGGATCGCACCGAAATCCAACCGGGCCCCTGGAACGGAAAAGCTGATATCTTTCTGACAGAACGTCCGTTTGACGAACCGTCAGCGACGTTGGTGATCGCGTTGAGAAACGGTCCCTATGAGTTTACCCTACGAGAGTTCGGGGTATAGTTGAGATACGGCCGGGTTTGGTTCGCTCACGAAACCAACCGGGCCCCTGGGACGAAAAGGCTAATAACTCACAGACCGGGCGTCTGATTGACGCGCCGTCTGTTGCGTTGGGACCCCTATGACGAGGCGGTCCTTTGAGATACTTCTTCGTGGGACCTTGAGATACATGGAGTATCGACCAGTAGCTCGTGGAGCGGACCCTCCCGGAGACGAGCGTGCGGAGTACGGAGACCGTGTATCCTGCTGAGACCTGACGACTGCTTGACCGACTCGACTTGGAGTGAGTCGACTAGCCCAGTGGACGGAGCGCCCGGTATTTGGCGACAGACCCACGACGGACGGAGCGCCCGGTAGTTGGCCGCAAACCCGCGGTACTCGACAGGAGGAGTACCTCTGTAGGCTATTGGGGGGAGCGCCCGGTATTTGGCGACAGACCCACAGTGGACGGAGTGCCCGGTAGTTGGCCGTAGACCCGCGGTACTCGACAGGAGGAGTACCTCAGTAGTCTTAGGTTAGTGAGCAGTACCTCGGAGTCGTGACAGGACCATTGTACACTCTAGAGACGGAGCTCTTCAGTAGTTACGGTTTCGATAATGAAAATCCTGGTTTGAGCTGAGACTTTTGACCTTGTGTTTACCTTATGATTGAGATGGGTCACTTGCTAACTTAGGTATATGCATGGGCATATACCCGGGTAGTGGTTATCCGTTGATTTCACAATCCTTGTGTTTCCTCATGATTGAGATGGGTTACTTGATAACTTAGGTATATGTATGGGCATATATCTAAGTAGAGGTTATCTGTTGAGATCTTCTTTGTGGTTATCCTTGTTGGTTTAGTGAGACCTTGAGGGTCTCGGGGTCCCTACTGAGTATCGTTATACTCACCCCTGCACGGGCTATGCCCGCACCTCGTTGTGTTGGTTGCAGACGACGGGCAGTGCTGACAGAAGCCGAGTGTTCGAGGACTGGACAGTACCTGGAGGTGGACTATACGAAGAGATGGTACCCAGAGGAGGACCTCACGACGAGGCGGTACCCAGAGGTGGACGTGACGACGAGGCGGTACCCGGAGGTGGACCACTGGGCGAGACATACTCAGATCGGACGGTGGGACCTGAGGAGCAGAGGAGCTCTCTGTACCCACCCTTCAGGTGGGATTTCCAGTGGACAGCTCGGCGTAGCAGCTTTACTTTTCAGTTGCTGTTTTCCCTTTCGAGTTGTACTTTACAGTTGTAGTTGTACTTTCTTTTGGGTTTGTATTCTGGCCCATTTACTTTTCAGAACTTTCTTTTGTACTTAGTGTTTTACTTCCACTTATGCTCTGTGGTTCTTTTTGTTTACTTTTATAAAGGCAATGCCTTCCCAGTTATCGGGATTTACGCCTTGGTGCTAGTCGCCAGCCCATGGCCTATGGAAGGCGGGCTTGGGGTAGTCACGGCACGGGCCCCGAGGGCGGGTCGTGACAACATTGAGCCGTGGTGCCAGGTCAGAGACCTCTACACAAGGCTGGGGCCATGGAGCTAGGTCACGACACCTAGGCCATAGTGGAAAAAATATTATGCACCATAGACGATGGCTAGTGGGAGGTGCTGCACCCGAACATCCTGACCAGGTAGTGGAAGCCATAGATCGTAGGGGATGTGTCATTGTAGTGGTGTGAGGCTAGTTATGCACCATGTGTGGAGTGGAGTGGCCCATGGGGTGGTCCAAAACATGCATTGGAATGCAATATAGTTGGGACCACATGTGGTGGGAGGAAACCTATCATGACAAGCCGTGTGTTGTGCGACTTTTGGTCTAGACCAAAGTCTGCCCGCCAATGTGGGTCGGACTGGTGTAGCAAACTAGGCCGACAGGGCAACCTATGCTGGAGAAGAGACACACACTGATATAAGTTTAGCAGGATTTGAAATCGGGATGTTGTGCAGCCCAACTAGAAATTAACTATTCTGACTATGCTGGACAGGGCCAAAAAATACAAACTTAGTCACGGGATGACCAGGTGGTCTGGACACATGTGGTAACCGAGCCGGGAACAACAAGGCCCAATTGTCAATTCAAATAGTTTAGAATGGTCTGGGCCATCCTAGACCCAAATGGTTTGGGTCAGCTCGGATGAAATGGATTGGGTCAGGTAGGACCCACATGCTATGCTTTTTAGCTCGGCTTGACCATGTTGGACAGTAATTAGATGCAACTGACCCCTGTTTACTAAAACGCCAATATCTTTCAGACTAGGTATCTGATTGAAGTGCCATGTATAGCATTGGGACCCTTGAAATAGACAATACATTTGGAATTCCTTAAGTGATATTCCATGAAAATCTTGTAATAAACGATGTCTTGAGGTGTAGATTTTACCAAAATCAAGTACACTAGAGAGAGGAAATCGTAGCACTGGCTGTGGCATAAAAGATATCAAGAGTGTACCTTAGTGGTTCAGAAGATAAGCGTACCTTAGTGATTCAGCATAAGTGCATACATAAGTTGTTCATTAGACAAGGTTACCTCAATGGTCTGGAATACGAGTGTACTTCATTTGTTCAGTAGATAATTCTACCTCATTGTTCCAACATATGAGCATACCTCATTGGATTGGCATACGAGCGTACCTCAGTGGTTCAACATATGAGCATACCTTAGTGGTTCAACACATGAGTGTATCTCAGGGGTTCAAAAAACGATCTAACCTCAGTGGTCTAGTAGTTGAGCCCACCTATGTGTAGCATCAAGGATGAACCCCTCAATAGTATAAAATTATTCATCTCAATGGATAAAAAATCATTGATTCTATACATTGAGTTATACCTGGTGTAAGCTGTCATTGTTATGTATTTTTTTGTGCTCCCTTGAAACATGGCCCTTATTTGTGGTCATTCATATGTGTTTTGGGGTCTCTACTGAGTATTGTGTTACTCACCTCAGCAAGGGCATCACCCCCATGTGTCGTGTCTCATGTAAGTGATTGACACATCAATGGAGACCTTTGTGGTCTGGGACTAGGTGGTGCTTAGTGGGATGGGACATACCATTGTAATTCTATTACTCTACGCATCTACCTTCACCTACCCTTCAGGTAAGGTCTCTAACAGAAAGTCCATGGAAGTTATACATTATTTTTCGGTCTGGAGACTGTATTCTAGACCCTTTTTACTTTTAGTTGTACAGTACTCAGAGTAGTTGTCTCAGTTATATTTTTTGATTACATTGTGCTTAATTCCTAGAGTTTGATATTATTGAGTTGGTACAAGATTAAAGTAAAATGACTTACCTTTTTGGGATATGGCTTTTTGGTGATAGACACCAGCCCCTAGCCTATGAAAGGCAGGTTTGGGCTAGTTACTGCACGGGCCCGAGGGGATGAGTCTTGATAATGTGGTATCAAAGGAGGTCAGTTCTACCTTGATATCCTAGAGTCTATGAGTTTGGTTTCAGGGAAATAATGCTAAGTGTTTCGAGTTCGACATTCAGGTGAGAGAGTCCAATGTTGGTGCGAAGGCTGACGTATCCACACAATAGGACACTGAATTCATCTTTTTTGAATTGGTATAAGAAAACAAAAGTTTCATGAATCTTTGAATTTTTCTAATTATCATTCTCTGTTAGAGTCATCTCACCATGTATAATCTAATAATTGTGATTCATTTTGATACCCTTTAGGATGCCTCCATGTAGACTGTCAACCAAGACTCTAGTATGTGAAAACATGGATGGTCCACAGTGTGAGGATGCTTTAATATAAGAACCATTTTCTCAAGATGGTACCTTCGAATGGTATCCCAGCGATACCTCTGCTCATTCATCAGCAGTTTCTAATGGTGCTACTTGTAGAGGTTTCAAGTAGTCTCAGTACCGTACACATGTTTCCATAAGAAATACCCCTTAGATTATGAGGTAAGCCCATATCATTGGATTCTAAGGACTGTATTAAGGTAGTGACTGGGTTTTATATCTAGTTAGGAAACCATAAGATTAGATGGTGGTCCTGGCAGTGAGCATTCTACGTGGCTCTGGAAGGCGATGGTGGGGTTTAGATTACCTGATCTTACGATGAGGTGATTTTTCATTGTCATATCCTATGATCCATTCGTAGAAAAGGGGATATATTCCATAAAAGAAAAAGGTTCGGCATGCCCAATACCTTCTATATAATCTAACAAATAACATATCGGTAACAAAGTTTTCATTATGGAGTACCGACCTCTCCAGGTACTCGTTGAAAATTATATCACTAGTGCTTTAAGGATTATACCTCTGAACGAGATATGCTTGGGGATATCTGATCCATCACTATTCCTCTATGAATTCCTACATATTCAAGGGTGATAGAGAGAAAATTTTTTATTTAAATTCCTCTAGCTGGTAAAATAATTCTAGTGGATGTCAATAGTTGGAAAACAGGAAGTCAATATCTGACAGAGAGACATGGACGTGTGAGATGATCTGAGAAGTGGACCATAGATTGGGGATCAATAGATCAAGGCTCATAGGGTGAGTTCAGTATTCTGAGAAAGAGAAATGGATTTACCATATATGGCATGGGAAATATCTCTAGTTATTTTCCTTCTAGTCATGCTGATAATGAAATAGTGGATGGACCATCAGTGAAGAGATAGTGACATGAACAGATTAATCAATAGGGTGGAAGATGTCATGGAGGTGGTGGTAGGGGAGAAGAAGGTGGTATACATATCATCATGTAAAAAAAATACACTATTTGTTCCACATAAGGCTCATGGTGATGGAGGAAAAAAGAAGTGGTTAGCTGTGTGTGGCCATCCTTACACCCATAGCAGTGGATGTTTTGTGTTTTTAGATCCCTATAGTGGTGGAAAAGTACAAAGATGTCTTTCTAGAGGATGTTCTTGGGATACCTTCATGTAGATATGTATACTTATGCAATGATCTATACACCAGGATGACACCATGATCTACACTAGCATATCGGATGGCTCCTGCAGAGCGTCGAGAGTTGAGGGTAAAGATGGAGGAATTCTATAGGAAGGGCTTCGTAAAGCACAACATTTCACTATGGGAATCCCTAGTGTAGTTTGACCAGAAGGAAATTGAATGCTTTAGATAATTCATGGACTATCGGAAACTCAACTAGGTGTCCTTGAAGATCAACAATCCTCTACCAAGGACATATGACCTCTTCGATAAGCTGAAGGGAGCTAATTGATTTTCAATGATTGACCTCAAATAAGGCTGTCCTCAGCTTCAAGTATTCGATCAGTACATCTCGAAGATGAATTTGGGATATCGCTACAACCACTAAGAGTACGTAATGATGCTGTTTGTACTGAATAATTCCCTAATAGTTTATATGGGACTAATGAACAGTATCTTCAAACTATATATAAACTAGTTTATAGTGTTCTTCATTGATGAAATCTTAGTGTAATCAATGTTTGAAGAGGGGAATACGATACACCCGATGATGGTACTTAAGACACTTAGAGAGCACCTAGTTTATGGAAAGATCTCGATATGCATGTTCTAGATAGAAAAGGTCAAATTCCTCAGACATGTCATCATTGAGGCTTCATTTGAAGTAGATCCACAGAAGATCGAGGAGGTTATTGCTTGGAAGCCACCCCAGACCATTACCAAGTTTTAGAGTTTCCTTTGGTTGTATGGGTAAAATCAGAGGATTATACCCAACTTCTCCAAAGTTGAAGCACCCATGAATGAATTGAAGAAGATGTGATCACCAAACCGGCCTGAGTCCAGCAATACCCAATGGTCCTGGCTAACCAAGTCCCAGTCAGTTTAGGTCTGTTCGAACAAAATGGTTCAGTCATGTGGGACCCTTAGGCATGGTTGGTCGGGTCAGTCCAACCATGTCGTACCGGACCGGGATACAATCATCCCCTCTTTACTAAAATGCCAATATTTTTCAGACCGGTTGTATGATTGATGCACCGTATAAAACGTTGGGACCCTTGTTATGGTACTATCGTTTCAGAATACTCTAAGTGAGATTTCGTGATCGTGGAGTAATGCCCGATTTCATTAGGGGAATATTATCCTGGAATCTAGCACACTAGAGAACAAGTATCTGATGACTAGTTGTGACCCTAAAGATATGAAGAGTATACCATAGTTGTTCGGAAGAGGAGTGTAACATAATGGTTCATCACACAAACATATAATAGTGGTTCAATAGATGAGTTTACTGTAGAGATTCAACATTAAATCTTACATTAGTTGTCGATCATATGATCAAAACTCAGCGGTTTAATAGGCAAGCATACCATGGTGTTTTAGCATACACGCCTACCTTTGTGGGTCTTCATACAATTTCACCTTAGTGGGTAAGCGTATGAGTATACCTCAGTGGTTCATCCTATGATAGTACCATAGTGGTTTAGCAGGCAAGAGGATATCAGTTGTCCAGTAGACGAAAAGACCTCAATGTCTCATAATGGATGAGCCCCTTAGTATTAAAATATGATTCAACTCTATGACTGATAAATATTACTTTCTATACTTTGAGTTATACCTAGAGTTACTTGTCTATGCTACGTGTTGTGGTAGTGTGATATTGGGATGTGGTCCTGCATTGTGGTATTTCCTATGATAATTTGAGTCCCTACTGATTATTGTGTTAATAACCCCTAAATGTGCTTCACCGGAAAATGTCTGGTCTCATGCAACTGATCACCACTTTGGTGGAGACCTTGGTGGTCTTGGGCGAGGTGGTAGTGAGATGGGATAGATGGGCGTAATTCTACATCTATAAGTAGATACCATCTCTTTCCAATTATGTAGGCTCTTGAATGGATATACCATGGATTTTGTACTTTCTTTTATGGTTTTGGACATGTAATATAGCCTCATCATACATTCAGTTGTATTGTACTCTCTGTAGTTGTCTCCATTACAGTTGTGCTTTACTTTTTGATTACATCCTGTAGTATGAGCTCTGTATATGTGTTTAGGATTAATGTAAAATGGATTATATTTTTGTGATATGCCTTTTCGAAGCTATTCACTAGTCCCTATCCTAAGTATGGAGGTCTTGGTGTAGTCACGACACAATACATGGGTGAAATGTTTTGAAAATCTTATACAATTTTGTTAATTTTATACTTATGGGTTGTTTACCCTTACAGAGCAATAGATCTCATCATTTCAAATGTATCCCTTCCCCATTTTAGAAAGAAAATTATTAAAAATGATATTTGTATGAAAGGGTCATATTAGGAAGATCATTTTGGTAGATGATATAGTTTACCTATAGACAAGTTCTTTACTATTCAAATATTCAAATGATACTAAACTATTAATGTCCTCAAACAAGTTTTTATCTAATGTAATGAATATTAATAAAAACACATGTTATATCAATGTATGATAATCATGGGTCACTTCTATTGGTATCATTGGATATGTTTATTTAACCTCTAGAAATCAGGATAAGAAAACCATAGTGATATCCCTAAGGATATGTAAAAGATAATTATAAGGAATTTTTAATGTATAAAAGATGTCCTATAATTATTGCAATGGATGGAGTTAGTGGTTTCCAACATTTTACATCCCTCTATAGATAATAAATATTGATATAGCTTTATGATAGAGGTACCTCGGGGTAGTAACTCGATTTGGATTATTGAGTAGGTCATGTTCGTCACCTGGTGTGTGATAATGAGCCTTACTACACACCTGTTATTACACTCCTAGAAGATATTCTTGGGAAATTCACAAACTCTTTATGAACCATCATGTTATATTTATATAGATTTTGATCATTAATAAAAAAGTATAATACAATGGTTTCATATATTAAATAATATCTCTTGGTATTGTTATATTATAAGGGATTGTTCATGATTATGAGGTTAACCACCATGATTATTGTTCTAAAACAATGATTTTTTGGTTTTCATCAATTAATGGAACCAAAAGGAACTATGTTGATGTTGAATGTGATGGAACATGAAATGATTTTCCTCCTAGGAATCTAAGGGTTATCTGACATATACAGAAAAATCTAATTTGTATTCTCAGACATAATTTAAAAGAAATGAACTATACTAATATTCTAAATAATGTAAGGTGGGAACAATATTTTATTCAGACCACCATGGGGAAATGTCCACCTACCCATAATTGGTCTGTTGATCCACTAGTTTCTAAAAAGTGTATCCACACCACCTAAATGATATCTCCCATTCTCAAATGTTTAGACCATGAAAAATTCATTTGGTTGACTACCATCTAAAATGTGGTGCATATCAATGGTGGAATTTATTAGGAATATGATGACATGAAATAGAATTTTCTATAGGGATTTGTATGAATTGAATAAATTATTTCTCCTTAATTCCATTCCTCATATTAATGATAAAAATATGGAGATGTTCATTGAGATAAAGGAAATGGTTAATAAATCTATTGTTACCGGTGTTGAAAATTTTACAACACATGTGAGGTTAGAATCCATTATTATCATCTTAACTAAAATTTTGGTTAATAGATAACTCAGTGTCTCAAAACTAGGTTGCTTTTTTGGAATTTTACATAAGTGACTTTTTTGTATCTATGGGGACACTTTTTGATATGCTATCATGGTAGAAATAGTGGTGGGAGTTATGAATCAATATCAACGTTTTCATAAGAATAGAAAAAAATAATCAAAAAGACATTATAGGAATCCTGGAGAGAAGAATATCATAATTCATTTATCCTCATTGAATGGGATGAAACACTCATGGAATTTTCCTAATAATACTAGTATAATTTTTTTTTCGAATGTAAGGTCACTAGGAAATTTATTTCTAAATTTATGGGAAAAAGTTATCTAATGATTTGATTATAGAGAAAGGTGCATGTAATTCCCCAATCACAATCCATTGCTTCAAATGAAATAATTATGGACACTATGAAAAGTAGTTCCCAAATCTTATTGTTAATGATCATGATCGACATCTGCAACCTATAAAGATAAGAGAAATGGGGAAATCACATGTGAACATTATTTCTGATAAGGGGTGTGAAAAGGATGTGGTGAAAGGTAAATGTTCCATCCATCCTAGAACTGTTAAACTCTTATTTGTCTTTGGATCAACCCATTCATTCATATCTAAAGAAATTTTAAAGAGTATCAAGTTTCCAACCAGGTAATGAGATATAGAAATGGAATTTAAAACCCATAATGTTATGGTGATCAAACATCAAGTTAGCCATTCTTATGTGGTTGATTATGGTGGAATATTTCTTCTTGTAAATCATTTTTTTCATCCTATCATTAAATTTTATGTCATCTTTGGAATGGATTGACTATCTAATCATAAATCCCATATCAATATATGATGAAGAAAAATCACATTTTATTTTAAAAACCATATGTGTTTATCAATAAATGTGATAATAAGTACAATGTTATTTTAGATACCACATCTATTGAATGGGTCTAAAATAGTATCTATAAGGTGTGTTTATCTCTGATGGTTGGGGAGTAAGTATAACTTAATGATATTTATATTTTGAATGAATTTTATAAAGTATTGCTGAAAACGTTTCATAGACTTCCACCAAAACATGATTTTTTATCAATCCTTCTCATTCATGGTTCCATAGAAATTTAAAATACAACCAATAGGATAGAATTGATTGAATTATATGAATTGAAGAAAAAACTCCAACAGAAACTTTAGAAGGGATTCATCCAGCCAAGTGTTTCTACTTAGGGGTGAACCTGTACTTTTTTTTAAAAAGAAATATAGATCAATAATAATTTTCCATGATTATTGGAAGAAAAACAAGATCATAGTTAAAAATAAGTACAATATTTATTATATTGATGAATCATTTCAAAAAAGATTAATAACTAAATAATTTCCCTAAACAGACCATCATTTTGGGTAACATCAATTGAGGGTCATAAAGGAGGATATAACTGTGACAACATTCCATAAATGTTATGGATTTTATTAATATATAGTGATTCTATTATGTCTTAATAATTCACCTATTATCTCCATGTATTTAATGAATAGAATATCTATAGATTACCCTGATCAGTTTTTTAAGTATTTATCGATGATATTATTACCTATTCAATGAAAAATAATGAGCATGATGAATGCGTGAGAATTTTCTAAAGACCCAATGGAAGTAAAAAATATATTTAATATTTAAAAAATCAAATTTTGGATGAAAATGGTTCATTTTGGGGTCGTAAAATTTCAAGAGATGGTATATTAGTAAATCCATAAAAGATATAGGCTATTAAATGTTTGATCAGGCCATCCACAATGACTAAGATTCATAGTTTTGTTGGATTAGCCAGATATTAATGATATTTTGTGGTGAATTTATCATTAATATATAATACTTTAACCATGTAACTCCAAAGGGATCCGTGTTCCTATGTATAGATGAATGTGAGGAAAATTTGAAGGATGTGAATATAAGATTTTTCAGTACACACATGCATGGAATACCCTATAGTAGATAAATGTTTGTAATATATATTGATTCATCCAATGAGGTATTTAGATGTGTTATTATATATAATTATATTTTTATATGTCATGCCTCATTAAAATTCAGTACTTATGAGAAAATTTACCCCACTCTTGATTTGGACATTGATACGGTAATATTTTAATTAACTATATTAAGGCGTTATATTTATGGACAAAACTGAAATATATATTCCATTTTGAGAAGATTAAATAAAATATTTGGAAGAATGGTGTTGGATACGACACAAAGATGATAGTCAGATGTTATTAATGATTATGTCTCATAAATATATTAACTCCTTAAAAAGAGAACAAGGTTGTGTATTGTTTGAGATTGACCAATCACACTACTATATCCCTAATGAGGATTATGAGATATGAAATATTTCAGGAATTGTAATGGATGTTTCTAGAAATACAAAAGGTTGGGGGAAATCATTTCTTTACAAATTGAATATTCAACCATCTATCAATGTGATGATTAAAGAGTAATAAAGGAAGACTTAGAGACAAAAAATAATGTTATAATTGTTAATGGGTTTAACCATGATAACGATGGAATGATAAGATACAAGAACCAAGTTTTAGTTCTAGACATACTTGATTTGTGGTAGATTTTTTAGAGGAATCATGATGTTATTCATTCTTTATTCATCCGGTATGTACGAAGTTATATAGGTATATCCAAGTGTATGTTTGGTGGGTTGGAATGATGAGATATATCACAGAGTTTGTATCTCAATGCTTAAAATGTCATGAAGTTAAGGTTGAAAGACTTAGTTATAATAATACGTTACAAAAATTACCCATAATAGAATGTATATGGGACAAAACCACCATGTATTTTTAAATTGGAATCCCCAAAACGTCTATAAAGAATAATACTATTTTTTAGTCTACATCATGACTAAGTACTCAAACAGTGTATCTATCATGAAATAATTATATCATGATTAGTTTTCTTGATATACATTAATGAAGTGATAAGGATGCATCTTATACAACATTATTTTATGTTAGGTAGGTATTTGAGGTTTATCATAATTTTTTGAGAAGTATTCAACATTCCCATGACTTGTAGTTTACATTAAAAACTGCTTGTCATACATAAGTAGTTGGTTAGCCTAATATAAAAATTGAATCCCGAGAGGATATTCCTAGATAATGTTCTTTGTATTTCCAATGTGAAATAATAGACATCACTCAAACAATATGATGGATTATTATGAATAACTATATGTGAAAAATATAGAGCTCCAACATGATCGAATGAAGTTAGGGAAATTATTTTATAGCTACATTAAATAAATGAATATATAGAGGATAATGTTAGAACCATTCAACAACACATTATGGATTCAAAGAATTAGCTAAATTATTATACTTATAATCCCTATTGCGATGTAGAATATGAAGTTTGTGAGAATTTGATCTAAATAATATTACGATTGACAAAGGTTATGAGATTTAGAAATAAATGGAAACTAATTTCTGGGTATATTTTTCCCCATAAATTTTTGATCACATCAGGTAGGTATCCTATCAGCCGGGACTTCCCCAAAACATCTCTCACATCTATGATGTGTTCCATGTTTCTCTTAAGAAGAAATATATAAATAACCCTTTACATTTACTAAACTAGTAATTCATTCTATGGGAGAAATATATTTATTATGTTGAACAATTAGTGGAGATTCTAGATCATATAGAGCAACATATGTGAAACAAGAATTCTCACAAAGTAATTTTTTTCTTGACAAACCACTAGTTTGAAAAAATACCATGGAACTTGAGGATATTATGAGGCATAATTATTCCCATTTTTTGTATCAAAATAGATAATTTGGAGGGATAAATTTATTTTAAGATGTTATATTGAGAAAACTGTGTTTTGGGGAATTTTATTTTGGAATTAATTAACGATTTTTTTATTTCATGCATGATAGAAATCACCAATTTATGCTTTCTATATTTAAAACACCAGGTTTCATTTTTTTTATACATGGAACAACATTTTAGAAATGCATGATAATTTTAAAATAACTAAAATTAAACAGAAAACTTATAAACTAACCATAAATACTTGTGATATTAATGGTAATAACTAATTTTGAGAACAAATTATAATGATTTTATATAATGGAATCATATTGATAAAAATAATATATTTTTCTATAAAGTTGTTATATGATTTGAAAATATTATTTTCGAAAAAATTCATGTATTTAATGTTTGTGAAAAATAATAAAAATAAATATTAATTTTTTCCAATATAATTTTAGAAAACAAAATTAATTATTAAATAAATCATATCAAAATTATCCTTGGGTGAAATTTTGAGACTTTTTTAAATTTTTCATTTTTTATGATTGTTGAAAAATATTGACTTTTAATTAGAAACATTAACTATTTTTAAATCATCTAAGAATATAAGTTATGTATAAAATTGTATCTAAAGTTAAATTATTTCAATTATAAAAAAATTAATCCAATTTAGTTCATTTGGATCAATTAAATATTGAATTTCAATATTACAACTTTGTAATCTTTTGAGCGTTCTCTCTTTAAAAACAATCATTATCATCACGTATGCACGATTAATTTTTAATTATAATTTACCCTTCTATTAATGGAATTTTAAATAATTCAATATGTATTGGGAATCATTAGAAATTTTCTTATACATTAAAGTTATGTAATTGTTTTACAAAAAATTAATAGTAAAAACAATAACAATCAATTACCATGGTTAGGATAAAAAAATATTCTAGGGGGAATTAAAATAAAAATATAAGTGTTAACACACAATAAACATATCCAACCCAAATTATCTACATATATTTAAAATTTGAATATTATATTATCAAAAATTGCCTAATATTTTATCCTTTTTACATAAATATAACATGGTTTGAATTCATTTATTCAAAAAAATTCAATCAAGCCACTCACCTCACTTATAAATGGAATCCCACTCTTCTATCTTATTCAAAAATTTAATAAATTATGGTTTTAAAAATTCTAACCCAATTGCATCCAAAAATTACTCATGTCATCCTAATGGATTTTTTTTATAGAATCACATCATTGGATGGATTTTGTTGTATAACAAAAGAGGACACATGAAGAATAGATACCATTCATTAATAATTTTTTTTTTTTTCATTTATTACTATACCTACATCAATTATTATTTCACCATGATCATTTTATAAACTCAGTATGTTCAACATATAGATGTGTTTTTATGTTATCTTAATTACATATAACCACCACCACATCAATCAAATGGGTTACAAAATCATCATCTTGTACAAGAGACAACTTCCTCACGAACTAATTCCATTTTTTTACCATTACAACCTATAGAAAAATGAATTAATGATGGGTTAGGTGCTTAAATATGATATTTATTATATTATTATACTTGTGTGATTATTATCTCACACATAGCCTCAAAATTTTCATTTTGTGGGAATTTGACAATTTCACTTCTGTGTGTGGAAAACGAGTACTACATGAGGCAATGCAATTCATTCATGATTTCTAGGAAAGGTTATAAGGATGAATTTAATTATTATTTGTATTATATGTTAAATATTAATTATTATATAATTACAATATATCATTTAACTTTCTCTATTTCATTCCATAAAGAATTGAATCAATGTTGTTGAGTACGTACAACCCACCCTCTCTAGGAATTGTGTATTTCATTTTCAATCAAAAAATTATAAGTATTGTTATAATTAAATATAAAATTAATATATATTATACTTATATAATGTATAAAATTTTGGTTATGATTAATCTATTATCAAATTAATAAGACCAAAAATAAAAAAAATAAAAACATATAGGAAAAAGAATGTTGAAATTACCCAAAACAAAACAATAACATGAAATTGTTAATAAAAATTTAATAAAATGTCATATTAAAAACATATATCATATGAAATATATATATACACCTATGTAATAGATTTATCATAAAATTATATTTATTATACAGAAAGTCTGAACATGTACAACAGAATCTAATACTTAAGGTAAGTGATTTTTGTCTCAATTTTCCCTCTTTGAGATGTACATTATGTTATGATTTTTTATTATTACACGAGGTCAATATAAAACCCCATTGACATATAATAACTTTAATTAATATATCCTTATTATATAATATGTCCTATTTTATTTTTTTCTTTCATGGGGATTATGAATAAATGTTACCAAAGTGGTAATTAAATTATTTTAGAATCATATTGTTCATCAGGACTGTTTATGATTATGTTTCCAATGATTAAATATTAGGATCCAGCACTGAATAAAATCATAAATTTCCCCCATATCTATTTATTCAGGATATTATCAAATATGTAATACCGTAATTCAACTCTTTGTCTATTAAATTAAATTAGAATTTTTTTATGAAAATATGACATTATTTCTCTCTTTGGGGGGAACTGTATTTTCACATTAGACTATGATTTATAAAAATAATTGAAAAATAATTTATTATTTTTAATTTTTTTTAAATAATTCCCCATATGATTTAGTTTTTTTAAAAATTTATGAATGGAATCTTCATGTAGGTTTCCAAATAATTCACATTTTATTTTATTAAAAATTTGAATAAAATATTTATTTCAACATATATGACATGAATGAATAATATGATCATCCATAAATTTATTTTATATGAATATTAACATATAAATTATCAAGGTTATTTTCAAATTAAAAAAATGAAAATGGTTTATGGTTAATTTTTACAAATTGAATGGGAAATTTTTCTTAATAAATGTTTTGAATAATATATCAAAATAAACTTCTATCAAGGATGAAATCCATTTATGTTACTTATTCCATACTAGTGATATGATCAAAATATATTTTAATTGTTCATTATCTAAATGGTTCGTGGTTTTTATGGTATGATGTTTATAAAACCCATTTCTATTCCATGGGGAATACGATGATAAAATTATTATGAAACATGATTCTTTTTTCCAAATATAATGTTATTATCAAATTATTAAATGATTATGAAACCTGCCAAAATTCTACAAGGTTTAATATGATGATGTTTTCTAGGAAACCATTTCATAAAATGGGTTTTAACACATTGAATGTTTTAGGATCTTGTGGAGCACATAAATATTATTTTCATTATGAGATAGTTGGGTCGTATATCTCTCTCAAATGGATTGGTTAAGAACATATATCTCAAGAGATAAATAATACTGGAATGGAGAGTGAACCTTCTTTAGAAAAAAGATTTTATTCAATGAAGGAATTGGGTGTTAACCTTTAATAATTTGATAGTATGAAGAGTGAACTCATTCCACTATGATATATTACCCTAGGACTATTGACTACTATGGAAATTCTTTTCTATTCTTGGGTGTATGCCATGAATCTAGAACATAAATCAATGTTATGCTCTCATGGACCATTTTCATGGATTACCTAATGATTCAACTCTTATAAAAATACAATTTAACATCACTCGAGATTATGATCCTTTATAAGAAAGAAATGATTTTTGTCTTTTATAATAATTTTACCATACCCTTTTTTCTTGTTTTTATTATATAACTCTCTTGGTTACCCTTTTTGAGTATATTAGATAACCCTTTATTCCCTTTCTATTCCATTTTTTATGAAGAAAAATATTTCATATGATATTTATAAGTAGTTTTCTTGTTATACATATCATAGTGTGTGATGATGTATTTTACCAATGTACCAGTTTTTCATGGCTCGAAATTTCATAAACCAATAAACTATTACATTCTTAGGTGTGTGTTTCTATAGTGTATATAATATTCATCAAAATTAATGTAATATCTATCTATGATCATACTAGGTCATAATATCGTTTCTAAATTCACTTGTCTTTCATTGGATCATATCTGATGTTGGGTTTTAATTTCCCACTTTCTTATATGATTATCCAACTATTTTTATTCATATATCTTCCCTATATCATCATTGGGGGTATCCTATTGTGTATGTATATACTAAAAATTACATTGGATTTTTACACACATTATTCTTCATATGAACATGATAGAAAGATTAGTGGGGACCATGGTGGACCTGGTTTTGGTGAGTATAGTGACATGTAGTGCTGATTGTGTAGGTTTATAGGCCTCAAAGACTTTGAGCTATGATCTTTTCTGTATTCCCCTTTTTCTATGATTTTTCCAGATTAGGATGACATATTTTTTTAGGCATGTATTTTCGATATTTATAACTGTAAAAATATACTATTACACTTTTATGTATTTCCTAGAGGTTATGTGATGCATGATTGATAATATAGATGTTCTATTATTCTATTTTGTGTCCACACTATTAAATATAAATGGCTGTGTTTGTTCGTATATATACTTAATCTTGGTAGTCCCAGTTTATTTTTGTGCCTACTCAACCTTAACCTATCATAGGTATTATTTGGGATTCATACTCAGATTACCATTTTCATGGAAATAACCATTTGGTTGGGGTGTAACAATATTAATTTGTATTTGGGAAAACATTGATAATGTAATAAAGTTGTTAATGTCATATAATACCATTAAAAATATGGGAATGGTGTTCCCAAAACATTTATAGATAAAAAGTCCCCTTTTTCAATAGAAAAAAACGAATAAATTATATGACATTGAATATATCCAAATGGAATTAAATCTTATAAAATAACAGAATATATAAAAATATGTTGCTTCTAAAATGTTAAAGTGTGGATTAGACAAGTATGAACCAAAATATCATTAGAGGTTATTCATTTTTGATTTGATTGAGTAGCACACCAAACGTTAGGTAACCCATTTTCATGAATTTTCTTCACAAAATACCTATATCATCATTATTCAACTCTACTATTTTTACATTTTACACCTTTTATACATAAAATATAGAACAACCCAATGAAATATCTAATGATTAGCAGATTTGTTACACAATGTAGTGGTGAAAAAATGGGGAAGTAAAGACTAAAAGAATACCACATTTTCTTAAGAACGTGAAAAATTCCAAATCTATATCATTGAGTTAAGAGATAAGTACATTTATAGAGTAATAGGTATGACATGAATTTGAGGATTATCATGAGATTGAATGGAATTTTATGATTGGTTGGAATTTGGATAATGTTGACCCATGTAATAGTAATGATAATTCCTTAAATATTTTTAATTTTGTAGATTTATAATTTATACCTTGATAATTTTCCTTTTTATCTTATTATAAATGAATTCATGTGATTGAAATGATGAGGGGTTTATGAGTGACGAATAAATTTACTTTTTTTCACTTAATATTAATATTAAATATTTTTTCAATCCCACTTTAGTGTTATTGTTGTTAGAAACTATCACATATATTAGGTTTAACAGTATTATTATCTTAATTATAAAAATATCAAAAATTTATATTTAATATTGTTTTAATTTTCTTTTATACTTTAGACCTGATGTTTTATACACTGAAATAAAATTTGACACACATATCTAGGCTTCCATACATATTGGGATTCATTTAATTAAACCTGATAAAAATTAAAATCAAACATTTTGATGCCAAAATCAAGGTCAAAAGTTAGGACTTGGAATCTAATATCAGATATATAGATTTTCTGATATGGTCAAATATCTGATAATGAACCAACTGAAATGAGATGAAAAATCACCCATATTTATAAATCATAATGATTAATTTTTTAACTATTTACATTTCTTATTTTACCTCTTTTATGGTCATTTATGCATGGGATCTTGGTTAAAGGGAAATTGAACCGTCACTAGGGATGATATATTTTCTAGAGTAAAAATATCAAAAATTGGTTAAATGATACCAAATAGGATAAAATTTAATCTATTTAGGTGAAGGAAAATTGATAACAAATTTTATGAAATAATATTTCCAAAATTCATCCATAAATAGGTATAAAAGGCTCTTTCTTCTGGTGGAAATAATTTTGAGTTAAAATTATTACCACTCACCCTATAAATTTACACCCCACCTTCATTTCAATGTTTTGACAACATTAGAAAGCTATTTTCACTAGAATTGTATATTTTTTATTTTTTTCAATAGTATTTAATGTATTTAATATATATATATATATTCATCATTCAATCACTCTACAGTTTTCTATTATTTTTTCTATCTCTCCAAAATTATTCCCATCTTAATTCATCTTAAATTAGAAAACTAACCACAATGATTCGTCAATAGAGTAGAAAATTATTTGAATATATTCTCAATACATTAATTCATTTTATTTATTCGATTTTATGATTTTTTAGAATGGTTAAATATATTATATAGATATTTATCCATGTTTTCTCTATAGTTCATGTTAGTCTTCTTGTGTATCAATCATACTTCCCCTAATTATAAATGTATTTCAAATAGTTCAGTTTGTCTTGGGTAGTGAAAGTGGACGAAGATGTTCCCTTGAAGAATTTTGGATGACAGTTTATTAATATACAGAGGTCTCATTATGAGGTTGTTATAATTCAAATGATTTTTTGTAATGAGACCATTCTTGACCAAATTATGGAATTTAATATTGGTAACCTTTTGAGAATAATTTTTAATCCACTATGAACTATAGAGAGTAGTTTCTTTCCTTATTTCTTCTAACATCATTCCATTTTTTTATTAAATTTATATTATCATCACATCTATCATTCAACACCCTCCCCTATTTATATAAATCTATATTATATTAGTTAAAATAAAAATACTAACAATAGATATTAATTACATTCAAGTAGAATCGATGTAAATTCACCCTAGGGATAAAATAAATTGAAAAATTAGGTAATTAGAATATTATTTGTGGATCCATGGTAAAGACTTGTGCCAAATATATCACTTTATTTCTTATATAATATTACACTAATAATTATGTAGATAAAATTTCAATAATTTCAATATTTCATTCCTGAAACATACTGAAATTTAATTTACCCAAAATAAGTCGAATTACTAAAAAAATATACAGTGACATGTCGATGTCATTGTTTTGAAATCCAAGACATTTTCAAACTCTAAAAATTCATTATTTAGAGTAAAATAAAAAAATAATTGAAAATTCTAACATATAAAAAAGGGGTACGTGGTTGGGGAAAAACATAGAAGGGTTTTATGATATGGAAAACCTACAATGACCAAATCCTCAAAAAATGGAACTGTTTCCCCAAACAATGACATACATCTTTGAGAAAAAAACCAACTCATAGAAAAACAATTTTAGAGAACATAGAATATGAAGACCTAATATATGTATCCCAAAAAATTAAAATTATTGTAAAATAGAGGAAAAATTTTCTAGACTCTAATGAAAAAATATATCAATTTATGAATACAAATTTAGGAACAAATGATACAAAAGTAAACTCCAAAATACAACAAATAATAATAACATACCATGAACGAGATTAAATCCCTAACAAGAGGCTCTATCAAATTAATATCTAAAATATAACCAACACACAATCATAAAAATAATTACGTCCCATAATTTTTTTTAGAAAGGCCTTATAACACCTTCATATTCATGGAAATGTTTTCAAATGAAATTATTTTTTTAATAGATTTTGTTACAAATAGAACCATGTTTATCTTGTGTCACACGTAGCACTATGTTTAAAAAAACATGAAATTATATCAAAACATTATTATTTAGTATTAAAATTACTTTAAAGTTGTTGGAATGGTGTGTACGAATAGTATTTGTAAATTACAATAAATTATACCATATAAATATATATATTAAATTAAGTATTTTCTTTAAAATTAAATATATATGAAAATAAAAAAATTTAATTAACAAAAATAATTTTTTACAAAAGTGTTATTATGCACAAAAAACATTTTATCATAATAAATTAAATAAATAACCTTTGGTGAATGGTTTTAATTAAATTTAAGTATTATATATTCAATAATTTTTTTTTAAATTTAGATGATGTCTTTTCTATTAAATATATTAGAATAAATCAAATTTTATGGTTAAAAAATTCATATTTCTAAAATATATTTTTATCATATTTATGAAATTATTTATAAATTTACAATTTCATAATTTTATAATATGTATTTTGAAATAATTATTTGAATTTAAAAATACCCATTTACATATTATCTGAGAGTTATTTATTAATAATTTTCTAAAAAGATAACATTTTTAGTGAATATTGAAAAATAAATGTTTTTATTAAAAAAATAATTTTTTATTCAAAAAGATTTAGATGATTAATATTATTTAAATGTGGATCTTAAAACAATTTAATTACAACTATATATAAATATTAATCCAATTTATGTAAGTTAAATTAAAAGTCCACTTCATCATAACCCATAAATAGAATTAAAAAAACTTTGGTAAGGAATATAACTGGAGTTATATATATTTTACATCCATACCCACATCTTCAATTAATTTGGGGAGATTTTAAAGGTAATCTTGAGAGGCTTCAATTTAAACATAAAGTAGTTGTCTGAAGAAGTAATAATTATTTTTACTATGAAATTTTTATTAAATATTATTATAATTCATAAAAATATCCTTAAATTATTATTATTTAATAACATTATTATATCCCATATAATTTTATTTTATTATTCTAATGAAAGAACATATATCTACCTCCTCTACCATTAAATTTTAAATGAAACCATAGATTGTGTGTACTGTTGACTGCCTCCACATGAACTGATGTTATTCATTTCAAATAACAACCTATAATGGACTGATATAATGATGGATTTAGTGTTTACATATTATATATCAGATGTTATTATTATTATATAATTATAATGTCACTCCTTAATTTTTTCATCTATAAAATATTGAAAAAATAAAACAGCTCAGGTTTATAGCAGACTACTACCTCACTAACCGATGTGACATGTTTTTCATTTCTAATTTAAATGGATGGAAATAAGGATATAATATACTTATATAAGTATATATATATATATTATATTTTTTAATTAATTAATCATAATGGATTATTATGTCACATATACCTTCATACTTTACATTCTGTGAGGGATAAGATGACATCGTTCATGTATATGGTGCAATACCACCTATAGAAACGATGTGATTCCTTTTTCAGTAAAACATTTCATAGAAGAAAATTATGGTAAATTTATTTAATATATTTGATATATATGAAATAAAATTTATTTTTGTAGAGGTAATATATTATTGATCATTATTTCATTTCATCCGTAGTGAATGTGGATGTAGTGTTAATCTATTCGTATGGATTACTCTCTACACGAACTATATATTTCATTTTCAATATATTAATTCTAGGGATTACTATAAATATATTATAATGAATATTTATAATATTTATATCATTTTTTATATTATTGAGATGATGAATTTATGATATATGCAATATGATTAAAAATAAAAAATCAAAATTATTTGAAACGCAATATAGTTATTGCTCAAAACAAGATTTTAATATGGAATTATATATAAATGATAATAAATCATCATAATAAAATAATATATTGTAATATATATAAAAATATCATTATTTAATATATGAATAATAATCTTATGTTTTATTTTATAGGATGATCAAACATCTTTGAATGAATTTCAGACATAAGGAATGGGATTTCAAGTCTATCTTTTACTCCTTGGAGACTTATTCCATATTCACCACTCATTTATTTTTGTTATTTTATATAATGTCACAATAAAATTTAATATCATGAATATAATTATTTTTATAATATTTAATTTTTCATTTCTGGTTATTCATTTATGGGTCTTATGATTCAATAGATTACCAAAATAATAAGGGTTTTATTATTATATTTTCATCTTTAAAAAACAAAATAAGATATACACCAATATTATTTTATGAGGTGTATATATATCCTATTCAACATTTAATTTCATTATTTTTTATATTTATATTCAATATTTCATTTATTGTTAATCCTTCATGGTTCTTATGATTCAATGTTACCAAAGTGGTAAGGGTTTTATGATACAAGATCATCATTTATCAAGATTATTTACATTATTACTTATGATGATGAAATATTTTTTAATATCTCTCAATAAACTAATTGAATCACCACTCCTATAGTTATTAAAAGTGAATAAAAGGGTTATTATTCATTTCCATTCAATAAATATTACAGTGAACTTATTTTTTTTAACAAAATGAATTATTTTCTCTTTTTGACCAAAAACCATTTTCCTTCCACATCAATGTTTTCTAAAAATGTTTTATAAAAATTTTAAAATTATAAAAAATATTTATTAAATAAAATATTACCCATGTTTTAATTTTTATAATTTGTTTTTAATGTAATATTATTTCGATTTATCAAATAAGTCTCATTTGACTTTTACGGAAAATGTGAAAGGAATCATTGTTTTTATGTGAAAATTATGAAGAAAATTTACCACAATCATGGAAGCTTAATGATTCAAATAATCCTCTATAAGTTTCAATGGTTATTTTTAAATAGAATTATTTTCACAATGTTTGGTGAAATTTTTGTTTTTTCTTTCAAATTTAAAATTTTATTTTTATAATTAAAATTTTTACATTATATTTAACGATACAATTATATGTTTCCCATGTTTTTTTATAAATTAATGAATTTTAAAAATATTTCAGTTTTTGATCTTTTTTAAATGTGTAAATGAAATTTTACTAAATAAATTTCTAGGTTATCATTCTAAATAACATATTATCAAAAATTTAATACTTTAATATCACTTATTATTTAGTGAATTTTTGAGACAAGGATATCATTATTATTATTTGTTATGAATTTTTATTATAATGAAAATTATATTATGAATTGTGTATCTTTTCGGTGGGTTATGTTATTTTAAAATTTTTTATGAAGAGCATTTATATTCATGGTTTCAAATATGATGAATGCTTTATGGAACGTATTTATTGCAATGTGTTTGGAAATGATTAATGTTTTTGAATGTTATGATATGAAAATTTATGGTTTCTGTGACACGTTGGACCATTAAATTCCCCTAATTCCTTTGGAAATGATTAATGTACTTTTATCGTAGAGGTTATGTAGGAGGTTATCCTAGACCTAAAAAAGGTCCCATAAGAGGATATCCTAATCTAGATGTAGTTATACAAGAGGATATCCCAAGACTAACATATTATGAATGTCATGGTAAATAACCTTGACATAAGTTTTTCCATGCTTATTTGATTGTCACAATTCTATATAAAATGATGATGTTTGTCTCCAATGGATCTTGTTCATGATTTTCTTATAATTCATGTATTATTAAATTTGATGACTTATTCCAGGAATATTTTTTAGGATCTATGATATTTACTCTCTAGATTAAAATTTTAATTCTAACTACCTCATGCCAATATGCTCATGTTGTTTCGATTTCATCCACTTTAACCATACTAATCATTTCAGATTACCCAAACTTATATTTTATCTTTTTAGGATATTAAAATTTGTCTTTTGTATGATATATATTAGAAGGTTTCAAGTTATAATAAACATACTGGGATATGATGTATCTCAATTATAGAGTTTTTTTTACGTATCCATATTTCCAAAGGCATAGTAGTTAATCAATTTTGGAAATGATATTAATGATATGTAATTAAAATTAATTTAATAAGATATAATATTTAACTATGATAGCTTTTGATATATATAATATACCACCCTCTAACTAATTCATAAATTATTAGTGTATTAGGACCCCATAAGCTATATAATAGGTTATCCCATGTCCCAAAAGAGGGTACACAAGTGTTATACCAATCCTGATGTAGGTTCATGGGACATTGTCCAAAACCTAACAAATTATGAATGAAATTGTGGGTAGAATTAACATAAGGATTACTTTTCATATGTGGTTTCCACAACACCATTTAATTTTCCAATGTTATGATCTAATGGATCATGTTATTTTATTTCGTTAGGATTTGTATCTTATGAACATTCCATTCTTATTCTATGACTTGTGATTTTTATAATTGATATATATGGTATAGTTCATTTTATGATATGATCACTTTTTTAAACCCTTCCCCTCATAATATATTTATGTATTTATCTTGTTTACCCCTTTGGAAAGTCTAATCTCCACTATTCATTTGATTCATTTCTATAAGCTATGATGAAATGATTTATGTGTGATATGTCTAAGAATTGGGTTAATTATGAGGAACTAAGTGGTATATGGTGTAAAAATCTGATGAACATGATTATTATGTTTCCATGTATCCAATGTAACTACACTTTTATGACAATAAGGAACGTGTTTAATTAATCTAATGAAAATTCATCTAAAATGATGTATATTTCAGGTTCGTTATAGGTACATCAATTTAAACCATTCATAATCAATGAAAATGATTTGGATTCTAACCCTTAGACATAACACTAAATATATGGGGTGACCTAAGTCCTCATTCCCTGGTCACCATCCAACATTTATCCCAAATTGATCCGAACTAACACCTGTCATTTCATCATCCCAACTGGTTCATGTCCTTAATAATCACACAAACCACACACTCAAGACACAACCATGCCGAAACTAGTGAACATCCATCAATGGAAAGTGTCACAGTCAAACCAAATGGAAATAGAATCTCACACTAAAGCATAAATATGACCACAATAATGATAAACACCTCTCACTTGAGGAACTGAAATTATCAAATAAGAATCATCATAGAGAATTACTTATCAATGGGGATAATTGTAAAACCACATAGAATGCATCAAAATGAAAAAAACTCATCAAACCCGACCACTACAAATAGGCATAATAAGAAAAAAACCAAAAATATCAATTCACATACAAACCACTCTGAAAATCATATGTAACTGTTTTATGTGGATTCTATAATCATTGAAAAACATTGAGTTTCCCTGAACATTGGAAATGTTGAAATGTTGAATAAATTAGTCCTATGTAAAATTGAATAACAACTCTACCACTCACTTTAGACTCTAATAAATTCCAATAAACTAGAATAGAAACCCTAAGATGATAAATGAATTCAACAAAGGGATCACTATCAGAAAAAACTGTTACATTACTTAAAGACATTTATAGAAGACCAGATCAAAAAACCTGAAACATAGTCTTAACCCAAAATAATTTCTTAACACAACAAAAGTGTATCATTTCAACAGTTTGGAATAATTTAAAAAAATTACATTTTTAGAAGGCAAACAATGTTGCATCACTAATATGTTTTTACCCTTTTAAAATAACACCCCTCACTCAAGAGAACTCAAATCACTTTAAAAAAAAAATATTAAAAACAATTCTGTTTACCATTTATGACATTCAACATTCTAAAAACGTTTTACATCATTATTTAGAGACTATAATGCTTTAAAAAATTTGTTCCATTTGAAAAACATTTCACATTATATAAAAAATATGCAGATCAATTTTACTAAAATTCGACACACTTCAAAGGGTTTCAAAATCACTCTAATTTCTTTCTAAAACATCCCAATTATTGAAGAAAATATATTTTATTATCAATATCTTCCCATTTATTAAAAAAATTTAACAATATTTGTAATGAAATCATAAATTTCTAAAAATCATTTGATAACTAAAATTCCACGTATTTAAATTTCACAAGAACTATACATATTTGACAATAGATTCCCCATAAAATAATCTCGATTATTTAAAAACCATATTGTAATTAAAAAATTAAAAATAATTGATAAAATATTTATATAATTTCATAACAACCAAAATTAATACTTCATTACAAAACAATTGGGTAGGAAGTACACTCACTCTATATGGCTCATAATTCTATTTAGAGTACACATTTTAGTACCAATTTTTTTTAATTCACCAAAACAAAAAATAACAAAAAAAATATGCACCCAATAATGAAATAATTGTTTTCAAACACCATAAAAACAACTTAATTATTTTTAATATAATTCTATGAACCATTAGAGTAAATTTGGAATGAATAGAAATTAAAATAAAAAATATATATATTAAAATAAGAACCGCTCTAAATTTATGTCAAATGTTTGGTGAACCATGTGTTAAAAATGAAAAATTCAACATTATTGGATAAAGTACCATCCCCATGTGATTTTTATAGTTTACCATTACTTTCTATATAACCATTATGATATGTTTATCCAACCATTTTCACCCCAAGAGAATCATGTGACCTCCAAAATCATTAGTCTATCCTATAGGGGAAAAAATAATAAAACATCATATTAAAACATTGAGAATAATTTAATACATCATCAAATTAAATATTAAAAACATAAAATATGCATGGTATATCAAGGAATATGGAAATAAATATTTCATTATATTTTTGCTGAACCTACCTCTGAAATTCAAATAATATTCCATATCCATCAACTATATTGACACACACCAATAAATAAGAGGATAACTCAAGAACCTAACACTTTAAGGAACATAGTGTGTAATAATTTTGTTAAAAGACATCTAGTGCTTGAAATAAACATAACCCAACCCTATCTACCACCATGCATGAAGTAAATTCATGATTTCCATAGGCTGATAATATGTTTCTAGGAATCTGGATACAAATCATGTGAATCATTACAACATCTAAAATAAATTAACCAAACTGTTATCTCTATGTCAATATAAAATGAACCATCCAATAAATGGAGGTCTGTGCCAACAACATAATATATTCAATATAGAAAAAAGAAAAATCAGTGTAAATCAAAAAAAAAATAATTAAAAAAGTCATGTACATCATCACATGTATAACCTATAAATAAAATATATAAGTATAAATATATAAAAAACCAAAATAATGGTTTGGGCCTATATGGCCGATACATTTACAATCCAAAAAATAAATCATAATATCCCAAATCACTACAAAATTCATCCTCATGGACAAAATTAACTCTCCATATGAAAAATCTACTTTAATGGTCCACCCTAAAATGAAATATTTTGAGAACCAAACCATATCAAAGGAACATGAGAAAAATTATAATTCATGTACACATCTCCTGACATATTTTTTGTCGGACAAAAACACTCCGATTTTGATTCAACAAAACATTTTAGTCCATTATCTAAATACCACATTATTCATGATAGTTTGAATATAGGTAGAAAATATTAACTACACCTACACTTTAGGTAAACCATTTTATATGTCCTTAAATACTTTTATAAAAAATACTCATTCTTTAAAAATAAAAATAAAGAGATTGATAAACACAATTTTCCAAAACTAAGATAAAATAATTTTACAATGATGCATCTCACATGACCAAAAACATTAGTTTTCAATCCAACCCATAAATCAATGTTTTATTTGGAATGATGTTGTTAACCAAGGATATATAACAGTTAAATTAACACCCAAAACCCACCATTCATTCATTTTTCAAAATAATTAAAAATTTCTTTAAAAAAAATTTCGTTTTTAGAACCCAAACATTCTAATATATTTAAAAAATTTATTTTAAATATAAAAAAATTCTATGGAAAAAAATAAATTAAGAAAATTTTGAATAGACATATGAACAACCATTCAATAGAATCAAAATAATGGAATGGTTCTCATAAACAATAAATGGGTTGGGGATGAAGTTGCAGTGTTAAATTATAAATCATCTATCATCTTAAATTCTTATATTTTAATCCTGTGTTTCATTCGATGAATTAAGTATCTAGATCAAGAACTAGGGATGGGTAATTTAAGCTAAAATAGTCAAACCTATCATGTCCTAGTTTTGCTAAATAATTAACCAATCTCAATTATGATCACAGATAACAATATACATATCCAGAACCATCCAATATATTATTTTTTAAATCGATATATCCTTTTATCTCACTAGGAAAAAGAAGTTCCTTACCCTTAGAAGCATACGGTAAAATAGGTATTTCACTCATCTACATCGCTACCAGTCTACAAGGGCATCCCAAGAATATTTTCAAATAGAGGGGACCAATCAACAATCACAAAAATAAATTATAAATTATTTTATAATAACTCAGACATAACCTTAAGGCCTTCAAAATAAGTAAATAAGTTCATATTTAGAAATATAAATCATAATATGCACAAAATATTCAAATCCATTCCCATGTGATTACAATCCCAAATAGTAACAATAATAACATAGGCTCAATTGAGGGTCTGAAAATTTAGAAAACCCCCTTTAAACTCTAAATGGTCCAATAATAAATACCACTATGAATATAGATTCATTATACCAACATTTCTTTCCATTTAAAGTCTCATTTTAGACATCCATTAATGCAAACTATTTCAGAAAAAACTTCTTGTCATATAAATAACCACCCACTTTATCCAAAAAATATGTTCTGAGTAATTTCCACTGAAAATTATCTCTATGTTCATTGTTTGATAGGTTTTGTTGGAGTATTTTTCGTTGTTTGATATCCATTTTTGGAGAAAATGAAATATTGTATTGTGATGTATGCTTTTTAGTTAATGCGGTTCGAGTATAAATGTGATTACGTATTAATCACGACTCTTGGTATATTGAGATTTTTAATGGGGTTTTAAGTTATTTAAAAGAAAGGAAATCTAAAAAATAAACTTCAAAACATTAACACATTGGGTAATTGTTCGAGGGATATAATAAATTACATCTGAGTGAATGGGTTTTTATCAAATCCCAAGAAAAACATTATCATGATGCGTAACCACATTACACACCATATAAATTCTGGACCTTTGGTTTAGTCATATTATGTTGGTGAAATTAATTCTATTTCACTAGTGATCCTCTCCTATCAAGCCTAGGTATTTCTCCAGAAGATTTTGGAGTTCAAACCTCCATTTTGCATTATCAATCCTAATTATGTTCCTTTGGTTAGGATTCATATGTATTTCCTTTGGATCTCTTACTATTTTAGTGAAATTAATTAAATGATTTTGATTTTGGTTTTCATCTTGATCTGTTTCGATCTAGGAACATCATTTCAATTCGCTTCACCTTATTCCTTGGGGGGGTTTTCCACTAAAAGTATTGTTGGATCATCAGAAAAAGGATGGGAATCTAAATATTAACCCTATGGTTTGAGAATTTTGATGTTTATGCAACATTGTAATTTATCCAATGAAATGTTCACCCAAATTGAATAAATAATAAATTGGATTATTCATGGAATTCATTTTGTTTCAAATTGATTTGTAATTCGATAATGGAATAAAGTACGTTTGTCCTAACAAGTGACCTAGGGCGATTTCTTTTTATATAATCCCTAAAATGAAATTTTTTATTATTGATATAAGATTTAATCAGTTGTAAATTAAATTTTAATTAACATATGAATGATTAATAGTAATTATACTTATTAATTATTGATAATTTTGATTTGATATTGTGATATCTATCCTATATGGTAGGATTTGTGATCTATGTTGTAATGATTATATATTGGGTATACCCAGATACTTTGACATTTATATTCCATAATGGTAATATTGTGTGAGATCATTACTATCCATATAGTAATTCTAATATTTATTGCTATATAACATGTCCCATGTTGTAATTCATAAAGGAATTTTTCCTAGAAAATATTGTAATTATTATATGTCTTTGACAAGGAATGTTGTTACTATTCAATAATTATATGGTAGTGGTTGGAATGGTCGTAAGACATGATAAGAGATATTCTATCATGAAATTGAAAATGGTTTTCTTAAATTGGTTATATTATTGTGTTTTTCATGGTTTTAAGACATAACCAACATTATTCCACCACATAGCCAAAGTAGGTTGTTTTTTTATTTATTAAATTCCTGAAAAAATTAATACACGTCTATATAGCTTTATTTCATACATATCATAGTGTTATAGGTTTTTAAACATAGTCATTCTAACATTCTATGTTATACTGACACCCTCTTTGGTCCATCATTTGGAACCTGATAAAATTATGTGGATGTCAGTTTCAACAAGGGGAAAGGACATTGTTGTTTAATGGTTGATTCTGGTTGGGTTGAAGATTGGAGATGGGATCAAGGTGCGATTAAGGACTCGGGACATTGATTATTTTGTTTAGGTCTTCCAGTATTTTTCTGTTATTTTTCATTCATGACATTTAGATACATTTTAGCACATCATTATATTATTAATTTATTGTTTATTGGATCATTCGGTATGCTTTTACTTTTTCCTTCCACTAGGTATTTAGATTGATTATTTCCATTTTCTTTGGAATAGTTTCTTCAACTATGAAACGTAATACAATGGGGTATATTATACCCATCATACACTTTACAATTCCACTTATAGTATAAAGCCTTTGAAATACATGGAGGTGCTCTTGAGGGATTGTAACCAACCCCTTCCAGCCACACGTGAGAGTGACCAATTAGGGGATGTTGCAAAGTTGTATCATAGGTTAGTTTTCTTTTATTCTACATAACTATTTGGGAATAGGTATAAACGATAATAGGTTGTGTCAACACATTGAAATTATCTTGTTTAGGGGTGTATCTAACCCATGAAAATTTGAAAAACTATGTTCCCATGTATGGGATTACTATTTGTGCAATGTTCTTTTTATAGTTGATGTTATTTCACATAGAGTGATTCTTATATTGTGTGATGCTAATTTTTTAATATTTTGTTATTATATGAGATTGTATCCATGGACCAGTATGGAATGAGATTAGAATGAATGAATCATTATAGGTATATAGGTATATATTTAGACACATTGTTCGTAATAGAGGAATATCTATTTTGCAGATGATATATACACCCATATTGTACTATAATGTGAGTAATAGGTTTCACTAGATAAATGAAATGAGTTTATGTGTCATGGTAAAATATTATTAATCCAGGTCTATTGAGACCAAGAGTTTTACTGTCTCTATTGTAATCACCTTTTGGGGTTGACCTTACCACTATCCATTTCTATAATGTGTTCTTTTGTCTTGTAGAGAAAATGCATCCTTGTCAATATTGACTCGAGCATTAATAGATTTGAAATTAGCACGCTCTAAACATGGATGAATCCAATATTTGTGTATTTCATGAGAATAATATGAATTGTCATCATTTTTATAGATTCTTGAGGGTAATGTGACCCACAGAAAGGGGTATTGTTCATACTATTCCTAGAATATATGAGATAACAAGATAATTTCAAATTTAGTATCCACCAATTATTTCTAGGGAACATGGACACAAGAAAGTCCTGTTTCAGATTGAGTCAGTCCAGATAGTTTTCAATCATCTCAAAAAACCCACGAGTAAGAGGTAGAATCATTTTGTGTAAATGCTTCACATACCTAACACGAATTGGTGGGATATTGTAGTGGAAGTTGGAACTTTGGATGATATACCATGGAAACACTTCTAGGATATTTTCCTATGTTATTTTTATAAAACCATGAAGGATGATAAATCTCATTATTTCATGTATCTAAATGAATATATATTATTGGTGTAGATCTATGATGGATATTTTACCCACATATAGATCTTTTCACCAAATTTTCTAGATAATGAGATCTTCAGGGTGATGTATTTCTAGGATTGCCTTTTTTATGAGATCACATATAATGTAAATATTTTACATTTAAATTGTTTGATGATGTGATGAATTAGAAATCATCATATAAGGGAATCTAAGAGAGTACCTGAGTAGTGGTCATGATATTTTAGTAAGGAAATATGGATATTCTTCTTCGAGTGGTATGATGCGCCATTATGATTGTTTTTGGGGAATAAATAATGGGAAGGGAAATTAGGGAAGTGGACATGTATCTAAATATCATGTTCTGTTCTAGTAAAATCAATGATGAATGTTTTCCCACAAGCACCGATAGTATCCTTACAACACAATCGAATGTTATATATGTAAACAACTGGGTCATCATCAGATGTTCTGTGTAAAATTACCAGATAAAACTAGTGTAAGATGATTAGGATATGCACCAGAGTCTATATGGGGCTCAACTACCCATCAGTAGGAAGATTTTTGGATTTCTATAGGTCATTCAGTCCCACTCGTGGGATGTGGTACCCTAGTTAATGAAAATTAATATTGAGAAAGGGATATAGCTCATGGTAGTCAGACTGGATCCTGGGGTAGAGGGTCAAACCTATTGCACATCATGTAGACCACTCTAACATAAATAGATTCAAGAAAATCTACCATCATAGAAATTATTGTTGTATTTTCTACCGTAGAATGTGTTTTTATATAGTATCATTACACACTTTTCTTTTTTATCAGTTTAGAAATAGTTTCTTCTTTGATGTTGAAAGCTTATATAGTGTTTCAACCATTGAATGACCATTAAGAGTGTATGCAGATAATATCTAATGTATTAAAGTGTGTTTTCTAGATATTTTTGGTAACCATTGATATTGGGAACCATTCATGATAGAAATTATAGGCTTCGATTGATTCTTAAAATGGATTGGATAGTTCAATTCCAAGATCATATTGATGGTTATATGAGGGGTAGTAACTCTATTATCTCTAGAAAGAAGAAACTATTCTCACCAGGGTGAGTGGGATCTTTAGAATGGTAGTGAAGAACATGTTCAGTAATGATATCACTGTCTCAGGGATCATATTTTCCTGATTTCTCTAGATAAAGGTAGAATGTAGCATGACTTTTTCCTCCATTGGTAGACACATTTTGGTATGTTTTCCAAGATGATTTCTTCAGATTACCACTGGAGTGACATGTTGAGTTGACGATCAAATTGACGTCAGGAGTAGCTCTAGAAACTATCCCTCCATACTGAATGACCACAGAAGTTATTTGGTAGTATAATGTTAATTTAGATGATATTGAATCTAAAATATTCATATACTCTTGTATATCTCTTTGTGGTTTTGTAGTTCTCATCACTAAAAAGGCTAATGGATATTTACACATATGTATGGAATGTCATATTTTAAACTAGTAAATGGTCATGCACTAATATACTCTTCCATAAAATGGAAATATTTTCCATTAGTTTAGAGTTTCCAATATCTTCCCATTGAATAATTGGAGATCAAGATATCGCCAATTATGGGTAAGACAATCATACATACCTGACACATCATTTAGGAGTAGGTATGGATTGTATGAATTCATTGAAATACCATTTTTGTTTATTACTGCACCTGTAGAATTCATGGCTTTAATGATTGTGATATTTTATCCATTTATGGATCAATTTGTGGTGTTTTTCATCAAATAGTATATTAGTGTACTATAACTTAGTTTATGATCATACCAAACAGCTTAACATCATCGTGATTACATTGGGAGAGAATTATATCTACACCAACATTACAAAATACCATTTCTGGATAAAGAATGTGCACTTCTTGCTCTAACCCATCTCAGAGGAAACAATGTCAGTGGACCAAAGAAATTCATAGCCATTGTATCTTTCAAAAAACCTCATATTTTACATTATATTCAGATCCTTCAAGGATTATAAGGTTATTGTAGATATTTTATCCATGAGGTCTCCTATATTAAATCACCAATGTTCATGATGTCCAAAAAGGGGTTGAATATTTGTTTGGCATATTGCTTGTGAAATTAATTTTCTATATTTTAAGGGTATCCATACCTAAAAAACTATCATCATGTTACCAATGTAGGGTAATGTATATACCATTTAATATGATACATCAAGAGTTGGACTCAATTCATTTTTAATACAGGAGTATCATGTGGATTATTATGGCTCCAAAAAGCTAAGACAACATGAGTGTAATTACCCTACTCAAAATATAGTGTTATTGGTAGTGGTATATTCCCAGAGATGTTGGATACAATATATCATTGGGCGGTAGTTTTAGGTATACAGGTATCATAAGAACCTAATGTATATAATTTCGTAAAGAGACATTAACCTTCAATAGAGGAGTTGGGATGAGTATCTGCAGTCTTTAATCATTTAATTGAATATACACCATGAAAGGACACCATCATTGGAGACTCTTTGAGCTAAAATAAATATATATATGTAGTATGGGAGTCTTGAGTTGAGTGTAGTATAGTTGAACTCTTTTTGGAGATTCTTCTAGATGTTCCAGATTCCGAAGGTTGAGTTTCAGTGACTTTTCCATCCTTTACACACCAGATTTTGGTCTTGATTATGAATGAGAAGTTGTATGATCCATAAAGATCAGCTCTGAGAGAATGTTTTTTATTGTGGGTAGACACAATTTGTATGGTCTATTGAATGTAGAAATTATCTACGTTTCCATGGCCGATTAAGTGTTCTTACGGGTTTGTGTGAGGATAAGTTGATGGTGTTTCAGGATTCTAAATGGGTCGTACATGTTTGTTTAACAGGGATGTACCATGAGATCTATAAAAACTACTTGTGGTAAGGAATTTAGATGAAGGTGAAAATATTTGTGGCTATATTCCCCCTTTTTAATAGTTGAAAGGCGAGAATCATTGGCTAGCCATCCTTTTGCATCCTTTAACCATTTTTTATGGGAGATGGTATGGTGTAATAACATATTAGGTGACATGACTACCCAGGGAAACCACTATGGAAGATTATTTATGGATTCTTTTGTGGATAAGCTGACAGGATAGACCTTATTTTACCTAATAGTGAATCATTTTTAGTTTTTGATATAAGAAACCATTACATGCATGGGGTGGTTTGGTTATATGATGTTATGATGAGTATCATTTCAGATAGAGACGCTCATTCCACATCAATGTTTCATGAAGGGTCTTCCTGAAGCATTGGGATCATGAGATTTTTTAAGAAATCCAAACATCTACTTGTGGATGGTCAATATTATTTGACTATTCTTATTAATTAGGATATTTTATGAGCCTATGTTATGGATTTTTGTGGTACATGGGTAAAAATAGATAAGTCATGATGTTTTCATATAATATTAGCATCCATCAATTAATAAAAATGTATCCTTTTTATGATTTTTAGGTATTTACTTATCATTCATCTCCTTGATTGTTGGAACTAGGTGAGTTTAACACTTTTGGTGACTAGTCTCGTGTCAGAGACATATAAACTAGATCAGTTGATTAGACCATTTTTAGTATCCACACATAGTCTTTATAAATCCAATGATGACCATTAGGGATGACCTTTGGAATTTGAGGTTGTTTGAAATAATTTCCCTTGGGTGTCACATAAAATGGGGAAATGTCATATCAGTAAACATGGAAAGCTGGAACCCTAGATTGATGGGGCATTTAAAATAGAGGAAAGGGTCGATTCAGTGGCAAACAGTTTGACCCTTCCACAGAGCTATATTTTCATCACAACGTGGTCCACAAGTCAAAAACTAAAAAGGTATCGTCAAGACCCCTCCTATGTGACATATGTAGTAGACACCTATAATTGTGAGGATGTTTCCATTAAGGGTCAAATGATATGGGTTGTGGATCATAGGGGGAAATATCATTAGGGTCAAAAAATATCGTAGGTTTGAGTCAGTGATAAATTGGGAGAGTTTTTGAGGAGACATGTGAGAGTGATTATAATATGTGAACACAGTGGAATAACATATTTACTGAGAACTCATTGTAACACTTGTTGTGGATAAATCACAAGTTATAATAAGGTGGTGAGGTTTTATAATCCTTTCTTTTTCTTGGTACATTTCAAACTATGTTTTTTGTTTGATCATTGGTGGCTGAGTCTTGTTCAGAGATGGAGAGACCTTTTTAGTGAAAATGACTTATATTTTGGGGATATATTCTTTTGAGTTAATGGAGTTAGTTTATAAAAGGGAATATGGGTTAGTATGTTTCCATTGTATTTTGGGAATCGTTTAAGTGGTTTCAGCTTGTTTAAATGGAAAATGGTTTGAAAAAACAACATTAGAACATTTTCCCATATTGTAAACAGATTATTAATCATTTAATTTTTCAATTGATTTAATAAATTAAATACAACATGAACAGGTTATTAGATAATTCCATTATAAAATTAACACATTATGTAACCACATTAAATGTCTTTTAAATTTTATAAATGTTGTTTTAAACATGATATTTAGAATAAATTCATTATATTTCATTGCAACTCCTTTCATCTCAAACCTTGGGAATTATATAGGTTTTTTGGATTACAAATAACCATTTTGGATTTCCTTATTTCATCTTAAATCCATAGAAATATCTTTTTTTATGTTTCTTCATTCTTCCCAATTCTTCCCCAATCATTTGGTGAAATCCATAGGCTAATTATATTTTTTTTTTCTGATCATGATTAGTTTTGATATAGGAACCTTTCTTAAATCCTTCACACCCTCTTCCACCAAGGTTTTGTCAATGGGAAGAATTTTTTGATCGTTGATTTAATGCGGGGGGTCTAAATATTAACCTCATGGTTTGATATTTCCCATGTTTATGTATGGTTGTAATTATTTTAATGAAATTTTACCCCAAATTGAATATATAATTAATGAAATTATTCGAAAATTTCATATACATTCAAAATTTATTTGTAATTGGATAATGTCTGAATTTATGTTTTGAAAGACTTATTGCATAAGGTGATTTCTGGTTATGGAATTCATAAATTGTGACATTTTCTTATTGATAATTTTTAAAAAACAATGAATTGAATTACAAGTATGATATGAAAGAATAATGGTAGATAAAATAAAATTTTTTTATAATTATGAATTGATATTGTGATATCTATGCTATATAACATGAATTTTTTTCATGTTGTAATGACTACACATAGGGATCAACCCTATCACTTCAACAATTTTATGCTATAATGCTAATATTAAGTAGGATCAGCTCCATCCATGATGTAATGCTTATAGAGGGTGGTGAATTTCTTGTCCCATGATGTAATTATTATTGGGATTTTATATAGAAAATGTTGTAATGATAATTGGTCTTGGAGTCCTACATTTGTGTATATTCCATGGTAGTATGGTGGTGGTTGGAATAGTTATAATATACTATCATAGATATTCCATAATTGTAATTGAGCATGTTATCTTACCATGGTGATATTATTTCTGTTGTAATGGTTCTAAGTCATGTCCAGATATATTCTAGCAATGGGATGTAACTGGTTGTTGTTGTATTGGTTTAATTATTGAATTAACTAATACAATTTTTTATCGAATTATTTCATACACTTATTATCATATTGGTTTTGTTTAGACACAAGTTTTTCAAATTAATGAGTTATAATCACTCCTTATTTGGGCCCCCATTTAGTACCAGAAAAAATTAAGTGGATGCATGTATGGAAAAGGGAAAAGAACCTTGTAGATGATTACTTATTTTCAGTTGGGATTGGGTTTGGAGATTTGAATGATGTGGGGTTTGGCTTCCAAGATATTGTGTATTTTATTTGAATTTTCTAGTATATCTATTTTTTTCTTATAGAAACAAAATTTGTTACATTCCAACTTTTAATTACATTTTAATTTTATTATTTATAGGAATATTCAGTTAGCATTTAATTTTATCACCATTTATGTATTCATTTTTAGTATTTATATTTTTTGAATTTTTCATTCTTCTACGAAACTTTATATTGGGGAGTATATTCTACCTATTATTCATATTACACCCCTACTTTTATTCAGTATCCTATTTCATTTTGGGAGGCACGCATGGGGTATCATAACTAAACACTTCCACCCGCGTGAGAGAGTTCTATATTGGGGGACATTGAAAAACCCAAATATCAAATGAAACACTTCACCAAAAACTACATTTAAATGATTTCATTAATCTAACAGAATAAAAAAATCTAAAAAAATTTATTCTAGAATAATCCTTATTTCCATACACATAAATGTCATGGTATACAAAAAAACCTTTGTTAATACATGTAATTTCAATTATCACATGAGATTCCAATTAAGTAAATTATGATAATATAGAATTTCATTCAAAAAAAAACAGAGAATTCACATTACATGTTTCACTAATACCTCTAATTTGATAATAAATGGATATTAAAGACTCATGAAGAGTATTTAAAGTTAATAAATTAAATTAAAAAATATAACCTATATTGAAAAAAGTGGAATTCATCTAAAATAGTTCTATAATGTATCTACTATCATGATTAATGTTTAAAAAACAGAAAATACACCTGTTATAAGACACAATAACTAAAAATTGATATTAACATTTATACTAAACCATATTAATGTCTAGACCAAACAATAATTATTATAGGGGAATTTCATGAAATGATTATAGGGAAGAATAAGAATAGTGATTGTAGTAGAAGAGAAAAATAGTCTTTATTTTTGGATAAAATTCAAGGAATCAGTATGGAGGAGCATGTAATAAAATAGGGAAAGATGGTGGAACCTTCCCACATTACAATCTAGTTCACCTGAGCTATAGGGAGAGAAAAGTCAGCTATTATAATTTTTAAAATCGAACAGGAAGCCCCATAAAATATTTTTTAGTGATTTTTGGAAGATTTCATTGTTAAAACACTTAGTTTCGTAAACCAACCACCACCCTGAACATTGATGTTCCAATGACGAATTCCCTCACATTGTTTCCACATAGAGTGTCTTTCCTGTTTTCCTTGCCATAAAGTATAATTTTCTCCAAAAAAGGGTATGAAGAACATTTTCTCTACGGATTTTCATATCATGTACACCATTATTTATGGAAACCCATAAATATTCAAATTTTACTGCTTTTATTTTTATTGAATATCAACATAATGGTCATTTCAGGGATTATTATAAAACTCATACAAAAAACTACAACAAAATTGAAATTTTAATAATTTCAATTATTCAATACAAGGACTTCTCAAATTTTATTTTATCATATAAAAATAAAAAATAATATAAAAAATCAATGTTATACAATCTTGTTGTTGTCAATGTAAACATGGAATCAATACCTCACATAGAACATAAAAATTAGTATTTGGAAGTTCACAACATCATCAGTGGTTGTGAATGAAATTTTCATAATAAAAAAACTAATGAATCTTCCATGTCAAAAAATAGTATTCTAAAATCATTGGAATGAAATGTCCAATTCTATTGATTTGATAGATATAAATATATTTGGATTGGTGCTCTGTAGAGGTACTAGTATGTATATCCTATATAATGGTTAGGTTGTTACCCTTCAATTCACAATAGGTGGACACCATCAAAACCACATGTCCAGAAGAAACATTTAGGAATTTAGGATATCGTCATCAAATAATGTTTCACCCATTATAAAATTTGATCCATCTTGATTTTATCCTAAATGGTAAAACTATTTTTGTGATATTTTATAATGTTATACATCCATCATGTGGTGGAATCAATTATTGAGGTTAGAGGCATGACATTTTGAAGGTTGGAATTAACTTCAATGATTAATTCATACCATTAATGATTAATTTAGAGACCACCCAAGAGTGGATAATGTAAATAATAATATAATTTTGATCTATATTTTCTATGGTAGTTGGAGGATTTGGCTGTACATTTGAGTAAACATTTTTCTAATGTGGGATATTTGATAGTATTGTCTTTTATGCAAATTCATCATTGAAAAATGATACGTAATCAAGAAAGTGTACAAATTATTATTTCGTGATGGAATAATAATTACTGATTTTCGTGAATACTTGTTATTAATTAACCTTTATATTCAATTTATTAATTTATATTTGAAGTTGAATTTCAGAACCAATAATGATGGCCTATTATTATGAATTTCTATTTGTACAATCCTCAAACAGTTGAAATAACTGGGAAAAACATATTTTTCTATAGAGATGAACACAATCCCTAATCCAAAACAATTGAGCTATAGGTTATGCATCCTTTGAAAAAATAGGGTCATAGAAGGGACATTAATATACATTTCCCATGTATTGTGGGATAAAAGGATGGAAACAAATTCATAATTTGGGTGATTTTTTATCCAATGGATAACCCTATGGTTTCCGGTCAACTTTAGGAAATACAAAAAATCTTTTACCCTTATTCCCAATTGTGTCATAATTTGTATGATGAACTATTACTAATTGACATACAACAGTTTTAAAAACTATGATAGAATTATAAAAAAGAGGATATATTTAGGCATATTCATATGGGAGAGAAACTGGTAACACTAAAGATAATGTATATGTTTCTATATCAAGAATACTAATTGAATTTAGTACATCATGATATTTCAATATCTGGTCATAACATCTAACATCATCCTAATGACATTAAAATGAATAATTTCCTGGAAAATATCAATTTTAAGAGAGAGAAATGTACCAGTAACCCTCTTTAGTGATTCCACATAAAGAATAATGGAATTTGATTTTATTTCTAACATCAACACTAGAGGTTAAAGTAGACACATTTTGAGATCATCGATGTCATTTAAGAAAAATCGTCTTATTAGTAATTGAATCCATACTTCATCGACCTTTTAAAGGTAAATAATTTAATAGTGAGATTAGGTATAAGGGGAATGATGTATGTGAGGCACCCTTTGAGTCCATAAAATTCCCTACATTTTAAGGATAATGAATATCATGTATCACTTTACACATCTTGGGTCTACTTCAATTCCATGATGACATAAAATGATGTTAGGAATGTTTCTATGCATCACTGAAAAGAACAAATAAAATGATCCATCTTCATTATAGTATTTCCTAGTTTATTAAAAAATCTTTAAAATTGGTCTAGAATTGATAAAAGTGGTTGGATTTATTCACCAGTTCATCCAATATTATTATACATTTTCACAAAAATAAATATAAAATATTGTGCATCAAATTTTGGTAGTTAGTGCCCACAATTTTCAAAAAAAAATTAATTACATAAAATGGTGAATCACTTAGATTTCACTAATAGAAGAGGTTTAATCATCCAGTGGTTAAATTTTGAATATATTCTATCCAATGTACCCAAAAATTATTAAAACGTATTATAAATAAGAATTTACCTCAATTAATAATTATATGACTGGGAATAGAAATTTATAATTTATAAAATGATAAATTGAATCCGTTATTTCAATAAAAACATTTATTTTTCCATTACTATTATTATTATTGAGAATGATATTGGTGAAAAACATTAGGTATTTAACATATTTTAATAATTTATATTTATCCAATTTATTATTATTTGTTTCAGATTGTGATTCATGTCTTATATAAAGTTTTCTTGGTGCTTACATATTGAAGTAGTGGTTTTCTAGAAAACCCAAATAATGGGTAACTAATTTGGGATCTAATTGTTGAATTTATATGTAATTAGAAGAAGACACATCTCAATGTCACCTATGGAAATAAATATATGTTTCATATTCTATATGTGGTTTTTAGTAATAGAATATTATGGATTGAATATCAATTTCCAAACCCAAAACAACATACTGATGCACATTCATGGCAGCAGTTAAAATTTTTAAAAATACTATAGGAGAATACCAAAAAAAAATTTCTTATATATTATATTATTCATATCATATGGAAGTGTAAACTATTATCAATATCTGATACAATGGTGTCGATATCTTGATGTTTTTATTTCAATAATAATAAAATCATTTTTGGGGAATGAAAAGAATTAACAGCTAATGTAGATACAATAAGATTGTTAGGATGAATGACTAAACAAGAAGTTATTATTGTCTAATTTTTTTACAACTAATAAAATAGGCCTAAATTTGTTGACATAATATTATTCAATCCCATATTCATGTAGAGGAAATCTAGGATGATATTAAATTACAAATTCTAAAAGACGATGTATTCCACTATTGATAAAGTTTAAATATATGAAGCACACATCTTATGATTGTATGAGGGAATATTAATTGAATGGTCTAAATAATTTCAAAACATGAGCTAATGGTTTCCAAAATATTGAGAAATCACATTGATTATTTTGATTGGAATCCAAAAATCATCATCATGTCTATTCAAAGGGTTAACTAGATAATCATTTAATATACGAGGGGTATTTATTTGGATTGCATTATTTTCATGTTGTTTCCCCTAACTTTAGAGTAATATGAATCATTATAATGAGATACACAAAATTGAAAACGAGATTTTTCATAGAAAAGTACCCCAACTTACAAATTAATTATGTACATTAATAAATTGTGATTTGTGGATTTCATTTCCATATGCATATAAATCATTGAATTTATAATATGTCATTTAATACTATGACCTAGTGTTCTATCATGAATAAAGGGTTTTAAATTAGTTCCCTAAACAGGTTCTTCTACCTAATCTTCCCATGAGGACTCCTATCTCCCTGTTTATATCTTAGGATTATCAATATTGGGAGAGAGAGTTTTGATTCACTATATCCAAAATGGAAATTTTATCAAATTGGTATGAGATTAATTTTGAAATATATTTCTTCTGGAGTATAGTGGATATTTGAATAATTATTCTTTTCATATAATACAGGGGCCAGTGTGACCTCATATGTGTGCTTCCTAGACTTATTCCAATAAAGAAATTACGAGTTGGCATTTTGTGCATTCCATTTCTGGGAATTTTTTTCCAATCATGTAGACTAAATTATTGAACTATTGGGGACTTTAGAGAGACTCAATGAGTCCATTATTATATTAATTAGAGATATGAATGGAATATAGAAATATGATTCTCATATAGAATCCTAATAATTTATAAAAAATTTAATATATCTAGACAAAAGTTATATGATTAAAATTCTATATCTATTTCCATAATTATTATTGTCAACTTCCATAGATTATATTGTTGACCCATTTCTTAAAATGAACTGGGAGAGTTTTTTCTATTCACAGGTTAGGTTGAACAAGTTTTCTTAGACCTTGATGTTGATAAACTAATTATTTTCCTTTTTTTACTCTATAAGTATGATCTGATTATAATGATCTCAAGAGGGTTCAATCCCACAATTTTTTTACTATTAATATCATTTTAGTTCTAATTTTCATGTATTAGATATATATATATATATATATATTCAATGTGGATGATTAGTGAACACCATGTTTTATTTTGATCACACATGTCATAGATTATGTGAGCTTATTCCATATTTTTATGGGATCTATGCATCATATGAATACTCATGAATGATTTCATTTTTCATATATATGATATTGAATTATCTATTTGTGAACATTCATTGTATGAATATTCCATTGGGAAATGGTGGTGCATATTCTCTCAACAATTATAGAATGAAATCAAAAAATGATTAGAATAGTTTGGTTACCCATGAGGGTCCACCTCATAAACCGTTGTCATTATAAAATGGTCAAATTAACTCATGGAAGATTTGATGATAGAACTAAGGGAAATAATTATAAATATAGGTGATTCATTCATTCCCTAACAATTTCATGCTACTTGATAGAAAATTACCTATTTTTCCAATCATCAAATTTTTAATAGTCTTTTTTATAGTTCATTTCACTCTACTTAATCATTTTTATTGGTACAAGTGACCAAATACCCCTACATTGGGTAGTGTTACATATTCAAATGGAATGTTTCAATCATATTTTGTTTTCAGTCATTTCTGACAAAACACTTTTAGATATTTTGCCATGAAATCTTATTAGAGGGGACATAATTAGGATAATAATTCAAAATGATATTGTTGGGTCTCTTGATTTTTGGAAATAATGGTTTTGTAAAAAATTCATCAATAGGAAGTATAATTTTTAGGGTTATTTTTCAGGATAAATAATCTGTTGAAACTCTATATATTAGAGTATTCAATTACATATCATTATGTGATGTTTCTAGATAATGAATATTTTTTTGAGAAGATTGTGTCACATTTTATGTAAATGAAATAATATCACCCTATACATGTAGTATTTCATGCAAATGGAGTTGTGAAAAAACACCATATAAATTACATTATAAATAGTTACTGATAACTAAGTCAATGTTTTTTATAGAATTGATGGGTTAAAATATGGATTTGTATTTTCTATAAATATGAAAATAATTTTTAATTAAGAAATAGACAATAATTAAGGCTTATAGAAAATACATGAGATATTTTTTCACATAACACATAACCTAATGTAATTATTATGTGAAGGGATTTTATATAACCACAACATGAATGGATATAGGATTTTACATCTATATATATATTTTTTTAAAAATATTTTACATCAGTACAATTTGTTCACAATAATGAATTTATATTAATCACAATGAAATTTCCTAGAATTTACATTGTAAAATTGAACCCATAATTTTGATGGAAGAAGAGCATCATGTTATACCAATTAGGGGGTAATCCAAGGTGATTTTACTGATTAGTATAATTTAATAAAGGATATTGAGACTACTTCAGTATAAAGATTATTAGGAAGTCAATACAAGATTGGTAGGGGACCCAGAGGGATAGTGAGCACCCACAAGTATAATAATCATATAGTGAGATTAGTTAATTAGATACATGGGGGTTTTGAGTCTACTCTAAATAGTTTATAAAATAATTTTCTCAATAGGTATTATATATTTCCACCAAACCATTAAATTCTTCATAGAATATTCAAGTGTGGATAAATAATGGTAATAATACTTTTCCCCATGTTACAATATTTATCGCATCATATTTACTAGGTTGGATAGATGTATTCCTAATAATGGTGGATGAGTTTTTCTGTGATTATTGTATGACGAAAATTGACGTACGCTTATTCACCGAACCCCTCTAAGGATATGTATCATTACTAGGGGCTACATGTCATATTTGGGAAAATTGTTGAATCCCGTGGAACTATTTTTTGTGGTTAAATAATGGTGGTGTAAAATCATAAGGTATTACGATCTTTGATATATATAATTTTAAACTATTTAGTTATTTGATGTAGATATAATTATAGTCATTATTTATAGATGTTTATATATATACACTATTCATGTTATTTTTTTAGTATTGTTAGCAATGATTTATTAAATGGAGACTACAAATAACAGGATGTTGATTCTAGTGGAATCACTGCTTTTGGGAGATCCTTATCCAAAAAAAAAACTACACATCGATGATTTTATATAAATATTTACTTTTCATGACATAATATATTCTCATCATCTATGAAGGTGTATCAAATGTATGAGACAGAATATACTACTTCTTTAGAAGATGTATAAGTACATGAGTATGTACTCAAATGAATCTATTTATACCTTTATTGATTTGGGGAAGGTTATTTGAGAGAATATACCAGATTATAGATAAATGCTATATTATCTGATGATAAAAAATCATATATTGAGATTATTTCAACTTCAATTTAATCCATATGTATCTAAACTTAAGGAAAAATATCTAAATGTGATGGTGTTGAATATTCATCATAGTAATTTGGATATATATGACATGAGTAATGATAGTAATAAGGCTTTGAAAAAGGGGAAGTATAAGTAGTTTATATTCATGGAATTAAAGAAGCTCAATATGGGGTATGTTTGGGAAGAATAATGGGTCAATGAAGTCATTTCATTCCATTCCAAAAATCTGAAAATATAAAATGGAATGTCAATTTGGAAAATTACACTCACTTGTTTTTTGGAGGTGAATAGTTGGAGAACATCAAATAAAGTATCCTAATAACTTTTTTAAAAAATAATTTGGAATTGGATTTTCAATAAAGTAATCCTCAATTAATGTTATAGTTAGGAGGAGTACCAAAAAACTTCTGAAAAAAGAAAACCCTATATTCATAAGATGTTAATAGTTCAAGGTAAAAAGAACTTTAAAATAATAAGAACTATAATGGCTGTAATGAATATATTCTAATGGATATTGAAGACTTCCCACTGAGAAAATAATATAGAACTATTGTTAATGGAGATGTAGAAGTTAGTGATATACTATAAGAATAATTTTATTCTTCTCTTAAAAGAATAGATGTTTTTAGAGGCCAAATGAATAATGAAAATAGTGTTGTTTATGATTCCAAAAAATATATTCCTAAATAAGTAGAGGAGAAGTCTAATTTTATGCATGATATAGAAAAATATATATTTGAATATCCATAAAATTTTTGGAATGTAGTGTAGTTGATGATTATGATAAAAGGACATAATAAGTTTATTGATTATTTCATTAGAATATTAAAATATTCAGTAAAATATATCAATGAGATACTAGGAGATATAATAGATTTGTGGATAATAATAGTATATCTAGAGAGACTCTTGAATCTCAATGTGAAAACTAGAAATCTAGTTAAACGGGTAGATGAAAATGAGAATTAGAAGAGTGTAGTTTTTACATGATAGTTAGATTAGTGTCAATATAATTGAAGTAATCATCAAAATGATAAATCTATCATAGTGATTGATTATAAAAAGAAGGTAGTGGGGGTTGGAATACATCTATATGAACCAACTCTAAAGTTGATAGATCTTATGTGGTGACTCAGAGTCAGGACACACCTAAAACCAATAGGGACATTTGTACTGTTTCATGGACACACAAGATTATAACACATGTTATGTGTTATTATTATTGAAATATGGGACAATATCATAATTTTTTCCCCAAAGATAAGATATACTGAATTAAATTAGAGAATCAAATGAATCGAAATAATGTATTAAATTATAGGTATACTATTGAGGACTACTTTTTATAATGCGGAGGATATTTAAATATTCCCAAGTATTGAAAATTGAAAATATATATAAATTTTCAAATTAATTCTTAATATGCTCATAGAAAATTGAAAATATAATCAAAAAGATATTTGAAAAATGAAAAATCGAGTCCAATCTTTTCTAGATGAATATGTTCTATGATATTCCAAGTAGGATTAAACTTTTAAATCAAAACTATATGATATATATAAAACATGTACAAAAATAAAATAGTTGATATAGTAGTGGATATATTTATTTTTCTAATGGTGATTAATTGAGAATAAGAAGGGATTCTGGAATGTTGATGCACTAATCATATATTATTAAATTAGAATCATTTTAAAGAAATCAAGGATGATAATGATGGTGTCCTAATATTTGAATATGATGAAGGATTAAATATATTTTCTTTATGAAAATTGAAAATTAGGGACAAATATATGAGATACAGGGATGTCTCGATAGTTAAATGTATCTATTAATGACTTTAAGAGTATGTTAATTAATTTACTATAGAAATGTTGTGAAACTCTCCAAGAATAATTATAAAATTAACTGGAAGGATAATATAGTTATTATAAATCAGAAGTGTATAATGGAGAATATATACTTTAACATTATATATGAATATACGTCCCCCCAATTAATCAAGTATGAAAATTGATTTTGGAATAAACTACTTGGTATCTTAAAATTAAAGTCATAAGAAGATCACAGAAAAAAAGAAAAACATGATATCTCAATATTTTCATATTATTAAAGAAATTATTTTTTTTTCAAAAAGAAGATATTGTCCAGATGATGAAATTTTAAAATAAAAAAATTGAACAAGTTTTTTGTATTTGTTCTGGTTTATCTATTCAGATTGATAACATCAAGGGTTATTGATTTAAATACATACATTGTGTTCTTTTTTGATGATTATTTTTGGGTGTAATGGAATATGATCATGATTCACAAGTATGAGTTATTCCATTTCATTAAATCGTATTTTACAAATTGAACATATAATTTTTTAGATGCTTATAAATTTTTGATAAAAAATGGAATGGAATTTACAATAATTGAGGTGGAATATTGTCTTGAGATGAATGGGATACATAACCATGTTTTATTAGTGTAAGACCATAAAAAATGGTGTAGTTTAGGGGAGTAATAAAATAATAAAAAATGGAACATAATAATATTATTGGAAACAAATTCCACATTGGTTTTGGAAGGAAGATGTCATGACATTGGTCTATATCCCTATTAAAGCCTTGTTGTGCCTGATAGAAGATAAAACTACTTAGAACATGTGGTATAAAAATATTACAACATGGATATAAATTCATGTCACAAATTTTAAATACATTATATTCAATATGTATAAAATTTATATGTCTGATTATCATAGATCAGATGGTGTTTTCCTAGGATTTACTTGCAAGAGAAAGGATTAAAAGTGTTTTAAGAAATATCATGTAATTAGTTTTAAAATTCAATATTTTAGCACAGTTGAAATTTAAATAATAACACATATAAAAATTAAAATATTATTGATGAGTGTGATAAGAAACTAAAAAAATAATGGGGGGTTACAAGGTATTATATTTTATTCTCATGAAGGTAATGATGATAAAAATAAAGAAGTTATATATGTAATTTTACATAATGGAAAATTAGAGATAAAGTGAATTATAAAAATATAATTTATATCCATACAACATTAGTTAAAATTAATATAATGAATCATATATTTAAAAATTAACACATATCCTAGGAATAAAAACAATTATCCTAAGAAAGATACTATTAATGATAACAGTGTGTAACGACCCAGGTTTTAATAGAATAATAATTTTTCACATATATTAATATTTATGAATAAGATATTAATTTTATGTAATATAGGATATTTTGATCAATAGTTTAATCAATACGAAACCATTGGTTTCTTTAAAATATTATGTTGCACACAACTTTGAGTTATAAAAAATAATAATAATATAATAATATTTTTTAAATAGCTTCTAACGCAAAGACATTGTATTGATAGAAATTAACATAACTAACTTCAATATTATTTTAAGTGTTTGTTAAATATATTTATAGTTCTCCAATAAATATTAGTGGCTTAAAATTGAATGAATCTGATTTTACGCTTGAAATAATCCAATATTCTTAAAAAGGTTGATTTACCGACGTTTGTTGGAAAGCCCTTATTAAATCTAGTTTTAATCACATTTATATGTTATATTTGACAAAATAAAATTATTAATTATAATCAAGACATTAAAAGTTACTTTGGGTTATTTTTTTTTTGTTTTTTTGGATAATGTTCATTTTTTAATTAATATTGAAAAATACTGCCTTTTAAGTCAAAAGAGTATTTTCATCTAATTTAATTATATAATTAAATTGTCCTATTAATTAGTTATAAATATTATTTTGATTATAATTTTACCATTTAATCATATTTTTTGTAATTGGAAGTAATTTCACTTTGTAACTGGACATAAACCCATGTCAAACTTTTGGTTGTTTTTATTTCTTAAAACACACTTTTTGGTTTTTACATCAGGATTTAATTATAAATTTATTTCTGAAACGTAGGTGTTTTTTATTTGAAAAAATGGATTCCATATTTGTAATTATGAGATCCAAATGGTGTAAATATCTATCTTTTATTTTTAGACATTATGAGAAGTAAGTACAGTCAATATTTTATTTAACATTGTTAAAGTGTAAATCAGGTAAATAATGGTATCAAAATAATATTATAATAATATTAAATTACCCTAACACATGTCCTAACCATATTTTATGAGATATCTCCAACCATAGGAATCCTCGGGATGATTTTAGGACCCCATGGTGCCAATTGTCTTTGAAAATGATATTTAATTACTTTTAATTTAATGTTAAGGAAAATATAACATAAACATGTATCTTTTACTAAAAAAATTCTTATATGTGGTTATAAAAGTTATATATTAGACTATAAGTAGTCATTATAAAGTTAAAAATATTTCACAACTCATGGTATTTAATTTATAATTTTTAGACATCGAATAAATAAATATATTTATGACACAATGATGATGTAGTGATTACCTTATTAATGAATGATTTAAATAAATGAGATTATAAATATTAAAATAAATTTATTTTGAAACATTTTCGGCCATAAAATAATTTTATTGATGATTATCACTTGGTATCCCTAAATTAATGATTTTTTAGAATTAATCTAGTTGTTATGAATTTTAAAAAAGTCATGATATGAATATTATACAAATTGACATAAATGAGTTTTTAAATCAATTAAGATTTTATTATATGATATAAAAGTCATAAAAAATGATTATTCAAAATGAAAATTATGATTCTATAAATATCATTAATGATCCATTTTGGGTCTCTTGGAATTTTATATTAACTATATAGATCATATATAAGGAAAATACTTGAAGACATGGTAAAAGTTAATTTATTTTACTAAGGGTTTGAGATTAATGATGAGGTTAATTTCATAACAAGAACTGGTATAAAACCCATTAGATGAGAGGATTTAGACCCATACACATCTGATATTCTAAATATATCACTTTTGTGTTATAAGAATTCTAATACTAATTAACAATAAAATCATTATTTAAAACATTCCTAATGTGTCCATACTTTATCTTATAAAATGACATCATCTCTAACTCTTACTCACACATATCATGGACCATTTGAACCTAGAAACTCTTCCAAAATAATCTATCAATATACCTATATTATACCTAGAAGCTTTTACTTTTGAAGAAGGAAATTCATGAAATTCTTTTTGTTCAAACCTAATAGAGTTACTCGATTTAAAGGAAACACCTTCTCTCAAGTTGTTTTATTTTATTTTCCTTCTCGACTACATATTATATTACTATTAATTGATTACATAAATACACCAGTATATTCAATATAGTAGGATTTAATTATGATATGGATTCAAACTAAACTTTCACACACCTCTATCTAATGGATTTAGAGCATACTGTTTTGGTAGAGGCGAACTACTGCCTTACGAAACGATGATTATTCAATAATCTCCAACCACCACTTATGGTGGCCATTATGATTGAACTGTAATTATATATGATATTTATGATATTTATTTTATATCTATTCTTCTGTAGTTCTCATTTAAAACATACTTTTACTCTTTTCATGTTGTATATATAAGACAATTTCATTTGAGGATGTGTCGACTACCACCCCCAATGTGATATGAATCATTCGTGATATTCATTGAAGATATAATGGATGAAATTAATGAAATTATATAACATATATGAAATATTTATTTTACTTTAATTATAATAGAAACTGATCTATCATTTAGTTTTCATTCCTCTAAATATTAAAAAGAAATGAAAGTAGTGTTCATGTGTACGTATGTCTTAACCTCTCTATGAACAATGCATTTATTTTCTTATATAATAATGTTATGGGATATTATAAGTACATATATATTGAATATATATGATATTTATGATATCTAAATAAGTAATACCATTCATGATATAATATACATTTGACCTCATGGACAATTTCTAATTATGACATGTTCATTTTTACTCATGTTCCGAACATCGATAAAATATATGATATGAACTCCAATAATTAACTAATTGTTATAGAAGGGTAATAAGTTATATAAAAGGAATAATAAACTTGAAAAAGGTTCTATTGAAAGTATAAATTAACAATATTCTATCATTATGGTATAACAGGGAACATACAAGACAAGTCGGACTCGAGGTAAGTGAACTTCTTATCCCAATTTACATTCTTTGGGTTAATCTTCTACTTCATGATTATTTCATGCTATGATTATGGGATAAATAACATTTGATACAATTTCATGTATTTTTAAATTATTTACGTGTACTTATATTTAATAAACAAAATTGATCTATTTTATTTACCGAATGATCCTTGTAAGGGAATTCGTCTCAATATTCTTTCATTGAGGCATGTTTTGATTATATGCATCTCATTCTTCTACATAGTGTATAATAAATCCCTTTGAAATTTAATTTTATTATAAATTTATATTTTCCTATGAATAAATTTAATAAACAAAAAAGGAATGTTTCCATTCATATTGCTATGATAATGACTTTTAAACCGTCATAACAGTTATCTGATATTTGTCTTATTCTATAAGCCTTGATGTTTTTAAACAGAAAAAAACCCCGTACTCTCTTTTTGGGTATATTGGTATTGAAAATTGTTTTGAATGAGTATTTACTATTTCAATATCAGGAAATTATTTATCATGATTTAAAATGAAATTTTATTATTGAAATGTTGATATTTTTAATCTTTTTGTGTGATGATTTTATAATGATACATGGACAATTGACCCGAGGTTATGCGATAGACTGAATGACTGGTGGTTCCATGATATACTATGGATGGTTGGTTAACATATACCCTCCAATGCCATGGGTATTTTAGTAGCCCTTATAGCTATTTCATTTAGGGATATGTGTGGAAGTTGTCCATATGGCTATACAATTTAGATATATTTGTGGATGTCGACTGTATGGTTATTACATTGAAGTATGTTTACGTACCAAGTTACCTTTATATGATATATGATACTATACATGTGCGTTATGGTAATATTTTGGTAATAAAAAGGATATGAAATGAGATTATATTCAAGGAAGTGTCTTTTCTACTTCACAAAATAGAAAGGTATTACATTATGATAAAGTATTCATGTTTTACTTATTGTTTTGAGAAACTAATAGTTTTCTATCTTTATGTACCCTTAATTTTCTTTTTATGCTCAGCCAATGTATTTTAATTTTTTCTCAAAATATTTAAAGATGAATATGGTTAAATATGGGATCATGGTAAAGTCATGTTGTCTAAAACATGGATCTAGACATGTATCATTTTTTATTGAATATTGGTTTTTTATAAAATGGATAGTTAGTATAAGTGTGAAATTGTAATATTAAAGTTTTTATGTTTATATTATGATCTAATTCCCTAAATCTATAAAGCTGAAAAAATCCTCAATGTAAATTATTAACATAATTCAAGATTATTTATTGTTTATATTCAGGTTCTTACCGTTGGTATTAGAGGTTGGTTTGGATACCTTTAGAGGTTTGGGTGTTATTTAAGCATAAGTGACATAACCATAATGGATATCATATTTGGAAGAGTCATAGTTATTCTAGATAAATTTAATGAGTTTAAGACAACATGAATTTTATTTCTTAGTGTTTACCTTCCTCAAATGTATTATATTATGAATTTACTGATATACTGGCACTGACCATTTTCGTTTTAGTAAATGGTTGGATCTATAAGGATCCAATGTAATAGTATATGTGAAGGAAAATCTGGTGGGTCTTTAATGAGAATCTAAATGAAATAAGAGCTATAATGAAAACTCTTGTGGTTTTTATTAACTAACTATCTAGATTCATGATTGACCACATGAACCTTGGTGATTTTTACAAGGAATTTTAAATTCCAGAAATAAATCCCTATGGATGTTTTGGTAATAATCGTAAATGTATGTATATTCAAAAACCTACGTGAAAGGACGTGGAAATAAACACCTTGGAAAATGATTCAATGGGAAGAGAATATGAAATATATGTGGTATGAATGTTCATAAAGAAATAACCTGCTATGGAAAAAGAAATCATCCAATTGAATCCATAAAAGGGAAAGAAGTTTATTATGGGTGATCAATTAAATTTTTTAAATGTGGTGTGCATGGTAATTATAAAAATAGATGTCCTATGAAGATGTTACAGGAATGGGATCAGCATGAGCATAAAAATACATTTTTACCAATACCTAATTCCATTCTATTTGAGGATAAGGAAACTGACACTGTCCAATGAGAAGGTATAGATTATTTCTTAGTTGATGTATTGACATTACTGAATCTTAGGATATGATTAATGATTTTGTTTGTAAGGAATAAGTACTATAGAATATGTTGGAAAATAATGGTGAATGGATCCTAGAGAACATTTAATGAGTATGATGTCTACATATAAGGTATACCACAGTTATGGTAGATTTTAGGATGATGAAATGCTTAAAAGTATTAAGGCACTTATGATTATAAGATTAAAACGAATGAATTTTTCAAATATGTGTATCCCAGAAGTTTGATATGTGAAATAGTTATAGAAGAAAGAATTATATTTTCTTTTGTGGTCATAATTGATAACCATAGGGGTTTATGTGATCTTTTTATTTTTGAGGAAATTAGGGGTTATTAGTTTTTCGGATGTAAAAAGTGAGGAATGAAATATAAATTTTTGTTAAAACATATTATGGATATATTTAAGGATTTTATATTATTTTGTTAATGTTATTATAATTATATGGTTTTTTGGAAAAAATTATACACATAGACTTTGTGCCAACCCATTGCATCAGACCAAGCGGCTGGAATCGAACCCACAACAAATAATCAACTAAGATTTATCACCTACCACTAGCCTACATGAAATATCTTGTTATTATAACTAATTATTTTTAGTTAAATGATTTTATGGATCTATAATATGTTGATTTAGGAACTAATGTTTTATCAAATGGATATCCTTAATATTAGAAAATGATTTGGTGATTATGTGATGAAGGTTAATTTGGAGGACATTTTCTCTTCTGGGAATAGTATATGACTATGGAAAATATAATACAGTGGGATTTAAATTGATGAGTAATGGTGTAATTTTATTTTCGAAGAATCAATTTTTTATTGTAGACATCTGGTGGTTTAGGGTATTTATGATACTAATTAACCTATTAAAGATAAAATGTGATTAGGTTAATTACACTTCAGTCTGTGACTTTAAGAGTAGTCGATGTTATTTGGAGATAAATTATAATATTTACTATGGAAGACTACGTGATTATATTCTTCTGAATTTTGGGTTTCAATAATAGACTAAATTATATTGAAGAATTTTAAGGATAATTGTGTATTGAATAGTGTTTGTTGATCTTTGGGTTCTGATTATTGAATTTTAGAGATTAAGTATTGTATTTATTTATATAAGTGATTATAATTTATGTGATTATGTGATTTTGTACTAACCATTTTGGGTTTTGGTTAATGTATGTGATATGTGAAATATAGAGTTCCTCTTATTTTAGATTATGTGCCTCTCTACATGTTGATTCTATCGCTTCAAATGTGACCATGTCATCTTGAATACTATTTTTTTAGTTAAAAGGTGAGTATAAGGTAGAAATTTTATTAATAAAGAAACAATACTTTTCAAGTAAATATATTTATTTATTATCTTAGTCTGGGTAGTAATTAAATTCATCAACTCTGTGAAAAGAATCTTGAATAAAAATTTATATAAACTTGATTTTTTCATCAAAAATTTACCCAGACACAAATTTATGGTATTGTGGTGGTTAACATTATATTCTAATGTTTTATCTCACTCTCTATTAATCTTTGAGAGTATGTTTCTCTTTCATATCCATGTTTTCCTATATGGAATCCTATAATGTCTTATCTCAAGTGACCTCATTACTTCTATATATTTCTTTTAAAGTGATAGTTATATTTACACTTTTTTATATGGGAATTTCAATGAAGTTTCCAAGCCTAAATTTAAAATTGCGAGGACATATTTTCCAAAAGGGGGGAAGGATGTAACGACCCGAGTTTTTATAAAATAATACCTTTTCATATCTATTGGTATTAATAAATAAGAAAATAATTTTATTTCAAATATGACACACTATTATATAACATACTCAACACACGACAATGGGTTTCCTTGAAATATTATGTTGCACACACCTTTGAGCTATATCGAAAATAATAAAATTATTATATTTTTTAAAATAGTCATTAATGCATAACCATTATATTTATGTGAATGAAAATAACTAAATAAATTATGATTACACATGTTTTTAAAGTTATTTACATTTTTATAATAAATTATAGATGATCAAAATAAGAATGAATCTGATTTTAAGGATGAAATACTCGTATATCCATTAAAAGTTTGATTTATCACCTTTTATTGGAGAAAACTTTTTAAATATAGTTTTGTCACACATATAAGTTATATATGAAAAAATAAAATTTTTATTTAGAATTGGGACATCATAATTTACATTGGGTAATGTTTTGGTATTTATTTTATAATGTCTATTTCATAATGAATAGTGGAAATAATGAACTTTAATTGAAAACAATCTTTTCAACAAATTTTTTTATATGATTATATTTACCATTAAGTTAGTTTTAAATCTTAATAATAATATATTTTTATATTTTAAACTAATTTTGGTCATTGGATTTAATTTCACTTTGAAATTGAACATAAACACATGACAATCTTTTGGTTGTTTTTTCTTCTTAAAAGCATTCTTTTTGGTTATGACAACAATAATTAGTCTTCAATTAATTTCTAAAACATTGATGTTTTGAATTTTTAAAAATGGATTCAATATTTGGAATCAGGTGTTACAAATTGTGTAAATAGGTAACTTTTATTTTTATACATGTGAAATGTAACTTGGGTAAATATTTTTTTTAACACAGTTAATGGGTAAATCCAGTAAATAAGGAGAAAAAATAATATTAAAATAATATTAAATTACCCAAAAACATGTCATAATCCTATTTGATGAGATATGTTCAACCATTTTTATACATGGGTTAATTTTAGGACTCCATGGTGCCACATGTGTGTGAAAATGACATTTAATTACTTTTTATTTAATGTTAAGGAAAATATAACCTAAACAATTATCTTTGACTAAAATAATTTTAATATGGGGTAATATATGAGATCTATGTGACAATAAATATTAATTATAAATCCAAAAAAACCCTACATCATTATATTTTATTTATAATTTTTATAAATCATATAAATAAATTTAATATTGACACAATGGTGTTGTAGTGATTAACTTATTAATGAAAAATTTCATTAAATGAGATTATAAATATTAAAATAAATTTAATTTCTAATGTTTTATGCTATAAAAGAAATTTGTGGATGATTATCAATTGTTATAATTGAATTAATGATGTTTTTTGTAATTAATCATGTTTTTTTGGAATTTTAAAATGTCATGATATGAATAGTATAAAAATTGACATAATTGAGTTTTTAAAGAAATTAATATTTTATTAAATGATATAATACTCCTAAAAATATAATATTAGTCCAACTGACATATATGATGTAAAAAATGTCCTTAATTATCCATTTTGTTTCTCTTGGTATTTTATTGTAACTATTAACCATATATTATGAAAATTCAAGAACATAAGTTAATAGTTGATTTATTTAATTAAGGGTTAATGTAACACCCCGACCCCAGTTACCCAGAGTCAGTGCATTATTGCGTAACATTGGCATGATCACAATGATCAAGTCTCGAAAGACCGATTAGTTTAGTAGCCTTGGAAACATTAGATACATTCGTAAGTCTTACATTAAATCATAAAGTAAAAAAACTAAAACAACATCTTGTATTCATATCCCCTCATACTATCCCTATAGGTCATTCATAATATACTTCTTTACATCCTAGAAAAATTAAAACATTGAAAGGGGTGACCTCAAATTCTCAGTAAGGATAACAATATAGCAAAATATTTCATAAATAAACATAAATATTTAAGGCAATGTATAACTAAAAAAAGCATTTTAAACTTGAAATTCAGTGTAATATGGAAAAAATAAAATGAAATAATGCCATTTACTTATTCACATGGATATTCTACTAGTCGAATAATCACATGCAATATCAATAACCCCTTTCATAATGATGGAATGCATAATGTCAGACTATCATAACCACGTAGCCAAGGCCTCGTGCCAAGACTGCAAATACGATTTTGTCAAGGCCTCGTACTAAGACACTAGTTTGTCTCATGAGACCTACCGATGCATCAAGGAGATATAGAGGGCTCCACCCGCCACTTATTAAGTCCAATGCATTCCACATATGAACAGGTTTAAACATATCATAAACCATAATATAATTGTATCACATAAAACATGCATAAAGGAAACATAAAATTTCTGCATTTCAATCACAAGATATCAATACAACACATTTATATAATAAAAACATTATCAAAACAATTTTCAATACCAAAATAAAAGAAAATTAAAACTTCGTATTTATTTTTCATTTAAAAAAAGTTATGGGTTGTAGAGGAAGCAGAAACTCAAATAATGATCACGGTGGCGGAGAAGTCATTGTAGCCACATATGTATGAAAAGAAAAACATTCCTTTTTGTCGTTTAGTAAAATTAATCATATAAAAAGATTCCTTTTGAATAAATGTAATAGGCAATGGGGTTTATACACTGTATAGAAGAAAAGTTTGTATAAAACACAATATGCCTCAATGAAAGGAGATTGAGACGAAGTCACTTACAATGATCATTTTCTAAATAAAATAGATCTATTTTGTGTATTAACTATAAGTAAACATAAAGAAAGTACATATAAAATATAGGACATAATAATATCATGAGATAATTTGAAAGTAAGAGATTAACCCAAAGAATGGAAATTGGGTTAAGAAGTTCCCTTACCTCGTGTACGACTTAACCCGAACTTTCTTTAATCCCCTGAATAATAGACTAGAGTTAATATCAAATTTCATAAGATACTTTTTCAAGTTCATTATCCCTTTTATATCACTTATTACAATGTTATGAAAATTATGTAGTCATTTCAGTTAATAACGGTCGTTTTGTCGATCTTAGGTACTTGAGTCAACAATAAACTTCTTATAATTACAAGTTGTTTATGTGGTAGAATATCCATTATCTCCATAATTATATTCATGATTTAGATATCATATATATCATATATATCCAGTATATACATTCATTCGTAATATTACGTAACATTTAGAGGTAAGAAATGAAATGCACCGTTCATGGAGACGGTAAGTCGTACGTACGCATGAACGCTACTTTCATTTCTATTTCATATTTAATGGAATGAAATCATAATGATATAAAGTTATATTATAATTACAGTATAATATCATATATAATATCATTTACTACATCCTTTATACATCCCACATATGGCATTAACGATTCAAATCACTTTGAGGGGGCGGTAGTCCGCACTTCCTAAAATGAAATTATCGTATTTACCCATAATGGAAATCATAAAGGTATGCCATAAATGAGAAATACATAAGTATAAGAAAAAAATAAACATATTATATATCATATATAATTATAGTCACATCTTAATGGACACCATGAGATGTGTTAAAAGGATTGAACAATCATCGTTTCGTGAGGCAGAAATTCACCAACCACAGAAACAATATGTTCTTTAACCATTAGACGAAGGTATGTGTAATTGTAAATCAAATCATTCTGATAAAAAATCATAGTATATTGGAGGTACTTTTTTTGTTACAAAATAAAGGAATAAAAAGAGTTTAAGGGGTTGGAGGATCAAAATAAAACAAAATAACATAATAAAAGACATTACGTTAAAATCGGGTAACTCTTTTTTGATTTGATCCAAAGGCTTTCTTGGGAAGAACTATGCCCAAAGTGAGGCTTCTAGGAGTAAGAGAGGGAAGTTGAGAGAGTATTTGGGCAGAGTTTGGCAGATACAAATGGCTTGAAGGTGTGAATAAGGTGGTAGTGGTGGGGGCCTTTTATAAGAGGAGAAGAGGGGTACTCTTGGAAAGTAATGAAATGTTACATTATTATGAAGTACTTTTCGGATTTCAAAAGTCCCAAAATTATATATTTCTAGGATAAGGTGATAAGGGTTCTAAATCAATCCATCCAATAGTTTTTTGACAAGTTTAGGTCTTAGATTTTACATTATATTTTCGTTTTATTTAAATCGTTAATTAATGAGGTAATCGCTCCATCATCATGGTGTCATACAAAATTTAATTTATTTAATGTCTAAAAATTATAAAAAAATACTATGATGAAATAAATCATTTTAGATTTCCAATTAATATTTATAGTCTAAAATTTAACTTATATAACCCCATGTACTAATTGTTTTAGTAAAACAACACATGTTTGTGTCGATTTTATTTTTACTTTAAATAAAAAGTTATTAATATCATTTTCTAACCCAAGTGGCTCCATGGGGTTCCCAAGTAGACCCATGGATTGTCTTGGTCGGCCATCACTCACCCAATAATTGTAGGACAAGTGTAACGGTATTTTCATATTAGTATAATATCATTTTTACCTTAAATTTCACTAATTACCTTTAATCGCGATTAATAGAACTTAAAAGTTACTATTCACAAAAAATTATTTTAATCCCATTGAACCAAATTTTACTTCTTAATGACAAAAATGTAGTTCGGATTTTTGAAATTAAATACACAGAAGTGGTAATGTTTCATTTGCATGAAAAAATAGTTTTTAAACTACCACTTAGTGGTTTCACTATTCATCAAAAATTGAAGTTTTTCAGAAAAATACCAAAAATTCACCCTAAGATATATTTGATATTCTGAATTCAAAAATGATTTCTATTTTACAAAATTAAAAATATATATGTTTCATTAATTAATTTTATAATTAATTTCCGCTGTCACAACAAATAGCGTGTTTTTAGGTGACAATATATATCAAAATATTGACAATTGTTTATGTCCAATTTCAAAGTGAAATTAATTTTAATGACCAACATTGGATAAAATGGTAAAAATATATTCTAATTATACTTTAAAACCAATCAAATATATAATTTATCACTATAAATTATTTTTATTAAAATAGTTGTTTTTAAGTATTTTTCACTATTCATCAAAAATTGGATGTTCTCAGAAAAATACCAAAAATTCAACATAGGCAAATTTCGACATTCCGAATCCCAAAATGAAGTCCATTTTGAAATATAAAATTTATATAATTCCAAAATGTGGGTATTACTATTCATAACTGCTACTTTTATTGGTCACGGTGTGTTAGAACTCGAGGTTGCGTACAACACACACTGCTCTATTATTCAAAGAGGAGCATACTATGGAAGCTTGTGGTGTTACATTCTCCCCTCCTTAAATAAATTGCATCCTCGCAATTTAAAATTTTTCTTTGAAAATAAAATGTTGAAAATAGAAAATACCTTTGTGGAAAACCCACGTCAGAAATAATGGTTAATAAAAATATAACTTTAATAGAATGAAAGAGAAGTAAAAAGGTCACCCGAGATAGCCCATACTAGGATTCTATGAAAATATGGATATAGAGGAAAAAAAACCATCAAGGTCTGATGGAGAGTTGTAGAAAACATGATTAGGAGAAAGTTAACCACAAGAAAATCACAAACTTGTGACTGGTAAAACGTTCATTGAATCCCGAGTTGGAAAAGTTAACCGACAACGTTTTAGTTTTATGTTACCTCTCATAAAGTTGAGGAATTTATTTAGGAGATTTATAAAGAACATAAGGAAATATACGTACTTGTCATGTAGACTTTCATTCTTTTATAAATTTTTACCACAAACCCATCTTTCACTAAAAAATATAATAGAACAAAAAAATATTATATTTATCCTAATCGTACAAGGTTCCAAATATTAACACATACCATTTAGATTAGGAATTTTTTTTACTAACCAGGGACTTCTTATAGGCTAGTGGGGGGTAATAAAGGCATGTCACACTATGGTTGTGGGTTCGATTCCTATAGCTGTGTTCGATGCGATGGGTTATCCCCCAATCTGCAGGTTGTCCTTTTCCTAAAACTATAGTGTTATAATATTTTAAAAATAATCTTCATAAATGTTTTTACCTTAAACAATACTATCCAAAGTTCAACTTAATCCATTCCAACCTTTATAGTTATCCAAAATAACTCCTTCTAGACTTTCTCTAAAAGGTCTCTAAATTCCAAAATCAATTGTATCATCAGATTTCTCAGACAAAGTAAAGTCTCTCTTATTGTCACATATAAAAATAGGATTACCTTCATCATATTAAAAACTTAATGAAAACAACAAGTACTGTAGTAAAATCCTTATATATATCACATTATTCTTATAACCAGAATATAATCCTTGAGTCCAAAAGCACCAATACATTAATTATTCCACTTCAACTATAGTAATAGCACAAGATTGTCCTTGATCGATTGGCCTTTTCTGAGGTATGTTTCCCTAAAGATTAGGACATTACTTTGCATAATTCCCCATTTCCCTAAAATTGTAGCATTCAACATTGATAGCCTCTTTCTTTCCCTTGCAATCATGAGCCTGGTGACCTTTTTCTCCATATTTATAACAAACTCCCATTCCTTTTAGGCGAGTACCGGGGTGATTCTTCCCACAATTATTGCATAATGGAAAATCATTCTTTCCCTTTTTCCCTTTATCTATATTTTGTTCCACCGTTCTCTTCTTCTCTTGCTTTACTTTGTTGTCATAAGACTTAGAGAATTCCTTTTTTGTCTTGATATCACACGAGACTATATCTTCGTATGTTGAGAAAGATTGTGATACAAAATCTCGACGAAGAAATGGTTTTAACCCATCAATGAAACGATAAATCTTACATATTTGGTTACGTATATAATCTATATCACACCTCGCAAACCTTGTAAAGTTAGCCTCATACTTTGCGACATTCTCATCCTCCTTCTGCCTAAGTCACAGAAATTGCCTTTCCATATCTGCTCGATGGTCATGTGGAAATTATTTTTCTATGAAAATTTCCTTAAACTCCTTCCATTCCATACTTGATACTTCTTTATCTTCCTTTGTGTTTTGAATGAGCGACCACCATTGATCGGCATCTCCAGTGAGGCGTTAAACTGCCATGACAACCTTCTCCCTTTCGCTACTCCCGAAGGCATGGAATATTTTCTATGAGGAATTTATCCATTGCTCAGCTACTAAGGTATTTGTACTCCCATTGAATGTTGGTGGTTTTTTCCTCATGAAGTGGTCTAACATTGATCCTCCACATTGCGGATCAAGGTTCTCCATAAGAGTAAGGTTATTATTCATAACCATAGTGAGTTTTCCCAGTATGGTGATAAGCTGATCAACACCAGTTGTATCACCAACTCCACTATAATTATTTTGAGAAGGAGGGAAATCCCTACATGGAGTGTGTGAATTGATATGGTTTCCATTCCTTCCACTATGCCCCATTTCTAAACAATTTCATAAACAAGATTAGTTTATGAATCAAAATACATAATTCCATACTTGTAAAACACTTAACATAAATTGAACTATTTATGGATATAATCCATAATCATAAAAATGTTTTCTTTGAGGAAGTATATACTCATAACCCTTTATAGTGGTTTGTAAATAAAATGAGAATTATCCTAAGCATATCCCCCGGGAGTGTCATAACCAAGAGTGCAGCAAGGCCCGTTGTCGTACACCAGTTCCCGTTCGAGTTTAACTCAAAGCGGTGTTTTCGTATTTTACACATATGTACATCTGTGCCAGAGCCGCCTCTACTTGCTCGTATCCAGACAGGGATGTATTGCTCGGAAAACTCACAAAATCTCTATAATACAAAAATTCTAGGAAGTTATTCTATACTAATACTCAAATTTTATCTTAGGTCTATGTGCTCTAATCAGAGTTTATCTAAATCTAGCTTCCAAGGTTAGTACTAAACTGCCTCTGATACTAACTATAACGCCCCAACCCCAGTTACCCAGAGTCGGTTCATTATTTCATAACAATGGCATGATCACAAAGATCAAGTCTCAAAAGATTGATTAGTTTAGTAGCCTTAGAAACACTAGATAAATTCATAAGTCTTACATTACATCATAAAGTAAAACAAAACTACAACAACATCTTGTCTTCATATCCCCACATACTATCCCTGCAGGTCATTAATAATATACTTCTTCACATCCTGGGAAAATTAAAACATTGAAAGGGGTGACCTCAGATGCTAAGTAAGGATAACAATATAGCGAAAGCTTTCATAAATAAACATAAACATTTAAGGAAATGTATAACTAAAAAAAGCCTTTTAAACTTGAACTTCAGTGTAATATGGCAAAAATAAAATGACATAATTCCATTTACTTATTCACATGGATATTCTACTAGTTGAATAATCACATGCAATATCAATTACCACTTTCATAATGATGGAATGCATAATGCAAGACTATCATAAACACGTAGCCAAGGCCTCGTGCCAAGACTAAAAATAAAATTTTGTCAAGGCCTCGTTCCAAGACAATAGTTTGTCTCATGAGACCTACCGATGCATCGAGCAGCTATAGTGGGCTCCACCTGTCACTTATTAAGTCCAATGCATTCCTCATATGAACAGGTTTAAACATATCATAAACCATAACATAATTGTATCACATAAAACATGCATAAAGGAAACATAACATTTCTACATTTCAATCAAAATATATCAAAACAACACATTGATATAATAAAAACATTATCAAAACCATTTTCAATACCAAAATAAAAGAAAATTAAAACATGGTGTTTATTTTTCATTTAAAAAAAGTTATGGCTTGTAGAGGAAGCCGAAATTCAAATAATGGTCACGTCGGTGGAGAAGTCATTGTTGTCGCATACGTATGACAAGAAAAACAATAATTTTTGTCGTTTAGTAAAACGAATCATATAAAATGATTCCTTTTGAATAAATGTAAAATTCAAAGGGGTTTATACACCGTATAGAAGAAATTTTTGTATAAAACAAAATATGCCACAATGATAGGAGATAGAGAAGAAGTCCCTTTCAAAGATCATTTTTTAAATAAAATAGATCTATTATGTGTATTCACTACAAGTACACATAAATAAATTACAAATACAAGATAGGAAATAATAATATCATGACATAATTTGAAAGTAAGAGATTAACCCAAAGAATGGAAATTGGGTTAAGAAGTTCCCTTACCTCGTGTCCGACTTCACCCGACCGTTCTTTAATCTCCGGAATAATATTATAGAGTTAATCTCTACTTTCTTAAGAACCTTTTTCAAGTTCATTATCCCTTTTATATCTCTTATTATAATGTTATGAAAATTATGTAGTCATTTTAGTTAATAACGGTCGTTTTGTCGATATTTGGTACTTGAGTCAATAATAAACTTCTTATAATTACAAGTTGTTTATGTGGTAGGATATCCATTATATCCAGAATTATATTCATGTTGTAGAAATCATATATATCATATATATCCATTATATACATTCATTCGTAATATTACGTAACATTTAGAGGCACGAAATGAAATGCACCGTTCATGGAGACGGTAAGCCGTACGTACGCATGAACGCTAATTTCATTTCTATTTCGTATTTAATGGAATGAAATCATAATTATATAAAGGTATATTATAATTATAGTATAATATCATATATAATATCATTTACTCCATCCTTTATACATCCCACATATGGCATTTACGATTCAAATCACTTTGCGGGGAAGGTAGTCCGCACTTCCTAAAATGAAATTATCACGTTTACCCATAATTGAAATCATAAAGGTATGCCAAAAATGAGAAATACAGAAGCATAAGGAAAACATAAACATAATATATATCATATATAAATATAGTGACATCTTAATGGCCACCATGAGAGGTGTTAAAAGGATTGAACAGTCATCGTTTCGTGAGGCAGAAATTCGCCAACCACAGAAACAATATGTTATTTAACCATTAGATAAAGGTGTGTGTAAGTGTAAATCAAATACATCTCATAAAAAAATCCTAGTATATTGAATATTCTAGGTTTGTTACAAAATAAAGGAATAAAAATAATTTAAGGGGTTAGAGAAGAAAAATAAAACAAAATAACATAAGAAAAGAGATTACCTTAAAATCGGGTAACTCTTTTTTGATTTGAGCCAAAGGCTTCCTTGGGAAGAATTATGCCCAATGTGAGGCTTCTAGGAGTAATAGAGGGAAGTTGAGAGAGTATTTGGGCAGAAGTTGGCTGAGCCAAATGGCTTGAAGGTGTGAATAAGGTTGTAGTGGCAGGGGACTTTTATAAGAGGAGAAGAGGTGCACTCTTGGAATGTAATGAAATGTTACATTATTATGAAGTACCTTTCGAATTTAAAAGGTCCCAAAATTATATATTTCTAAGATAAGGTGATAAGGGTTTTAAATATACCCATAAAATAGGTTTTTGACAAGTGTTAGTCTTATATTTTATATTATCTTCTCGTTTTATTTAAATCGTAAATTAATGAGGTAATCGCTCCATCATCATGGTGTCATACAAAATTTAATTGATTTAATGTTAAAAAATTATAAAAAAAATACTATGATGAATTAAATCTTTTTATGTTTCCAATGAATATTTATATTCAAAAAGTTAACTTATATAACCCCATGTACTAATTGTTTTAGTAAAACAACACATGTTTGTGTCGATTTTATTTTTACTTTAAATAAAAAGTTATTAATGTCATTTTCTTACCCAAGTGGCTCCATGGGGTCCCCAAGTTGACCCATTGATTTTATTGGTCAGACATGACTCACCCAATATGGGTAGGATAAGTGTAAAGGTATTTTCTTATTTTTATAATATCATTTTTACCTTAAATTTCACTAATTACCTTTAATCGCGATTAATAGAACTTAAAAATTACTATTCACCAAAAATTATTTTAATCCCATTGAACCACATTTTACTTCCAAATGAAAACCATGTATGTAATATTTTTGAAATTCAATAAATAGAAGTGGTAATGTTTCATTTACACGAAAAATTAGTTTTTAAACTACCACTTAGTGGTTTTACTATTCATAAAAATTGATGTTTTTCAGAAAAATACCAAAAATTCACCCTAAGCTATATTTGATATTCCAAATTCAAAAATGATGTCTATTTTAAGAAATTAAAAACATATAAGTTTCATTAATTAATTTTATAATTAATTCCCGTTGTCACAACAAATAGAGTGTTTTTAAGAAACAATATATATCAAAAGATTGACAATTGTTTATGTCCAATTTCAAAGTGAAATTAATTTTAATGACCACCATTGGATCAAATGGTAAAAATATATTCTAATTATACATTAAAACCACTAAACTATATAATTTATCACTATAAATTATTTTGATTAAAAAAATAGTTTTTATGTATTTTTCACTATTCATCAAAAATTGGAAGTTCTCATAAAAATACCAAAAATTCAATATTGGCTAATTTCGATATTCTGAATCCAAAAATGAAGTCCATTTTGAAATATAAATTATATATAATTTCAAAACGTGGGTATTACTATTCATAACTTATACTTTTATTTGTCGCGGTGTGTTAGAACTTGAGGTTGCGTACAACACACGCTACTCTATTATTCAAAGAGGATCGTACCATGGAAGCTTGGGGTGTTACAGTTAAAGATAAAAGATAATGATAATTTTTTGACCTAAATTTTTCTAAAACCCATGGGCTGAGAGGATTTCTACCCATAATCATTTGAAATTTTCAATATATTATATTTGTGTTATTAGAATTCAAAAATCAAATAACAATGAAATAATAATTTCAATCATTACTAAAGTACATATCCACCCTCTTATAAAAGGACACCAACTCTAACCCTTACTCACTCCTCTCAAGCCCCATTGGCCCGTCCAAAGTTATCCCAATTTATAAGGACCCGACCTTAAAACATTACATAATATTGAATGAAATGAATAATTCATATTGAGGATCTTTTCAGGTTTAGAGTTTTAGAGAATTAGTGTAATTCCCCGACCCAAGTTATCTAGTGTCGGTTCATTATTACATAACATTGGTATGATCACAAGAAAGATCAAATCTCGAAAGACCGATTGGTTTAGTAGCCTTGGAAACAATAGATATATTCATAAAGTTTTACATGACATCATAAAGTGAAAAACTACTACAACAACATATTGTCTACATAGTCCACACTATTATCCCCTCATAATATCCCTATAGGTCATTCATAATTTACTTCTTCACATCCTGGGAAAAATAAAACATATAATACGGGTGAGCTCAAATGCCCAGTAAGGATAACAATATAGCGGAAACTTTCATAAATAAGAATAAACATTTAAGGCAGTGTATAACTAAAACAAAATCCTTTTAAACTTGAACTTAAACATAGTATGGAAAAAATAAAATGAAAAAATTTCATTTACTTATTCACATGGATATTCTACTAATCGAATAATCAGATGCAATATCAATAACCACTTTCATAATGATGGAATGCATAATTCCAGACTATCATAACCACATAGCCATGGCCTCGTGCCAAGACTACAAATAAGATTTTGTCAAGGCCTTGTGCCAAGACATGAGTTTGTCTCATGAGACCTACCGATGCATCGAGGAGCTATAGCGGGCTCCACCCGTCACATATTAAGTCCAATGCATTCCCATATGAAAAGGTTTAAACATAACATAAACATTCGTATTAAAACTAGCATACGAAATGTAAATACTTCATCCATAAACCATGAATGGTATAAAAATAACAAATCCACAGTCAAACATATCACAAAATCTTCAATACAATATACAAGTTTTGTATCATAATAAATCAACTTCAAATAAGCGTAAAATCCATCAAAGGATGTTGACATAGATGAAATCAAAAATCTTTTTAGAGAAATATCTCTTTCTATTTTGAAATCAATTAAGAGTCGTATATTTATAAAATAAAAAATTTCTTTGAAAATATTCTTATAAGCTTGTAAGGGAAGCTTCGACGGAAAATACCTGCACCCGCCGTATAAGTTAAAAAAACATTCTTACCTTAATTCTGTCAAAAAGGTTAAAAAGGACCTGGTTTGGAAAATGACGGAAAGATTCCTTTATAAACCAATTATAAAAGTCAACAGGGGTATAAATGAATTTATACCATAGTCTCTAAAAAATGAATAATGATTTGAAATACATTTTTAAGAAACATGGATGTGGATGATAAAGAGGTCCTGATAGATAATCACGTATAAACCACCTCAGATAATGAAGAGATTGCGAAATAAACCCTTAACTTATACTTTTCCTTGTATCGGGGTTGGTTAACCTCCTATATAATGGTGAAATAATTGTTATTAAATTATAAAAGAATCATATACATTAATATGATATCATATATGATCTTTTAACATTGATTTGTTAATAATATCTTAGTATTATCGTTGTTTCGGGTGTAAACTTACTCATTTTCTTTTATATGTTTTGTTATGTAATCCATGTTTGTAATGGATAGGTTGTATCTTATTCATATCCAGAATGATATCAAGTACTAAAAAAAATTTAAATCATCAAATGATTATTATTCTTGAATGGATACGATGGAGAATGAATCTCATCACGTTCATGGAGACGGTAGTCCGTACGTACGCACGAGCGACAATATCATTCTTTTGATATTAAAATAATATATAATTGGATGATATATCATATATAAATAATTATTAACATGTTATATTTATTATTTACATGAATTATAAATCATTATTATACCCATCCAAATAATAATTTATTGAATAACAATTACACCACGAAGTGGAGACAGTAAACCGTACGTACACACGTATGGTGACATGTTATTCAAAGGATGGATAGAATACTGAATATGGTTATACCATATTTATAATAACATCACATTATATATAAGTTACTTGATTTATTATGTTATAATGGTAATTACAAAGGAAGAAGAAGTGTAATAAGAAAGGAACTTGGAAAAGGGTGGTGGAATCATTACCTCTTCTTCAGGTTCTTCCTTTTGATTTGATAAAAAGGGCTATTAGGATGGATTTATGACTAATTTAAGGCCTCTAGGATGAATTAAGGGAAGTTTGGAGAGTATTTGGGCAGAGTTTGGACTAACCAAAAGGCTTTTATGGTGTGAGTTAATGAGAAGGGGGAGTGCCCTTTTATAAGAGGGGTGAGGGGCACCTTTGGAAAAGCTAGAAATATTATTTTATAATAAAGTCGTATTCGGTTTATAATGGCTCCAAAGTGGATTATTTAAATTTTAAGGTGGGTATAGGTCTAAAACCACTCAACCAGTAGAATTTAGATAGGTTTGGGGCATTATACAAACCATATATTTAAGTGTTAACTCTTAGTTAATTAGTTTCACTTTTACAATGTCTCTTTGTATTTTTATATTATAAGGTTAATAAACATACTATATACATCCAAGAGACCCCCAATTGGTCAATTAATGATAAAAATATCATTATATATGTCACTTTGACTAACAATATATTTTTAGGAATTTAATATCTATTAATAATATAATATTTGTTTCAAAAACTCATTTATGTCAATTTTGACACTATTCAATAATTGATTTTTGTAAAAATGATAACAGAATTATTACTTAGAACAATGTTTATTAAAGCATTCCTAACATGTAATATTGACCTTTAAAATTATGTTAGTTCATAAAAAGTCTCAAATTATATTTATTTGGGTATATACAATATCAATCATTTTAATTTTTCACTATTATGGTAATTACTGCATCACCATTGTGTCATAAATAAATTAAATTATATAATGTCTAAAAATTATAAATAAAATACCATTATGTATAAAATCTTGTTATATTTCTAATTAATATTTATAGTCGAAAATCCAACATATATAACCCTATGTAAAAATTGTTTTTCTAAAAGATATATTCTTGTGTCATTTTTGTATTCATTTTAACTTAATTAAATTAAAGTGTCCCTATCACTTAAAAGTGGCACCATGGGGTCACAAAATCGACCCAAATATGCCCATGGTCGTAAATGTATCAACCAATAAGGTTAGGACATGTTTTAGGGTAATTTATTATTATTATAATATTATTTTTTAACCCTTAGTTACCGGATTTACCCTTTAACCATGATAAATAAAATATTTACCGAAGTAATTATTCAAAATGTATAAGATTAAAAGTTACCTATTTACACAATTTGAACATCCTGATTCCAAATATTTAATCCATTTTTCAAGTTCAAAACACATAAGTGGCAGAAATTAATTTAAAATTAATTCCCGCTATCAAAACAAAAAAACGTGTTTTTAAGATGTAATGACTATAAAAAGATTGATACTTGTTTATGTTCGGTTTAATTGTGAAATCATGTACAATGACCAAAATTGTATTAAATGGAAAAAAATATTCTAAATATACTTTAAAACCACTCAAATTCATAATTTATCACTATTAATTATTTTGATTGAAAAAAATTGTTTTTAATTAAAATTTAGTAATTTTCACTATTCATCAAAATATTAATGTTATCTGAAAAGTACCAAAATTTCACATTAGGATAAATTCAATACTCCGAATCAAAAAATGAAGTCCATTTTGAGAGATAAAATTTATAAAATTTGAAAAAGTAGGTATTACTATTCATAATGGCTAGTTTGATCGGTTGTGGTGTGTGTTAGAACTCGATGTTGTGTACAACACACACTATTGTATTATTCAAAGAGAAGCGTACCATAGAAGATTGAGGTGTTACATTCTACCCTCCTTAAAATAATTTCATCCTTGAAATTTCTAGAATAATACTGCATGAATAGACTCTGGTGGTTCTTCAACATAAGTTCCTCGTGTTCCCACGTTGCCTCTTCCATCTTATGGTTTCTCCATAAAACTTTTACCAGATGCGTCGTCCAGTTTCTCAGTACTTGTTCTCTCGTACCAATTATAACACCCCAGGTAAATAAATAATATGAAATTTTTATATTTATCCCTATTTTTGAATAAAATTTCAATATTAATTTAAAGCGAACGCTTTGCTCTATGGCTTACCCAATACACAACAACGAGTTCCTTTGAAATCTTATGTTGCACTCTAATAATAAAATAATATTATCTTAAATTGTAGTTAACGCCTAGCCGTTGTAATGGAGGTAATGAACAGAACTAAATAAAAAATGAGTATATATGTTTGTCAAATATTTTTACTTTTTATAATAAATGTTAGAGGATTAAAAATGTGCATGAATCCAATTTTTAAGCATAATCATTCTAATATTCTTTAAAAGGTCGATTAACCGCCTTTTGATGGAGAACCTCTTTTAAATCCACATTTTGAAAATTTTATTTTTTATATTTGACAAAATAAAATTCTTCTTTAGAATCGGGACATCAAAATTTACGTTGTGTAAATTTTTGGTATTTTTCCGATAAAGTTCATTTTTTAATGAACAGTGAAAAATGTTGTATTTTAATTCAAAACCTCTTTTTAATATAATTTATTTATATGATTAGATTATCTTTTGAATTGGTTTTAAAGTTCATTTAGAATATATTTTTACCATTTAATCCAATAGTGGTCGTTGGAATTAATTTCATCTTGAAATTGGACTTAAACTAGAGTCAATCTTTTGGTACTTATTGTTTCTTAAAAACACACTATTTGTTTTGACAGTGGGAATTAATTATTAAATTAATTAATGCAACTTATATGTTTTGAATTTTTTAAAATAGACTTCATTTTTGAATTTGTAATATCAAATGTAGCTTAGGGTGAATTTTTCATATTTTTCTGAAAAACTTCAATTTTTGATTAATAGTGAAACCACTAAATGGTAGTTAAAGAAACTGATTTTTCGTTTAAATGAAACTTTTCCAGCTCTATGTTTTTAATTTCAAAAATTCTAAATAAATTTTTTTAATTAGGAAGTAAAATGTGGTTCAATGGGATTAAAATAATTTTTTGGTGAATATTAACATTTATGTTCTTAATCGCGATTAGAGGTAATTAGTGTAATTTAAGGTAAAAATAATGTTTTAATAATGTGAAATGACCTAGACACATGTCATACCCTCATTGGATGTGTCATGGCCGACCAATAAAATCCATGGGTCAACTTGGGGACCCCATGGAGCCACTTTGGTTGGTAAATGACATAAATAACTTTTTATTTAAAGTTAAAATAAAAATGTCACAAGCATGAGATGTTTCACTAAAACAATTTTTTAATGGGGTTATACAAGTCATAGTTTTGACTATAAATATTCATTAGAAATATAAAAATATTTCCTACATCATGATATTTTTTTTTATAATTTTTAGACATTAAATAAATTTAATTATTTATGACATCATGATGATGCAATGATTACCTCATTAATAAAGGATTTAAATAAAATGAAAAGATAATGTAAACTCTATGACCTACACATGTCCAAAACCTATTGGATTGGTGTATTTAGAAACCTTATCACCTTTTCCTCGAATTATATCAATGTGGGACCTTTTAAATATGAAACTCATTTTCAAATAAAGTAACATTTCTTTACTTGCCAAGAGTGCCCCTCCTCTCCTCTTATAAAAGGCCCCCACCTCTACAACCTTACCCACACCTCTCAAGCCATTGGCTCAGCCAACACCTGCCCCTTTTGCCTCTCCACATCCCTCTATTACTCCTAAAAGCCTCAATTTGGGAAGAAGTCTTCCCAAGGAACCATTTGATCTCAAATCAAAAAGAGTTATCTGATTTTAAGGTAATGTCTTCACATGTGTTCTTTTGTTTTATTTTGCTTCTCCAACCCCCTAAACTCTTTTTATTCATTTCTTTTGTAACAAATACAGTATCTGAAATGTAATAGGATGTTTTTATAAGAAGAATTCGAGCTACACTTATACACACCTTCAACAAATGGTTAAAGAACATACTGTTTCTGTGGATGGCGAATTTCTGCCTCACGAAACGATGATTGTTCAACACTCATATAACATCTTAAAAGGTAGCCATTAAGATGTAACCATATTTATATATGATATATAATATGTTTATTTTTTTACTTAAGCTTATTTATTTTTATTTTGTGGCATACCTTTATGGTTTCCATTGTGGGTAAACACGATAATTTCATTTTAGGAAGTGCGGACTACTGCCCCCTCAAAGTGATTTGATTCATTAATGCCATATGTGGGATGTATAAAGGATGTATTTAAATTAATTATATATGATTTATTCTAAATAAAAATGATGAATATAATTCTGTAATTTAAAATATACATACCTCTCATTTAGATTTAATTCCATTAATATGACATAGAAATGAAAGTAGAGTTCATGCGTACGTACGGCTTACCGTCTCAATGAACGGTGCATTTCATTTCTTACCTATAAATGATTATGTAATATTATAAATACATGTATATTCTGGATATATATGATATATATGATATGAAAATCATGACTATCATTCTAGATATAATGAACCTTTGACCACACGAACAACATGTAATTGTAAGAAGTCCACTTTCGACTTAAGAACCAAATATCGACAAAACAAACATTATTAACATAAATGATTACATAATGTTTATAACATGGCAATATGTGATATAAAATGAATAATGAACTTGAAAAAGGTTCTTAATAAAGTTTAAATTAACTCAAATTTATTATTCAGGATGTTAAAGAATAATCAAATCAAGTCGGACCCGAGGTAAGGGATCTTACTCTTCTCTTTCTTTTTAAGTACACTCTTTTATGTCATTCCTTTTAATCTCATCTTTCTTGTGATTGAGATGTTCTTTTATACTAATATTATTTTAATTTTTATGTTCATATGATGAGAGACCCTATTCTCTCTCATCAATCCATTTTGGAAGTTTTGAGTGGCACTGTTAGGATGCCGGATTTTCGTAAGAGATATAACCTCTCTCTTTCTTTTTAAGTACTCTCATTTATGTCACTTATTTTAAGCTCCTAATTGTTATGATGGGGGGTGTTATTTTATATTACACTTGCTTTAAATTTTATTTTAATATGATGAGAGACCCTATTTGATATCATCAATCCATTTTTGTAAGTTTTAAGTGGCGCCGTTAGGCTACCCAGTTTTCGTAAAGGATTTTTCATCTCACTTTTATTCCCGTGAGATTTAGGTTACATTTGCCACAATTTCCTTTGAGTGGTGTATTTACTGCCCATTTTTTTACTCATTGTGTAATATACTTTCATTTATGAGTATTTACATCAATGTTGTATTGTTCTTCTTTCACGGGGTGTATGTTTCAAAAGATACCCATGTCGGTAAGGGAACCTTTCACTCTCCTCTTTTTAAAAGAATTATTTTGTTATGTCTTTTAATTCACATAACATTATGTTGGTATATGTTCTTATACATCCATAGTGATTTAAATTTTATGTAGAAGTGATGAGATACAGTTTTTATCTCTCATCATCTCATTTTCTGAATTTTGTAGTGACGCCGTTAGGCTGTCAAATTTTTGCAAGGGAACTTTTTTACCCAATTTTGATTCTTTGGGATAAGCTTGTACTCCTTCAATATGTCATCCTTTAAATATTTATGAATGACCTTTTATTGTTTTACATTTAATATCCACATATATTTGGTTTATTTATATTTGTCACACATAATTATGAGATTGATTTATCCTTAATTTAAGGGTACCTTCTTTACAGGGGATTTCATCTCATTTTACATTTCTATTGAGACTTCATTGTTGTTATGCACCAATTCACTCTTATATGTTGTATATAATGTCCTTTGGAATATTATATCATGAATTTCTTTATTCTCATGATATTATAAAGTTTTGATTAAATGTTATTCCTCAATTATTGTATTCAAGTCTCTCTCATTTTGTTAAAAACCCTTTAACTAAAATATGGGTTTAAATGTTTTAATGAATTATTATTATAAATATTTCTCATTAATATCCATGTTTTCAAAATGGTTTTAAGGATTTATTTATATGGATATTAATGGTTTAAAATGTTAAAACCTTCAAAGTGGTATGGGACACTTTGATTCAAAGATCTCTTTATTAAATGTTTTAAATGGTTTCGAAAATGGTTTTTAGAATGGATTTATTATTTCAATATCTTAAAATGTTATATTGTTATTGCAATATGGGAATGTTATATTTCCTTTATGCTTAAGTTATGTGCTATGATTATGTTATGGTTCTTGGGCATTGTTTATGAAGATGGGTGGTTCCGTGATAAACTAAGGGCGGGTGAGCCCGATATAGCTCTCCAATGCATTGGGTAACACGAAGGGGTTAAATGTTAAGGTTTCTCCGAAGAGATTTAGGGAATATACTGTGATGGGTATTCCAAACGTAACCAAGAGGGTTACTCCCTACGTAATAATGTTATGAATGCCTCATGTTACCTTTATGTCTTATGATTTCTATGATTTATTCGTGATTTTATTAGGTATGTTAAAGTGCTTATGTTTTATGGGTAAAGTATGATTTCATTCTTATGTATACATGTACTCATGTTTTCTTTCCATATTTTTATATCCCTTACTAAGCTTTTTATGCTCATCCCAAGTTTTTGAAATGTTTTTCACAGGTCAAGGGAAGGGTACATGATATGATGATAGTGTCAAGGAAGTGTCATGAAAGAATCCATGTTTTATTTTAAATATGTTTCAGTTGATGGGAAAAATGAATACTATCTTTTATGTAACCACTTTGTTTAAATGTGGAATGTAATGCAAGTTTTATGATATAATTCTCTAAAACTCTAAACCTGAAAATATCCTCAATGTGTAATCTTATAATAACACAAGATTAAGTAAGGTTTAAGGCTGGGGCCTTATAGTTGGTATCAGATGTTGGTTTAGATAACTTTAGAGGTTAGGGTATTCTCTAAGCACAAGTGACATTACCATAATGGTTAGGATTTCAGAAAGAGTCCTAGTTTTAGATAAAGTAAATGAATAAGTATATATCTTATTGTTTACTTTGCTCATTAGTACATGATGGTTTTGTCGATATACTCACACTGACATTTCTGTTTTTAGTGAATGGATGGATCTATCAGGCACCAAAGAGACAACAGGTTTGAAGGAAACCGTGGTGGTTCTCTGATTAAGATACTAGATAAAATGGGGGATTCAATGAGGAAACTCTTGGGTGTTCTAAACCAACTATCAAGGAGTCATGATCAACCACTTGAACCTTTGTATGATCTGTAATGCATCATGTACGAGATGACCAATCTATGTGGATGTTCAGGTAATAATCATAAAGGTAACCATTAGAGTTTATATGACCCTTACTTTTGAGGTAATTATGGGTTATTATATGTTATGATGGAAAATAAAAGGCATGAGATAAACATGAGGTTAAAACATGTTATGATCATTTTTGAAGATTTTATCTCATTTTGGGGAATGTTTTACGAATTATATAGTTTTGGAAAAAGGACAACACGCAGACCGTGTGACAACCCGTCGCGTCAGACAAAGATGCGGGAATCGAACCCACAACCAAAGTGCGACTGGTATTTATCAACTACCACATGACTACGTGAAGTCCCTGGTTAGTTTGAATAATTATTTTTAGTTAGATGATTTTAGGAATAAAGAGTAAGTATATTTTAGTTTATCTATGGAAATTATTAACCTATCATGGAGGATATGTGATTAGGTTAATTACTTTTCAATATGAGAATTTAAGAGCAACTGATGTTATTTGGAGATAAAAGTTAATTTGTACCTTGGAAGACTATGTGATTAAATCCGTCAATTATTTGGGTTTCAATCTTAGTTTGGATTACTTTGAATAATTTTATGGACAATTTTTTGTTTATCGAATTGTCCTCGTTGAACTTTGTGTTTTGTTAGAAAAATTTTGGAGATTAAGAATAGATTTTCTTCTTATGAAGGTTTATCATTTTTTGGATTATCTGATCGTGTACTAACCTTTTTGGTTTTGGTTTTGGTTAAATTATAAAGACATGGGAAGTATATAGTTCTCTTTTGTGGATTAGGTGATTCTATAGAAGTTTATTATAGTACTCTTAATGCAAACAAGTCTTCCTAAATACTCGTCTTTTGGTGAAAATATGAGTTTGATTAAGGAATCTAGTAAATTTTGAAAGTCTACATGAAAAGTATGTATGTTTAATTATGATTTAGTTAATCTCAAAAATAAATTCCTCAATGAAGAGTAACTTAAAACAAAAATGATGTCTGTTAAATTTTCCTACTGGGGAATCGAATACCGTTTAACCCATCACAAGTTTGTGATTTTCTTGTGCTTAACTTTCTCCTAAACATGTTTTCTATCACTCTCCATCAGAACACGACCCTATGTTTTCTCCTCCATTTCAATGTTTTCCTACATGGAATCCTAGTATGGGTTAACTCAGGTGACCTCTGTACTTCTCTTTCTTTATTTTATAGTGATTGTTTTACCGACTCTTGTTCCGATGTGGGACTTTCAACGATGTTTCCGAGACCAATTTTAAAATTGTGAGGACGCAATTACCAAAAGGGGGGAAGGATGTAACACCCCAGGTAAATAAAGAATATGAAATTTTTATATTTATCCCTATTTGTGAATAAAATTTTAATATTAATTTAAAGGGAACGCTATGCTCGATGGCTTACCCAATACACAACAATGAGTTCCTTTAAAATCTTACGTTGCACTCTAATAATAAAATAATATTATCTTAAATGGTAGTTAACACCTAGCCGTTGTAATGGAGGGAATGAACAGAACTAAATACAAAATAATTATATATGTTTTTCAAATAGTTTTACTTTTTACAATAAATGTTAGAGGATTAAAAATGTGAATGAATCCAATTTTTAAGCATAAACATTCTTATATTCTTTAAAAGGCCGATTAACCGCCTTTTGATGGAGAACCTCTTTTAAATCCACTTTTTGACAATTATATGTGTTATATTTAAAAAAATAAAATTCTTCTTTATAATCGGGACATGAAAATTTACATTGGGTAAATTTTTGGTATTTTTCCGATAAAGTTCATTTTTTTAATGAACAGTGAAAAATGTTGTATTTTAATTCAAAACCTCTTTTTAATCAAATTTATTTATATGATTAGATTATCTTTTGAATTGGTTTTAAAGTTCAATTAGAATATATTTTTACCATTTAATCCAACAGTGGTCGTTGGAATTAATTCCATCTTGAAATTGGACTTAAACTACAATCAATCTTTTGATACTTATTGTTTCTTAAAAACACACTATTTGTTTTGACATCGGGAATTAATTATTAAATTAATTAATGCAACTTATATGTTTTGAATTTTTTAAAATAGATTTAATTTTTGAATTCGTAATATCAAATATATCTTAGGGTGAATTTTTAGTATTTTTCTGAAAAACATAAATTTTTGATGAATAGTGAAACCACTAAGTGGTAGTTAAAGAAACTAATTTTTCATTTAAATGAAACTTTTCCACCTCTGTGTTTTGAATTTCAAAAATCCGACATACATGGTTGTCATTAGGAAGTAAAATTTGGTTCAATGGGATTAAAATAAATTTTTGGTGAATAGTAACTTTTATGTTTTTAATCGCGATTAGAGGTAATTAGTGTAATTTAAGGTAAAAATAATGTTTTAATAATGTGATATGACCTATACACATGTCATACCCTCATTGGATGTGTCATGGACGACCAAGACAATCTATGGGTCAACTTGGGGACCCCATGGAGCCACTTTGGTTGGAAAATGACATAAATAACTTTTTATTTAAAGTTAAAATAAAATGTCACAAGCATGAAATGTTTCACTAAAACAATTTTTTAATGGGGTTATACAAGTCATATGTTTGACTATAAATATTCATTAGAAAGATAAAAAGATTTCCTACATAATTATATTTTTTTATAATTTTTAGACATTATATAAATTAAATTATTTATCACATCATGATGATGCACCGATTACCTCATTAATAAAGGATTTAAATAAAATGAAAAGATAATGTAAACTCTATGACCTAAACATGTCCAAAACCTATTTTATTGGGGGATATAGAAACCTTATCACCTTATACTCTAATTATATCAATGTGGGACCTTTTAAATCCGAAACTCATTTTCAAATAATGTAACATTTCTTTACTTTCCAAGAGTGCCCCTCCTCTCCTCTTATAAAAGGCCCCCACCTCTACCACCTTACCCACACCTCTCAAGCATTTGGATCGGCCAAACCCTGCTCATTTTGACTCTACACATCCCTCTATTAATCCTAGAAGCCTCACATTGGGCATAAGTCTTCCCAAGGAAGCCTTTGAGCTCAAATAAAAAAGAGTTACCCGATTTTAAGGTAATGTCTTAACTTGTGTTCTTTTGTTTTATTTTGCTTCTCCAACCCCCTAAACTATTTTTATTCATTTATTTTGTAACAAATACAGTATCTTCAATATACTAGGATGTTTTTATAAGAATAATTATATATACAATTATACAAACCTACATCAAATGGTTAAAGAACATACTGTTTCTGTGGATGGTGAATTTCTACCTCACGAAACGATGATTGTTCAACACTCATATAACACCTTAAAAGGTGTCCATTATGATGTCACTATATTTATATATGATATATAATATGTTTATGTTTTACTTATGCTTCTGTATTTTTATTTTTTTCATGCCTTTATGGTTTCCATTGTGGGTAAACACGATAATTTCATTTTAGGAAGTGCGGACTACCGCCCCCTCAAAGTGATTTGATTCATTAATGCCATATCTGGGATTTATAAAGGATGTATTTAAAGTTATTATATATGTTTTATGTTACATATAAATGATGAATAAAATTCTTTAATTAAAATATACATACCTCTCATTTAGTTTTAATTCCATTAATATGACATAGAAATGAAAGTAGCGTTCATGCGTACGTACGGCTTACCGTCTCCATTAACGGTGCATTTCATTTCTTACCTCTAAATGATTATGTAATATTATAAATACATGTGTATTATGGATATATATGATATATATGATATATAAATCATGAATATAATTATGGATATAATGAACCTTTGACCACATGAACAACATGTAATTGTAAGAAGTCCACTTTCAACTTAAGAACCAAATATCGACAAAACAAACATTATTAACATAAATGATTACATAATGTTTATAACATGGCAATAAGTGATATAAAAGGAATAATTAACTTGAAAAAGGTTCTTAATAAAGTTGAAGTTAACTCATGTTTATTATTCAGGATGTTAAAGAACGATCGAGTCATGTCGGACCCGAGGTAAGGGATCCAACTCCTCTCTTTCTTTTTAAGTACACTCTTTTATATAATTCCATTTAAGCTCATATTTCTTGTGATTGGGATGTTATTTTAAATTACTCTTACTTTAATTTTTATGTTCATATGATTATAGAACCTATTCTCTCTCATCAATCCATTTTGAATGTTTTGAGTGGCGCCGTTAGGCTGCCGAATTTTCGTAAGAGATCTAACCTCTCTTTCTTTTTAAGTACTCTCCTTTATGTCACTTCTTTTAAGCTCATCTTTGTTATGACGGGGGATGTTCTTTTATATTTTTCTTGCTGTAAATTTTATTTTAATATGATGAGATACCCTATTTGATCTCATCAATCCATTTTTGGATGTTTTAAGTGGCACCGTTAGGCTGCCGAGTTTTCATAAGGGATTTTTCATCTCACTTTTATTCCTATGAGATTTATGCTGGATTTTCCAAAATTTCCTCTGAGTTGTGTATGTACTAACCATTATTTTACTCATTGTGTAATTTACTTTCATTTATGAGTATTTACATCAATGTTTTATTGTCCTTTTTTCACGGGGTGTATGTTTCGAAAGATACCCATGTCGGTAAGGGAACATTTCACCGTCCTCTTTTTAAAAGAATTCATTTGTTATGTATTTTAATTCACATAACATTATGTTGGGATATGTTATTCTGTATCCTTAGTGATTTATATTTTTTTTCCAAGTGATGAGATACCCTTTTTATCTCTCATCAACTCATTTTCTGAATTTTATAGTGACGCCGTTAGGCTGTCAAATTTTTGCAAGGGAACTTCTTAACCCAATTTTGATTCTTGGGGATAATCTTGTACTCCTTGAATATGTCATCCTTTGAATATGTGTGAATGACCATTGATTGTTTTACACTTAATATCCACTTATATGGGGTGTATTTATATTTTTCACACCTAATTATGAGATTGATTTATCCTTAATTTAAGGATACCTTCTTTAGAGGGGATTTTATCTCATTTTACATTTCTATTGAGACTTCATTGTTGTTATCAACCAATTCACTCTTATATAGTGTATATACTGTCCTTTGGAATATTATATCATGAATTCCTTTATTCTCATGATATTATAAAGTCTGATTAAATGTTATTCCTCAATTATTGTATTCAAGTGTCTCTCATTTTGTTAAAAACCCTTTAACTAAAATATGGGTTTAAATGTTTTAATGATTTATTCTTATAAATATTTCTCGTTAATATCCATGTTTTAAAAATGGTTTTAAAGATTTATTTATATGGATATTAATGGTTTAAAATGTTAAAACCTTCAAAGTGTTATGGGACACTTTTATTCAAAGATCTCTTTATTAAATGTTTTAAACGGTTTTGAAAATGGTTTTTAGAATGGATTTATTATTTCAATATCATAAAATGTTATATTGTTATTGAAATATGGGAATGATATATTTCCTTTATTCTTAAGTTATGTGCTATTATTATGTTATGGTTCTTGGGCATTGTTTATGAAGATGGGTGGTTCTGTGGTAAACTAAGGGCGGGTGAGCCCGATATAGCTCTCCAATGCATTGGGTAACGCGAAGGGGATAAACGTTATGGTTTCTCCAAAGAGATTTAGGGAATATACTGTGATGGGTATTCCAAACGTAACCAAGAGGGATACTCACAATGTAAGAATGTTATGAATGCCTCAAGTTACCTTTATGTCTTTTGATTTCTATGATTTATTCATGATTTTATGAGGTATGTTAAAGTGCTTATGTTTTATGGGTAAAGTATGATTTCATTCTTATGTATTCATGTACTCATGTTTCCTTACCATATTTTTATAACCCTTCCTGAGCTTTTTATGCTCATCCCATGTTTTTGAAATGTTTTCCACAGGTCAAGGGAAGGGTACATGATATGATGATAGTGTCAAGCAAGTGTGAAGAAAGAATACATGTTTTATTTTAAATATGTTTCCGTTGATGGGAAAAATGAATACTATATTTTATGTAACCACTTTGTTTAAATGTGGAATGTAATGCAAGTTTTATGATCTAATTCTCTAAAACTCTAAACCTGAAAAGATCCTCAATGTGTAATCTTGTAATAACTCAAGATTAAGTAAGGTTTAAGGCAAGGGGCTTATAGTTGGTATCATAGGTCGGTTTAGATAACTTTAGAGGTTAGGGTATTCTCTAAGCACAAGTGACATTACCATAATGGTTAGGATTTCAGAAAGAGTCCTAGTTTTAGATAAAGTGAATGAGTAAGTATATCATATTGTTTAGCTTCCTCATTAGTACATGATAATTTTTTTTGATATACTCACACTGACATTTATATTTTTAGTGGATGGATAGATCTAGTAGGAACCAAAGAGACAACAGGTTTGAAGGAAACTGTGGTGGTTCTCTGATTAAGATACTAGATAAAATGGGGGATTCAATGAGGAAACTTGTGGTTGTTCTAAACCAACTATCAAGGAGTCATGATCAACCACTTGAACCTTGGTATGATCTGCAATGCATCATGTATGAGATGACCAATCTATGTGGATGTTCAGTTAATAATTATAAAGGTAACCATTAGAGTTTATATGATCCTTACTTTTGAGGTAATTATGGGTTATTATATGTTATGATGGAAAATGAAAGGCATGAGATAAACTTGAGGTTAAAATATGTTATGATCATTTTTGAAGATTTTATCTCGTTTTGGGGAATGTTTTAAGAATTATATAGTTTTGGAAAAATGACAACATGTAGACCATGTGACAACCCGTCGCGTTGGACAAAGCTGTGGGAATCGCACCCACAACCAAAGTGTGACTGGTATTTATCGCCTACCACTTGACTATGTGAAGTCCCTTGTTAGTTTGACTAATTATTTTTAGTCAGATTATTTTAGGAATCAAGAGTAAGTTTATTTTGTGTTATCTATGGAAATTATTAACCTATCATGGAGGATATGTGATTAGGTTAATTACTTTTCAATATGAGAATTTAAGAGCAAATGATCTTATTTGGAGATAAACGTTAATTCGTACCTTGGAAGACTATCTGATTAAATCCTTCAAATATTTGGGTTTCAATCTTAGTTTGGTTTACTTTGAAGAATTGTATGGACAATTTTTTGTTTATCTAATGGTCCTCATTGAACTTTGGGTTATGTTGGACAAATTTTGGAGATTAAGAATAGATTTTCTTTTTATAAAGGTTTATCCTTTTCTAGATTATCTAATCGTGTACTAACCATTTTGGTTTTGGTTTTGTTTAAAGTCTAAAGACATGGGAATTATATAGTTCTCCTTTGTGGATTAGGTGATTCTCTAGAAGTTTATTATAGTACTCTTAATGCGAACAAGTCTTCCTAAATACTCGCCTTTTGGTGAAAATATTAGTTTGATTAAGGAATCTAGTAAAAGTTGAAAGTCTACGTGACAAGTAAGTATGATTCATTATGATTTAGTTAAGCTCAAAAATAAATTCCTCAATGAAGAGTAACTTAAAACAAAAATGTTGTCTGTTAACTTTTTTTACTGGGGAATCGAATACCGTTTAACCCGTCACAAGTTTGTGATTTTCTTGTGGTTAAATTTCTCCTAAACATGTTTTCTATCACTCTCCATCAGAACATGACCCTATGTTTTCTCCTCCATGTCCATGTTTTCCTACATGGAATCCTAGTATGGGTTAACTCGGGTAACCTCTTTACTTATCTTTATTTATTTTAAAGTTATTGTTTTTCTGACTCTTGTTCCGATGTCGGACTTTCAAGGATGTTTCCGAGCCCAAATTTAAAATTGCGAGGACACAATTCCCAAAAGGGGGGAAGGATGTAACACCCCAGGTAAATAAAGAATATGAAATTTTTATATTTATCCCTATTTGTGAATAAAATTCTAATATTAATTTAAAGGGAACGCTATTCTCGATGGCATACCCAATACACCACAACGAGTTCCTTTGAAATCTTACGTTGCACTCTAATAATAAAATAATATTATCTTAAATGGTAGTTAACCCCTAGCCGTTGTAATGGAGGTCATGAACATAACTAAATACAAAATGATTATATATGTTTGTCAAATATTTTTACTTTTTACAATAAATGATAGAGGATTAAAAATGTGAATGAATCAAATTTTTAAGCATAAACATTCTAATATTCTTTAAAATGTCGATTAACCGCCTTTTGATGGAGAACCTCTTTTAAATCCACTTTTTGACAATTTTATGTGTTATATTTTACATAATAAAATTCTTCTTTAGAATCGGGACATAAAAATTTACATTGTGTAAATTTTTGGTATTTTTCCGATAAAGTTCATTTTTTAATGAACAATGAAAAATGTTGTATTTTAATTCAAAACCACTTTTTAATATAATTTATTTATATGATTAGATTATCTTTTTAATTGTTTTTAAAGTTCAATTAGAATATAGTTTTACCATTTAATCTAATAGTGGTCGTTGGAATTAATTTCATCTTGAAATTGGACTTAAACTAGAGTCAATCTTTTGATACTTATTGTTTCTTAAAAACACGCTATTTATTTTGACAGTGGGAATTAATTATTAAATTAATTAATAAAACATATATGTTTTGAATTTTTTAAAATAGACTTCATTTTTGAATTCTTAATATGAAATATAGCTTAGGTTTAATTTTGGTTATTTTTCTGAAAAACTTCAATTTTTGATGAATAGTGAAACAACTAAGTGGTAGTTAAAGAAACTGATTTTTTGTTTAAATGAACCTTTTCTACCTCTGTGTTTTGAATTTCTAAAATCCTAAATACATGGTTGTCATTAGGATGTAAAATGTGGTTCAATGGGATTAAAATAATTTTTTGGTGAAAAGTAACTTTTATGTTCTTAATGGCGATTAGAGGCAATTAGTGTAATTTAAGGTAAAAATAATGTTTTAATAATGTGAAATGACCTAGACACATGTCCTAACCTCATTGGATGTGTCATGGCCGACCAAGAAAATACATGGGTCATCTTGGGGACCCCATGGAGCCACTTTGGTTGGAAAATGACATAAATAACTTTTAATTTAAAGTTAAAATAAAAATGTCACAAGCATGAGATGTTTCACTAAAACAATTTGTTAATGGGTTATACAAGTCATATTTTTGACTATAAATATTCATTAGAAATATAAAAATATTTCATACATCATGATATTTTTTTTATAATTTCAGACATTAAATAAATTAAATTATCCATGACATCATGATGATGTAACGATTACCTCATTAAAAAAGGATTTAAATAAAATGAAAAGATAATGTAAAATATATGACCTACACATGTCCAAAACCTATTTTATTGGTGGATTTAGAAACCTTATCAACTTATCCTCGAATTATATCAATGTGGGACCTTTTAAATCCTAAACTCATTTTCAAATAAAGTAACATTTCTTTACTTTCCAAGAGTGCCCCTCCTCTCCTCTTATAAACGGTCCCAACCTCTACCACCTTAACCACACCTCTCAAGCATTTGGCTCGGCCAACCCCGGATCATTTTGCCTCTAGACATCCCTATATTACTACTAGAAGCCTCAATTTGGGCAGAAGTCTTCCCAAGGAATCCTTTGAGCTCAAATCAAAAAGAGTTACCCGATTTTAAGGTAATGTCTTCACTTGTGTTCTTTTGTTTTATTTTTCTTCTCCAACCCCCTAAAATCTTTTTATTCATTTATTTTGTAACAACTACGGTATCTTCAATATACTAGGATTTTTTTATAATAATAATTCAAGCTACACTTACACACACCTACATCAAATGGTTAAAGAACATACTGTTTCTGTGGATGGCGAATTTCTGCCTCATGAAACGATGATTGTTCAACACTCATATAACACCTTAAAAGATTTCCATTAAGATTTCACTATATTTATATATGATATATAATATGTTTATGTTTTACTTAATCTTATTTATTTTTCTTTTGTTGCATACCTTTATGGTTTCCATTGTGGGTAAACACGATAATTTCATTTTAGGAAGTGCGGACTACCGCCCCCTCAAAGTGATTTGATTCGTTAATTCCATATGTGGGATGTATAAAGGATGTACTTAAAGTTATTATATATGATGTATGTTACATATAAATGATGAATATAATTCTTGAATTAATATATACATACCTATCATTTAGTTTTAATTCCATTAAAATGACATAGAAATGAAAGTAGCGTTCATGCGTACGTACGACTTACCGTCTCCATGAATGGTGCATTTCATTTCTTACATCTAAATGATTATGTAATATTATAAATACATGTATATTCTGGATATATATGATATTTATGATATCCAAATCATGAATATCATTCTGGATATAATGAACCTTTGACCACACGAACAACATGTAATTGTAAGAAGTCCACTTTCGACTTAAGAACCAAATATCGACAAAACAAAAATTATTAACTTAAATGATTACATAATGTTTATAACATGGAAATAAGTGATATAAAAGGAATAATGAACTTGAAAAAGGTTCTTAGTAAAGTGGAAATTAAGTCAAGTTTATTATTCCGGACATTAAAGAACTATCGAGTCAAGTCGGACCCGAGGTAAGGGATCCTACTCCTCTATTTCTTTTTAAGTACACTCTTTTATGTCCTTCCTTTTAAGCTCATATTTCTTGTGATTGGGATGTTCTTTTATATTAATCATACTGTAATTTTTATGTTCCTATGATGAGAGACCATATTCTCTCTCATCAATCCATTTGGGATTTTTTGAGTGGCGCCGTTAGGCTGCCGAATTTTCGTAAGAGATCTAACCTCTCTCTTTCTTTTTAAGTACTCTCCTTTATGTCACTTATTTTAAGCTCCTCTTTGTTATGATGGGGGATGTTCTTTTATATTACCCTTTCTTTAAATTTTATTGTAATATCATGAGATACCCTATTTGATCTCATCAATACATTTTTGGAAGTTTTAAGTGGCGTTGTTAGGCTGCCGAGTTTTCGTAAGGGATTTTTCATCTCACTTTTATTCCCATGAGATTTATGCTACATTTGACACAATTTCCTTTGAGTGGTGTATGTACTGCCAATTATTTTACTCATTGTGTAATGTACTTTCATTTATGAGTATTTACATCAATGTTGTATTTTCCTTCTTTCACGGGGTGTATGTTTCGAAAGATACCCATGTCGGTAAGGGAACCTTTCACCCTCCTCTTTTTAAAAGACTTCTTTTGTTATGTCTTTTAATTCACATAACATTATGTTGGGATATTTTCTTCTATATCCTCAGTGATTTATATTTTATGTCCAAGTGATGAGATACCCTTTTTATCTCTCATCAATGCATTTTCTGAATTTTGTAGTGACGCCGTTAGGCTGTCAAATTTTTGCAAGGGAACTTCTTAACCCAATTTTGATTCTTTGGGAAAAGCTTTTACGCCTTGAATATGTCATCCATTGAATATGTGTGAATGACCATTGATTTTTTTACACTTAATATCCAATTATATTAGGTTTATTTATATTTTTCACACATAATTATGAGATTGATTTTTCCTTAATTTAAGGATACCTTCTTTATAGGAGATTTCATCTCATTTTACATTTCTATTGAGACTTCATTGTTGTTATGAACCAATTCACTCTTTATGGTGTATATACTGTCCTTTGGAATATTATATCATGAATTCCTTTATTATCATGATATTATAAAGTTCTGATTAAATGTTATTCCCAAATTATTGTATTCAAGTGACTCTCATTTTGTTAAAAACCCTTTAACTATAATATGGTTTTAAATGTTTTAATGATTTATTCTTATAAATATTTCTCATTAATATCCATGTTTTCAAAATGTTTTTATGTATTTATTTATATGGATATTAATAGTTTAAAATGTTAAAACCTTCAAATTGGTATGGGACACTTTGATTCAAATATCTCTTTATTAAATGTTTTAAATGGTTTCGAAAATGGTTTTTAGAATGGATTTATTATTTCAATATCTTAAAATGTTATATTGTTATTGAAATATGGGAATGTTATATTTCCTTTATGCTTAAGTTATGTTCTATGATTATGTTATGGTTCTTGGGCATTGTTTATGAAGGCGGGTGGTTCTGTGATAAACTAAGGGCGGGTGAGCCCGATATAGCTCTCCAATGCATTGGGTAACGCGAAGGGGTTAAAAGTTAAGGTTTCTCTAAAGAGATTTAGGGAATATACTATGATGGGTATTCCAAACGTAACCAAGAGGGTTACTCCCTATGTAATAATGTTATTAATGCCTCAAGTTACATTTATGTCTTATGATTTCTATGATTTATTCATGATTTTATGAGGTATGTTAAAGTGCTTATGTTTTATGGGTAATGTATGATTTCATTCTTATGTATACATGTACTCATGTTTCCTTTCCAAATTTTTATATCCCTTACTGAGATTTTTATGCTCATCACATGTTTTTGAAATGTTTTTCATAGGTCAAGGGAAGGGTACATGATATGATGATAATGTCAAGGAAGTGTTAAGAAAGAATCCATGTTTTATTTTAAATATGTTTCCATTGATGGGAAAAATGAATACTATCTTTTATGTAACCACTTTGTTTAAATGTGGAATGTAATGCAAGTTTTATGATCTAATTCTCTAAAACTATAAACCCTAAATGTTACTCAATGTGTAATCTTGTAATAACTCAAGATTAAGTAAGGTTTAAGGCTGGGGCCTTATATCAACAATCTTGACGGGTTCTTCGCAATAAGACAGATCGGGTTCCAGTTCTAATTCCTCATAAGTGAGTACATGCGTTGGGTCAGGCATGTATTTCCTCAACAGAGCTATGTGGAACACATCGTGAACTTTGGAGAGACTTGGCGGCATTGCCAATCGGTAAGCTATAGAACCAATTCGTTCTATAATTTCGAAAGGTCCGATGTACCTGGGACTCAATTTACCTTTCTTACCAAAATGTATGACTCCCTTCCATGGAGATACCTCCAGGAAAACATGATCACCGACTTGAAATTCCAAATCCTTCCTTCGATTATTACCATAGATCTTCTGCCTACTTTGAGCTGCTTTGATGTGATTTTGGATTACCTTCACCTTTTCCATCGTTTCCTCCACCAGTTCTGGGCCTACAAGTTTTCTTTTACCGATGTCATCCCAACAAGTTGGTGTACGAAATATCTTTCCATATAACGCTTCATATGGTGCCATCTGAATACTCGAATGGAAGCTATTGTTATAGGAAAATTCTACCAGAGGTAAATATTGATCCCACATACCCTGAAAGTCAAGTGACCAGGATCACAACATGTCTTCTACGGTTTGAAAAGTTCGTTCTGATTGTCCATCTGTTTGAGGGTGGTAGGCAGTGCGCAAATGAAGTTCAGTATCCAAGGATTTCTGAATACTTTCCCAGAATCATGAAGTAAAACGGGGTCACGGTCAGAAACAATTGATAGGGGTACTCCATGAAGTCTCACAACTTCATCAATATATAGTCTTGCTGGACGTTTCAGTGGTTGATCTTCTCTTATAGCAAGAAAATGTGCTGACTTGGTAAAACGATCAACAATAACCCATATTGCATCATTCCTTCTGGGAGTCTTTGGTAGCCCCATGAAAAATTCCATCGTAATATTTTCCCATTTCCACTCCTGTATGGGAAGAGGTTGCATGAATCCTCCAGGCTGTTGCCTTCCAGCTTTCACTTGTTGAAAAACCATACATCTTGACACAAAATCATCAATCTCCCTCTTCATGTTGTCCCACCAAAAATGTTCCTTCAAATCTCTATACATTTTGGTGCTCTCAGGGTGTATAGAGAAATGGGATCTATTAGGATCATTCACCAATTCCCTTTTTAGATCAGGTATATCGGGAACACAATGTGTCTTCCCGAATTTCAAAATTCCATCTTCATACACAATGTCTCTCAATCTCCCATCATTCACAGGGTTAATCTTCTTTTAAAATTCTTCATCATCGGTCTGAGAACTCTTAATCCTTTCTAGTAAAGATGGTTTTGAAACCATTTGAAAAAGAATTTATGTTTCACCTTCCCTGTCATCCCCATGTACATCTTCACTAGATCCATGAAAATTGGATCCCATTCAATTCTCATATTGTTCAAAACTCCATGGTCTTTTCTGCTCAAAGCATCTTCCACCTTGTTTGCCTTCCCCGGGTGGTAGTGTATCGTGAAATCATAATCCTTGAGTAATTCAAGCCGTCTCATTTGCCTCATGTTGATTTATTTTTGTGCGAAAATATACTTCAAACTCTTGTGATCAGTATAAATCTCACATTTTTCACCATAGAGGTAGTGCCTATATATCTTCAAAGAAAATATCACATCTGCTAACTCAAGATCATGAGTAGGATAGTTTTTCTCATGAATTTTCAACTATCGTGATGCATAGGCAATAACCCTTTCATTCTGCATAAGGACACAACCAAGTCCTGTCTTCGATGCATCACTATAAATAACGAACACATCATTCCCCAATGGTAGAGTCAATATATGAGAATTGACTAATCTTATCTTCAGTTCTTTGAAACATTCTTCACACTCTTTTGTCCAAACAAATTTAACCCCTTTACGTGTGAGCTTCATTAATGGGTTAGCCAATCGGGAAAAATTCTAGACGAAACGTCGATAATAACCTGCCAAACCAATACAACTGCGTACCTCAGTTATAATCGTAGGTTCTAGCCATTCTTGGATTTCCTTGGTCTTAGAAGGATCAACATAGATTCCATCTTTAGAGAAAATATGGCCACGAAAATAAATCTCATGAAGCCATAATTCACATTTTCTAAACTTCCCATATAATTCATGTCTTCTCAGAGTCTTCAGCATAATGCGCAAGTGACCTTCATGATCTTCATAGCTTTTAGAGTATACCAAGATATCATCAATAAATACCACCACAAATTCATCGAGATATTCCTTGAAAACTCTATTCATCAGATCCATGAATACAGAGGGTTCATTAGTCAATCTAAAAGGCATTACATTAAACTCGTAATGCCCTTACCTGGGTTGAAATGTTGTCTTTGGAATGTCTTCCTTCTTCTCACACAACTGATGGTATCCAGATCAAAGGTCAATCTTTGAAAAGTATTGAGCTCCATGCATTTGGTCAAATAAATCATCAATGCGAGGTAGGGGATACTTGTTCTTTATTGTTATAGCATTGATCTCCCTATAGTCGATACATAACCTCATAGATCCATCTTTCTTTTTAACAAAAAGAACACGGGCTCCCCATGGAGAAACACTAGGGAGAATAAATCCTTTATTAATCAATTCCTCTAGTTGTTTCTTTAGTTCAACTAATTCTACAATTTCCATTCTATAAGGGGTCTTCGATATAGGCCTTGATCCAGGAATTAAATCAATGGAAAACTCAACTTCTCATTCTGGAGGATGTCGAGGTAAATCTTTCAGAAATACATCTACATATTCCTTCACAACAGGTACATCCTATTTTTGAACATTCCTTTCCTCACCTACAGTCATTTCAATCTATTCCTCCCTAATAATTGAATTTAGTTGAGCTACTGGGGGTGGATCTAGATAAGAATTTGGTGGTGACGATTCTTCTCTAAAGATAAGGTGTTCCTTATCATCATCATCAAAAATCGTAACCTCTTTCTTCTTACAATAAATCTTCGCATCATAGTCTGAAAGCCAGTCCATACCGAGGATTATATCAAACTCAGTCATAGGTAGGACGATGAGATCAGTAGATAAAGAACATTTATGTGCTCTAATGGGGACTGATTCACAAAACTTTGTTGCAATGATACTTCCCTTAGGAGTTTTAAATGAAAAATCCCTTGTTAAATCAAATTGGAAATATCTAATTTTCTTAGCAAACTGGGAAGATATGAAACAATGCGATGATCTAGAATCAAATAATTCATTTTCTAAACTTGAGGAAACCATTAAATTACCTTCCACCACGTCTTTTGAAGCTTCTACCTCAGCAGTAGTGATAGCAAAAGCTTGGCCTTGATCCCTTTGCCTTTTCTGAGGTATGTTCCCCTGACGATTCGTAAATTCATTTGCATAATTTCCCATCTCCCTGAAATTTTAGCACTGAACATTGGTAGCTTCCTTATTCCCTTCGCAATCATGAGCTTGGCGGCCTTTTTCACCACATTTGTAACAGACGCCGATTCCCTTCAAGAAAGTACCAGGGTGTTTCTTCCAACATTTACCACAGGATGGATATTTAACCATTCACTTCTTCCCCTTATTTTCTTTCCCATATTGATCAGAATATATCTTCTTCTCTTGCTTTGCTTTAAAGTCATAAGACATAGAGAATTCCTTTTCTATCTTGATAGCACATGAGACAATGTCTTTGTATGATGAGAAGGATTGTGAGACTAATGCTCGACGGAGAAATGGTTTTAACCCATCAAAGAAATGATCAATCTTACTTCTTGGGTTACGTATATAATTCCATCATACCTTGCTAACCTTGTAAAGTTAGCCTCATACTTTGCGACATTCTCATCCTCCTTTTGTCTCAGACTCAGAAATTTCCTTTCCATATATGCTCGATGGTCACGAGGAAAGTATTTTTCTAAAAACAGATCTTTGAACCCCCTCCATTCCATATTTGATACTTCATCATCTTCCTTTGGGTTTTGAATCAATGACCACCATTGATCAATATCTCTAGTGAGGCGGTAAACTGCAATGATAATTTTTTCCCTTTCACTATTCCCAAAGCATGAAATATTTTCTCTAGGGAATTTATCCATTGCTCAGATACTAGGGGATTTGTACTCCCATTGAACGTTGGTGGTTGTTGCCTCATGAATCGATCTAACATTGATCCTCCACGCTGCGGATCAGGGTTCTCCATACGGGTAAGGTTATTATTCCTAACCCGAGTGAGTTGTCCCAGTATGTTGATTAGCTGATCAGCACCAGTTGTATCACCAGCTCCACTATAATTATCTTGAGCATGAGGGAAATCCCTACATGGAGTGCATGCATTGATATAGTTTCCATTTCTTCCACTAGGGGATATTTCTAAACAATGTTATAAACTAGACCAGTTTATGAATCAAAATTCATATTTCCATACTTATAAAACACTTAACATAAATTGAACTATTTATGGATATAATCCATAATCATAAAAATGTTTTCTTTGAGGAAGTATATACTCATAAAACCTTCATAATGATTTGTAAAGAAAATGATAGTTATCCTAAGCATATCCCCCAGGAGTACCGTAACCAAGAGTGCAGCAAGGCCCGTTGTCGTGCACCAGTTCCCGTTCGAGTCTAGCTCAAAGCAGTGTTTTCGGGTTTTACCCCTAGGTACATCTGTGCCAGAGCCGCCTCTACCAGCTCGTATCCAGATAGGGATGTATTGCTCGGAAAACTCACAAAATCTCTACAATACCAAAATTCTTGGAAGTTCTTCTATACTAATCCTCAAAGTTCATCTTAGGTCTACGTGCTCTAATCAGAGTTTATCTAAATCTAGCTTCCAAGGTTTATACTAAACTTACTCTGATACCAACAGTAACGCCCTAACCCCAGTTACCTAGAGTCGGTGCATTATTACATAACATTGTTATGATCACAAGAAAGATCAAATATCGAAAGACCGATTGGTTTAGTAGCCTTGGAAACACTAGATATATTAATAAAGTTTTACATTACATCATAAAGTGAAAAAATTCTACAACAACATATTGTCTCCATAGTCCACACAATTATCACCTCATAATATCCCTACTGGTCATTCATAATTTTCTTTTTTACATCCTGGGAATAATAAAACATAGAAAAGGGGTGAGCTCAAATACCCAGTAAGGAAAACAATATAGTGGAAACTTTCATAAATAAGAATAAACATTTAAGGCAGTGTATAACTAAAACAAAAGCCTTTTAAACTTGAACTTCAACATAGTATGGAAAAAATAAAATTAAATAATTCCATTTACTTATTCACATGGATATTCTACTAATCGAATAATCACATGCAATATCAATAACCACTTTCATAATGATGGAATGCATAATGCTAGACTATCATAACCACATAGCCAAGGCCTCGTGCCAAGACTAAAAATAATATTTTGTCAAGGCCTTGTGCCAAGACACTAGTTTGTATCATGAGACCTACCGATGCATTGAGGAGTTATAGCAAGCTCGACCCGTGACATATTAAGTCCAATGCATTCCCATATGAAAAGGTTTAAACATAACATAAACATTCGTATTAAAACTAGCATACGAAATGTAAATACTTCATCCATAAACCATGAATGGTATAAAAATAACACATCCACAGTCAGACATATCACAAAACCTTCAATACAATATAAAAGTTTTTATCATAATAAATCAACTTCAAATAAGCGTAAAATCCATCAATGGATGTTGACATAGATGAAATCATAACTCTTTTTAGAGAAATATCTCTTTATATTTTGAAATCATTTAAGAGTCATATATTTATAAAATAAATCATTTTATTTTAAAATATTCTTATAATATTTTAAGGGAAGATTCGAGGGAAAATAGCCTCACCCGCCGTATAAGTTAAAAAAACATTCTTACCATAATTCTGTCGAAAAGGTTAAAAAGGAACTTGTTTGGAAAATGACGGAAAGATTCCCTTATAAACCACTTATAAAGTCAAAAAGGGTATAAATGAATTTATACCATAGTCTCTAAAATAGAAATAATGATTTGAAATACATTTTTAAGAAACATGGATGTGGATGATAAAGAGGTCCTAGTAGATAATCGCGTATAAACAACCTCGGATAATGAAGAGATTGAGAAATAAACCTTACCTTGTACTTTTCCTTGGTTGGGGGTAGGTTAACATACTGTATAATGGTGAAATAATTTTTATTAAATTATAAAATAATCATATACATTAATATGATATCATATATGATCTTTTAACATTGATTTGTTAATAATATCTTAGTATTATCGTTGTTTTGGGTGTTAACATACTCGTTTTCTTTTATATGTTTTGTTATGTAAGACATGTTTTTAATGGATAGGTTGTATCTTATTCATATCCAGAATGATATCAAGTCCTTAAAAATTATTTTTAAATTATCAAATGATAATTATACTTGAATTGATATGATGGAAAATTAATCTCATCGCGTTTGTGGAGATGGTAGTCCGTACGTACACACGAGCGACAATATAATTATTTTGATATTAAAATAATATATAATTGGATGGTATATCATATATACAGAATTAGTATCATGCTATATTTATTATATTCATTAATTATAAATCATTATTATGCCCATACCAATAATAATTTATTGAATAACAATTACACCACGACGTGGAGACGGTAAGCCGTACGTACGCACGTATGGTGACATGTTATTCAAAGGATGGATAAAATACTGAATATGGTTGTACCATATTTATAATAACATCACAGTATATATAAGATACTGGAGTTTTTTTTAGAATTGTAATAACAAAAGAAGATGAAGTGGAAGAAGAAAGGAACTTGGAAAAGGGTGGTGAAATCATTACCTCTTCTTCGGGTTCTTCCTATTGATTTGATCAAAAGGGATCTTAGGTTGGCTTTCTGACTATGGGAAGGCCTCTAGGATGAATTGAGGGAATTTGGGAGAGTATTTGGCAGAGTGTTTCTGAACCAAAAGGATTTTAAGGTGCGATTTAATGAGAAGGAGGAGTTCCCAATTATAAGAGGGTTGCGGGGCACCTTTGGAAAAGTTAGAAATATTATTTTATAATAAATTCATATTCGGTTTATAATGGATAAAAAGAGGATTATTTAAATGTTAAGGTGAAGATAGGTCGAAAACCACTCAACCAATAGAATTTAGATAGGTTTGGGTCATTATAATAATCTTATCTTTAAGTATTAACTCTTAGTTAATTAGTTTCACTTTTACAATGTCTCTTTGTATTTTTATATTATATTGTTAATAAACATTCTATATACATATAAGAGACCAAAAAGTGGTACATTAATGATACACATATCATGATATAAGTCACTTGTCCGAACCGTATATTTTTAGGAATTTAATATCAATTAATAATATAATATTTGTTTTAAAAACTCTTTTATGTCAATTTTGACACTATCCAATAATTGATTTTTGAAAAAATCATAATAGAATGATTACTTTGAAAAACGTTAATTAAATCATTTCTAACATGTCATATTTACCTATAAAATTAGTTTAATTCATAAAGAGTCTCAAATTATATTTATTTGGGTATCTACAATATCAATCATTTTAATTTTTCACTATTATGGTAATTACAGCATCACCATTGTGTCATAAATAAATTAAATAATTTAATGTCTAAAAATTATAAATAAAATAACATTATTTAGGAAATATTGTTATATTTTAATGAATATTTATAGTCTAAAATCCAGCATATATAACCCTATGATAAAATTGTTTTTCTAAAAGATATATGCTTGTGTCATTTTTGTATTCATTTTAACATAATTAAAATAAAGTGTCCCTATCACTGACAAGTGGCACCATGGGGTCCAAAAATCGACCCAAAGATGCCCATGGTTGGAAATATATCAACCAATAAGTTTAAGAAACGTTTAGGGTAATTTTTTATTATTATAATATTATTTTTTTACCCTTATTTATCGGATTTACTCTTTAACCATGGTAAATAAAATATTTACCGAAGTAATTATTCAAAATGTCTAAAAAAAAGTTACCTATTTACACAATTTGAACATCCTGATTCCAAATATTGAATTCATTTTTCCAAATTCAAAACACAGAAGTGGCCTAAATTAATTTAAAATTAATTCTCGCTATCAAAATAAAAAGCATGTTTTTAAGATATAATAACTATCAAAAGATTGATACTTATTTATGTTTGGTTTAATTTTTAAATTATGTCAAATGGCTAGAATTTTATTAAATGGTAAAAATGTATTCTATATATACTTTAAAACCACTCAAATTCATAATTTCTCACTATTAAGTATTTGGATTAAAAAAAAATTAATTGAAATTTACTAATTTTCACTATTCATCAAAATATTAATGTTATCCGAAAAGTACAAAAATTTCACCTTAGGCTAAATTCGATAATCCGAATCCAAAAATGAAGTCCATTTTGAGAGATAAAATTTATAAAATTTCAAAAAGTAGGTATTACTATTCATAACGGCTAGTTTGATCGGTTGTGGTGTGTGTTAGAACTCGATGTTGCGTACAACACACGCTATTGCATTATTCAAAGAGAAGCATACCGTAGAAGCTTAGGGTGTTACAATTAGGATATAATTGTTACATCTTAAAAGATTACTAAGTAGACACTTCTACACATTTTGCATTTTTTTTAAAATAAATACTCTTGAAAAAAGAGTCATGTTTAGTTCTATGTTTTACACAGCAAAATTTTTCCTTGATCACATCCTTGACCCAATTCATCTTTAAGTCCTGCGAAAACATTTCAAAAAATTGGATGAGCATAAAAAGCTCAGTAAGGGCTATAAAACAATGAAAGATATTTTTTTCATTAATACATACAAAACATTAACTTTTTAACTTACCTCATGAAAACATAATATTTATGAATAACACATAAAAATCATAAATCATTAAGGTAACTTGTGGCATCCTTAACAAACATACAATTTAGCTATCACAGCTACATAGGTAGTTATTCTGGAATACCCATCATAATATATTGCCTAATTATCTTAGGAGAACCATTCATGTTTACCTCTGTCACATTACCCATTGAATTGGATAGCTATCTCGGGCTCACCCGCCCTAGTATTATCATGGAACCACCCGTAGAGATAAATAATTCCCAAGAACAATAACATGATCATAACACATAACATAAGCATAAATGAAGGATAACATTTCCACATTCCAATAACAAAATATCATTTCAAGATATTGAAATAATAAATCCATCCTCAAAATCATTTTCAGTACAAAAATACGTAAAAAGAGTATATGGTATTTATTTTTCCTTTAAAAAACATTATGGCTTGTTAAGGAAGCCAAAGATCAAATAATACTCGTAGTGGTGGAAAGGCAGTTGTCACCGCTTATGTTAAAAAACATTCCTTTTTTTCAATTAGTAAAACGTTTCATATAAAAAGAATCCCTTTGAATGAAATTAAAATTCAAAGGTGTTTATAAAACATATAAAAGAAAACCATGTATTAAAACAAAATATGCCTCAATGAAAGGAGATTGAGACGAAGTCCCTTACCTCGTGTCCAAATTGACTCGATCATTCTTTAATATCCTGAATAATAAACTAAAGTTGATTTATACTTTCTTAAGGACCTTTTTCAAGTTTATTATTCATTTTCTATCACTTATTACCATGTTATAAACATTATGTAATCATTTTAAGTTAATAAGGTCCATTTTGTTGATATTTGGTACTTGAGTCAAATATGAACACCTTATATTTATAATTTTTCCATATGGTAAATATTCTATTATATCTAGAATTATATTCATGATTTAGAAATCATATATATCATATATATCTAGTATATATATGTATTTATAATACTAAATAACATTTGGAGGTAAGAAATGAAATGCACCGTTCATGGAGACGGTAAGCTGTACGTACGCATGAACACTATTTTCATTACTATTTATTATTTTAATGGAATTAAAACATAATTATACAAAAGTATATTATAATTACAGTACAATATCATATATAATATCATTAAATCTATCATTTATACACCCCACATAAGGCATTAGTGAGTCACATTAATTTGAGGGGGTAGTAGTCCACACTTCCTCAAATGAGATTATCGTATTTACCCTCTATGGAAACCATAAATACATGCTATAAATGGAAAATACATAAGAATAAGTAAAACATAAACAAAATATATATCATATATAACTACAGTTCCATCATAATGGCCACCATGAGAGGCGGTTGGAGATATTTGATCAATCATCGTTTCGTGAGGCATTAGTTTGCCATCCATAGAAACAGTATTTTCCTAACACATTAGAGGTATGTGTGTGTAAATGTTATTCAAATACTTATTATATAAAATTAATACTATATTTAGGATATTGTTTTTGTTACAAAAGAAATAATAAAAAGTGTTTAGGGTTTGGAGAAGTAAAATAAAAGAAAACAATTTAAGAGAAACTGTTACCTTTAATTTGGATAACTCCCTTTGGTTTGAACCAATGGACTTATTTAAGTTCTTTATACCTATATTAAGGTTTCTAGGAGGAGTATAGGGATTTAGGGAGCATAATTGGGAAGAGTTTGGACGAGAAAAATGGCTTGAGAGGTGTGAGGAATTGGTTAGAAGTGGCCTCCTTTTATAAGGGAGAGGAGGGGCTCTTTAGGAATGTGTGGAAACATTATTTCATTATAAACATATCTTTGGTTTCAAGAGGACCTAATATCACTAAAGGCAAAGATAAGATGACTAATATTTGAAATAAAATCATCCAATCAGAATTGGGCATGTTTTGGATACTATTTTAATCATTATAATCTTATTTATTTAAATCATTTATTAATGTGGAAAATACTCCATCATTATTGAGTCATAAATTATATAATTTATTTGTTGTCTAAAATTTTTAAAAAAATACCATGATGTAGAAAATAATTTTATATTTCCAATGAATATTTATAGGCCAAAATATTACTTATATAACACCATATAAAACTTAATTTACTAAAAGATATTTGTTTATGTCATTTTTGCCTTTACATTAAATTAATTAATCTAAAGTGTAATTATCTTTCCTAAATGCTTTCATGGGGTCACAAAATAGACCCAAATATACCCATGGTCGGACATTACTCATAAAATATGGTTAGGACATGTGTTATGGTAATTTTGAATTATTATAATATTATTTTACCACGAATTTCCCTATTTACCTTTAACCGTGGTAAATAAACGGCAAAAGTTACTATTCACCAAAAATTATTTTCATATTATTGAACCACATATTACATACTAATAAAAACCATGTATGTAGGATTTTATAAATTAAATTCATAGAAGTGGTAAAATTTCATTTAAGGGAAATGTTATTTTTTTAACTACTACTAAGTAGCTTCATTATTCATCAAAAATTGATGTTTTTCAGAAATATACCAACAATTCAGCCAAATAGATATTTGACATTTTGAATTCAAAAATGATTTATATTTTACCAAATTCTAAACATAGAAGTTACATTAATTAATTTAAAATTAATTCCCATTATCAAAACAAATAACATGTTTTCCAGAAACAATAACTATCAAAAGATTGATACTTGTTTATGTCCAATTTCAAAGTGAAATTAATTACAATGACCAAAAATGGATTAAATGGTAAAAATATATTCTAATTAAACTTTAAAATCAATTAAAAATATAATCTAACCATATAAGTAAATTAGATTAAACTGCAGTTTTGAATTACAATACAATATTTTCTCTATTCATTAAAAAAATGAACTTTATCGGAAAACATCCAAAAATTTACACAAAGTAAATTTTGATATCCACACTCTAAAGAAGGATTTTATTTGATCAATTAGAGTTTATTAAAGTGACCAAAACTTTATTCAATGAGGTTTCGCCGTTAAAAGGCAGTAAATTGACCTTTTAATGTAATTTGTGCTTAAAATTAGATTCATTCACATTTTAATCCTCTTACTTTTTAATTGGATAAATGTAAATAGATTTAACAAACATGTATAATCATATTGTAGTTAGTTTAGTTCATTCCTGCCAATACAACAACTAGGAGTTCACTACCATTTAAAATAATAATTTTATATTACCAGTATGCAACGTAAGATTTCAAAAAAACCCGTTGTTGCATATCCGGTACGCTATCGAACATAAAAACACTTTTAAAGTAAAATTAATATTTAATTCAAAAATATTAATAAATATGAAATATGTCTTATTATTTATTTACTTGGTAAGTTACATCGATACCCCCTTTAAAAAATTGTGTCCTCGCAATTTTTTATTCATTTATCAAATAAGTGGGGGTATTTAGCCATCATTGCATTTTCTGATTCCCACGTTTCCTCTTCAATCATATGGTTTTTCCACAAAAACTTTACCTAGTGAATTACCTTATTCTGCAAAAAATTCTCTCTACAATCAAGAATCTGGACTGGATGTTCTTCATAATAAAATCCTCTTCCAACTGAACTTCCACAGGGCTCAAAACATGACATGGATTTGGTATATACTTTCTCAACATCGAAACATGAAGAACATTGTGTACCTGGGATAAACATGGAGGTGAAGACACTCTGTATGAAACTGATCCAACTTTCTCTAGAATTTCATAAGTCCAATGAACCTCAGACTTAACTTTCCCATCTTACCAAAACGCTTAACACTTTTCCATGGAGAAACTTTGAGAACGATATGATCACCCACATCAAAAGAAATATAATTCCTATGGTTATCTGCATAACTTTTTGATCTGCTCTGAGCTGTTCTCATGTTCTTCTGAATCAACTGAACTTTCTCTGCCATATCTTCTAGCAATTCTGGTCCCATCCGATTCCTTTCACCTAGTTCATCCCAAAAAGCTAGAGTTCGACAATACTTTACATATAATGCCTCAAATGGATACATTTGTATGTTGTAATGAAAAATATTATTATATGAAAATTCATCCAAAGAAATGTGTTGGTCCCAAATTCCTTGATAATTTATTGAGCAAGCACGTAACATATCATCCAATGTCTGAATTGTTCGTTCTGATTGCCCATCTGATTGAGGATGAAAAGATGTACAAGAATTTAATTCAGTACCCAATGACTTTTGATGGCATTTCCAAAAGTTATATGTAATCCTGGGATCACAATCAGATACAATGGAGAGTGGAACTCCATGCAACCTGACTCTCTTTAACATACAACCGAGAAAGTTGATCTAGAGGTAATATATCTGGAATTGGAAGGAAATGAAAAGATTTAATCAATCGATCAACTATAACCCATATCGAATTATTACCTCGAGATGTATTTGGTAATCCCACAATGAAGTCCTTGGATATATTTTCCCATTTACACTCTAGCACCGGTAGAGGCTAAAGCATCCCTTTCAGTAACTGCCGATCTGCTATAACCTGCCGAAAAGTTAAACACTCCACAGTAAGATCAACAATCTATCTCTTCATTCCATCCCACCAGCAATACTCTCAATGATCTTTGTAAATCGTAGTACTATGAGGATGAAATGAATACGGGGAACTATGAGCTTCATATAACAACTCATTCTTCAACTGTGAATCACAAGGCACCTATAATCTCTTTCAAAATCTGAAAACACAATCATTTTCAACATTAAAATCAGGATACTTACCCTTCTGAACCAACATTACCTTTTTCTACAACTCATTGTCTTCTTTCTGCACTTTCTTTATTCAATCTGATAGAGATGATTTTACTGACACCTGAAACAAAAGAGAATAATTTCCATCACCAACAACTTCTATTCCAAAGATCATCAAATCAAAAACTAAATGATCTCGTTCCAAACATATCATGGTTAATGAAGCGTTAATTTTCTGAATCAAAGCATCAGCTGCTTTATTTTCTTTTCCTGGATGGTAATGGATTGTGAAATCCTAATCCTTGATTAATTCTAGCCATCTCCTTTGTCTCATGTTCATTTATTTTTGAGTGAATATATACATTAAACATTTTTGGTCAGTATATATTTCACATTTTACTCTATACAAACGATGACGCCAAATTTATAAAGAAAAAACAATAGAAGCTAATTTCAAATCATGTGTAGGGTAATTTAACTCATGAGTATTCAACTAACGTGAAGCATAAGAAATTACCTAATCATTCTGCATTAGGACACAACCCAGTCCATTCAATGAAGCATCACTGTAGATAACAAACTCACCATTTCTAGATGGTAGTTCCAAAACTGAATCATTCACCAATATCCATTTCAATTCCTGAAAAGAACCATCACATTTTTTTTCTAGATGAAAAAAACACATTTTCTAGTTAACTTAGTCATTAGACTACATAACCGTGCATAATTTTCAACAAAACTCCGATAATAACCTTCCAAACCAAGAAAACTACGAATATCGGTTATATTTGTGGGTCTTGGCGATTCTTCAACAAATTTTTTATTACAGGATAAACAGCTATTCCATTTTTTGAAATAATGTGACCTAGGAAAGAAATTTTTTGTAACCAAAACTCGCACTTGTTGAATTTCCCAAATATTTTCTTTTCTATTAAGGTTTGTAATACAACCCTTAAATTACTTTCATGCTCTTATTTACCTTTAGAATAAAAGAAAATATCACCAATAAACTCAACCAATAGTTATCACCTGAATAAACTGATACATCACTGTTGTAAACTGTTCAATTCTGATTATGACCATCTCATGTTGCTGATTTGTAAGGCCATTTCCCTATATATGACTCCCATCACAATAGCCATGTTTCCTCTATGAAAAACAATTCTCTCCATAGAAATACCATAGGCAAAGAAACATGGTAATCTGTAAATGCTATATCATTTCAATATTACCATAAATTAATTTTTGGACATTTATTTAACAAAACCCTAACTCCTAAAGTTGTCTAAACTGACATTTGATACCAACTATAAAGTACCCCACCATAAAACATTACATAACATTGAATTAAATGAATAATTCACATTGGGGATCTTTTCAGGTTTAGAGTTTTAGAGAATTAGGGCATAACTATTACATCTCAAAAGATTACAAAGAAGAAACATCTACACAGTTTCCATTTTTTTATAAATTTAAAACTCTTGAAAAGAGAGTCATGTCTAATATGGGTTTTAGACAGAATGAATTTTCCTTGATCCCATCCTTGACCCTATTCATCTTTAAGTCCTGTGAAAACCTTTCAAAACTTGGGATGAGCATAAAAATCTCAGTAAGGGTTATAAAACAATGAAAGAAAAAATATTTCATTAATACATACAAAACATAAACTCTTTTACATACCTCATGAAAACATAAGATTTATGAATAACAAATATAAATCATAACCCACAAAGGTAACTTGTGGTATCCATAACATACTTACAATGTAGCTATCACAGCTACATATGGAGTTACTTTGGAATACCCATCACCGTATATTCCCTAAATCAATTAGGAGAAACATTCACGTTTACCTCTGTCACGTTACCCAATTCATTGGAGAGCTATCTCGGGCTCACCTGCCCTAGGTTTATCACGGAACCACCCGTAAACATAAATAATTCCCAATAACCATAACATGATTATAACACATAAAATGAGCATAAAGGAAAGATAACATTTTCACATTGCAATAAAAAAATATCATTTCCTGATATTGAAATAATAAATCCATTCTCAAAATCATATTCAATACCAAAAATATGTAAAAAAGTATATTGTATTTATTTTTCCTTTTTAAAACACTATGGCTTGTAAAGTTGCCCAAGATCAAATAATACTCATGCAGGCTGAAAGGTCGTTGTCACTGCTTACGTTAAAAAAATTCCTTTCTGTAATTTAGTAAATCACTTCGTATAATAAGATTTCCATTGAATGAAAAGAAATTTCAAAGGTGTTTATAAAGCGTATAAAATAAAACAGTATGTTAAAAAAATATGCCTCAATAAAAGGAGATTGAGACGAAGTCCCTTACCTCATGTTCGACTTGACTCGGTCATTCTTAAATCTCCTGAATAATTAAAAAAAGTTATTTTATACCTTTTTAAGAACCTTTTTCAAGTTTATTATTTCTTTTATATCACTTTTTAAACTTTTATGAACATTATTTAATAATTTCAAGTTAATAACGTCCATTTTGTCGATATTTGGTGATTGAGTCAAAAATGAACACCTTCTATTTATAAGTTTTCCATATGGTAAAAATTCGATTATATCTAGAATTATATTAATGATTTAGATATCATATATATCATATTTATCCATTATATACATTTATTTATAATACTAAACAACATTTGGAGGTATGAACTGAAATGCACCGTTCATGGAGACGGCAAGCCATACGTAAGCATGATCACTACATTCATTTCTATTTATTTATTTAATGGAATTAAAACATAATGATATATAGGTATTTTATAATTATAGTATAATATCATATATAATATCATTAACTATATCTTTTATACATCTCACATAGGCATTAATGAGTCACATCACTTTGAGGGGGTGGTTGTCCACGCATCTTCAAATGAGATTATCATATTTACCCACTATGGAAACCATAAAGGCGTGCTATAAATGGAAAATACAGAAGCATAAATAAAACATAAACATGATATATATCATATATAATTGATGTTCCATCATAATGGCCACCATAAGAGGAGGTTGGATATTTTTGAACAATCATCGTTTCGTGAGGCGTCAGTTTGCCATCCACAGAAACAGTATGTTCTTAACACCTTAGATGGAGGTGTGTGTATGTGTAGTTAGAATCCATATTATAAAAACATCCTATTATATTGGTGATACTGGTGTTGTTACAAAATAATGGAATAATAAGAGTTTAGGGTTTGGAGATTTAAAATAAAAGAAAACAATTTAAGAGAAAACGTTATTTTAATTTGTGTAACTCCCTTTGGTCTGAATCAAAGGACTACTTGAAGGGACTTCTGCTTAAGGTAAGGCTTCTATGAGGAGTATAGGGATGTAGGGAGCTTAATTGGGTAGATTTTGGACGATCCAAATCGTTTTAGAGTTGTGAGTAATTGGTTATAAGTGGTCTCCTTTTATAAGGGAGAGGAGGGGCTCTTTAGGAAAGTGTGAAAACATTATTTTATTATAAACATATCTTCGGTTTAAAAAGGTCAAAAAATCATTAAAGTATAAGATAAGATGACTCATATTCGTAATAAAATCATCCAATCAGAATTGTACACGTTTTATATAATATTTTAATCATTATATTCTTATTTATTTAAACCATTTATTAATGAGGTAAATATCACATCATTATTATGTCATAAATAATTTAATTTATTTGTTGTGTACACATTATAAAAAAAATCCATGTTATAGGAAATATTTTTATATTTCCAATTAATATTTTTAGGCAAAAATATTACAAAAATAACACCATATAAAAATTAATTTACTAAAATATTTTGGTTTATATCATTTTTGACTTTCCATTAAATTAATTAATATAAAGTGTCATTTTCTTTCATAAGTGGCTCCATGGGGTCACAAAATAGACCCAATGATTCTTATTGTCAGACACCACTCATCCAATAAGGTTATGAAAAGTGTTAAGGTAATTTTGAATTATTATAATATTCTTTTTACCTTGAATTACAATATTTACCTTTAACCGCTGTAAATAAAAGTCAAAAGTTACTATATACCAAAAATTATTTTTATCTTGATGAACCAAATTTTACTTACTAATAACAACCATGTATGTCAGATTTTTTAAATTAAATTCATAGAATTGGTAAAGTTTTATTTTAATTAAAAAGTCAGTTTTTTAACTACTACTAAGTGGTTTCACTATTCATCAAAAATTGAAGTTTTTCCGAAAAATACCATAAATTCATCTGAAACAATATTTGATATTCTGAAATAAAAAATGATTTCTATTTTACCAAATTATAAACATAAAATTTGAATTAATTAATTTAAAATTAATTCCCATTATCAAAACAAATAGCGTGTTTTTAAGAAACAATAACTATCAAAAGATTGATAATTGTTTATGTTTAATTTCAAAGTGAAATTAATTCCAATGACCTAAATTAGATTAAATGGTAAAAATATATTATAATTAAACTTTAAAATAAACTAAAAAGATAATTTAAACATCCAAATAAATTAGATTAAAATGCAGTCTTTAATTAAAATATAATATTTTCACTATTCATTAAAAAATGATATATATCGACAAAATACCAAGAAATTTACACAAAGTAAATTTTTATGTCCTCATTCTAAAGAAGGATTTTATTTGGTCAATTATAATGTATTAAAGTGAACAAAACTATATTGAAATAGGGTTCGCTATTAAAAGGTGTTAAATTGACATTTTAATGTAAATTATGCTTAAAAATAGATTCATTCACATTTTAAGCCTCTAAATTTTTTATTGGATAGATGTAAATACATTTAACAAACATGTATAATCATATTTTAGTTAGTTTCGTTCATTCCCTACAATACAACTACTATAGTTATCGACCATTTAAAATAATAATATTATATTATTAGTGTGTAAGGTAATATTTCAAAGAAACCCATTGTTGCGTATTGGGTATGCTATCGAACAATGAAACCCTTTTAAAGTAAAATTAAAATTTAATTCACAAATATTAATAAATATGAAATTACCTTATTCTTTTTTTACCTGGGATGTTACACAATTAACATCCCAACATACCTCTCTTCCACCTAGAAGAAAAAAATTATGATTAATGGAATTCAAGAAAGCCTTTTGGTACCATCCAAAGGGAGTTTCCCAATTTAAAGATAACCTCTTCTCTCAAGTTCTTTTCTTTTATTTTTTTCTCCACAAAATATTATATTCTTATTATTTGATTACGCAACAGCACCAGTATCCTCAATATACTAGGATGTTTTACGAGATGGATTTGAACTACACATACGCACCCCTCCATCTAATAGATTTAGAACTTACTATTTCTATGGACGGAAAACTACTCCCAAACGAAATGATGATTTTTCAATTATCTTATACTCCCTCTTACGGAGGCCATTAGAATGGCACAATAATTATATATTTTAATTAGGATGTTTATATTAACTATATACTTCTTTAATTCTTATATATAAGATACCTTTAAGCTTTCCATGATGTATTAATACGATAATTTAATTTGAGGAAATGCGAACTACCTCCCCCTCAAATAGATATGACTCGTTCATACTATACACAGATCGTATAAATGATGGAATCAATGAACTTATGTTACATATATAACATATATGTTATAAGTTAATTATAATATACTTATGTATCATATATTTTTATGTTTGGGTCTTTACATAGGGTCTATGTGATGCATGAATAACATAACTATGTTAAAATGAATCAAACATGGGATATTTTTTAAGTTATAATAGAAAAATGTAATCGGGGAAAATTGAATTTTTTATAAAAAACTAATAAATGTTGGAAAAGTGATTAAAAATATGGAATTAATTGTCTGTAAGGGATTCTCAAAAATTAAAGGTATTGAAGTACATTAGTCATTTTCTCTTTTTCTAGGATGTAAATAAGTAAACTATAAATATAAATAGTTCCCTTAGGGAGTTCAATGTATTCTAGATTGATGTCAAATAATTATTTATAAATTTATTTCATTAAGAAAAATTTTATATTGTGAACATCAATGGTTTTATTATTCCTAATGATGAGAAAAAATTACATTTCCTAAAGATGGTGTTGGATAAGATAATGAATGAACCAAGTTGATTGTATTATATACTAGAAACAAACATGAAAGAGATTGGATTCCTACATATATGAATTGATAAAATCAAAAATATATAGCAGTTGAGTGATAAAATATAATGATTCTAAAATATTATAATAAAATATTCATTAGTAGATCAATCTATGAACAATTATAGATTATTTTTCATATTTCATGAGGAGAATGTTTGAAATATCAATGATTAGGTAGTTAATGTATTTCCTTGGATTACTTGTGATACAAGGAAGGCCTGTAACATTAATATCTGAATCTATCTATGCCTTGCTGATTCAATAATTTATTGTAATGGATTATTTTATAGTAATTATAAAATAATTCCCACTAAGAAGTTGTTGTTAGGGGATAAAAAATAAATACCAGTAAATTTCATAAAATACTAGAAAATCATTAGTGGTTGTTGTGATTAATAACCATATAACATGACATTGTGTTTACTACCTAGAAATATACAATGTACTATTATAATAATATATAAATTCAAGTTTTAATGTTGAAAATAATGCTAGGATATGTCAAATGAATAGTGGATTTCATTTTTCTCTATAGTGAACATCAAATTTGGATTTTTATGACACAAATATTCTAAATTAGATGTTTAAATAGTTGATAAAAAGTTAACATCATGTGTTAGTCTGTTTTACAGTTATGAGAATTCATGGATTAGAAATAAATAATTATTTAATATAAATATTTCTTACAGAAGATGAATATATTTTATCCACTTAAAGCTATATAAAAATATTACTAATGTAGTTGTAGATTGATGATATGAAAATTTATGTGATGTATACTATCATAATTAATTAAGATAATTCATTTTCTATTAAAAATATATTAAATAACATCCAAAAATTAATGATATTATATATTGACATCATGTATGAATACATAAATGAGAATGTTATGAATGGGTTGATAAAATTGATGTATGTTCCAACCTCACATTATGCCAGAAATATCCAGATAAAGGCCATAAACATGGATTCATTATAGATGTGTTGATGGACTAATAGATTCCAATAAACACCAAACATAAATATTAAATTTTTGGGACCTCCACTCTACAATATAATGTGTTTATTTTTTCACATATTGATGATTTATCCTTTTTTTTCTTTTACATCGCAAAATTGTGTTACTATTGATTTCAGTGAAAATGTGGAGAGATATTGTTTATTTATTGGGATGAAATTTGTAAAACCAACTTAGTGGATGAGTAAGGATTATGGTCGAGACATTATATATTATATTAATGTCAGAAGGATGTATGGTGAAATTTTGAACCTCAATATAATGAATTTTTTTTATTTTGGATTACATACCATGAAGGTAAATCATCATTTAAACTAATTGAGGATATAGATCAAGTGGAGACCACTCCTTGAGTTACGTGACTCCCTAATAATATTTTCTTGTTACTCATGTTTCTCAAATATTTATGGACACATGTAGGCTCAGAGTATGTTTTTAAAGAGTCTTTGGTATCCATATAAAAATATCATGACTGTATGTTGTTAGAGTTAGACAAATTCCGTTATTCTTTAAGAGGATGGTTTAGGTGAATAATATATATTAAACCCCCCCAGAGGGGGAGATTATTGGAAAAAATATCTCAAGATGATGTTTTAGTGTATTTATGTTTTGTTTAATGATAAATCATGGATGATAATGTATAAGATTAGAGGTGAAAATGGAGTTTTAAAAAATAAAGGGGTTGGGGGAGTTTCAGATTTTATTGGTATGATTTCACATCATTTTCACAAAATGGAAGGATTATCACACAAAGGAGGACTTTCCATAAGTGGAGCTATCCAAACCCACTGTGTACATGGGTTTTTGTGTGTTTAGTGACAATGTAGGTGACACATTTATAATGCATGAAGCATTTTATGATGTATTTTTACGGCCTTTAAATAATTCCCAGATCCCATCAGTAAGAAAAAGATTGAGATAAAAAAATGAAAATATTAATGAATTGTTTTTTTATAATACTTATATGAATCTTTTTTATTAGGAATATAATTTTACATGATAATTTTTTTATATTGAATGGGTGTTATTTACTATGTTTTTTTTGAATGTGAATTACACAAACATACCATATGTATAATAATGTAGTTACGAAAATCATAATGATTTTTTTTAATTACCATGTTGATGTTTATTTCACCATTTGGATAAAATATGATCTTTATGAATTAATATTTGTGTTCTAAAAAAATGTGATTCAACTCAGTAAGATAATATACTCAAGGAAAAAATGATAGTACCATAGTATATAGGGTGGTGATTTATTCAAGTGTGAGTGATAATGATTTATGAGGGGTAGTGGGTCTTCAATTACTTGTGTAAATAATGAGTGAGCTTGATTGGCTATAAAATATATGTATATTGGAACCAATCTAAAAATCATTCAATAAAAAATGATTTTTGGTTCTAGTAATCATCACCCCACCATTGTATAGTCCTTGGAATATAATGTGTAGGATAACCAAGTAAAAATATCTTATATACCATATTATATTATTTATTTAATAATATATTCTATGTGGGATATTGGTGTTATCAATTACTTAATATCTTCCCCTTTTTTATAAAATCATCTACGAAATGTCTTTAGATCTCCAAATTAATTTTCAGTTATTGTTCTACAGTTGAAAACTCTATAAATCAATTTGGGTATTTCAAGGGAATGAGAAGAATCAACAGCTCATTTAAAATATTATTTCATTATATATCCAATTGTTACCCTTTAAAAATATATATATCACAAAAATATGATAAGTATTTCTCTTTGATATGAAATCCAAAACACGCTAATCTACATTTTTTTTAGAATTTCAATAGTCAAGGATCATAATTTTATTTAGTTTTGATTTATTCATATATGGTAATTAATTTAAATGGTATTCTCATTTGGAAATAGAATTTGGATAAAATATTTTATACTTGGAAAACATGGTACCTACCATGGTATCAAAGAAGGAAACCAATATATACCACCTCCTACTGATCTAGATTTCCCATCATATGAAAAAATTAAGATGAAAAATGTTTGATATAGATTCAAAACCCCCGTATCATTGAATTACAGAAATATGGGACATCCAAATTTGGGATTGTAAGGATTCATGTCGACCAATATAGGATATTACACCCTTTATGATTTCACAAATTTGCTACAACATTCCAGGGATTCTATCATAGAATAAAGGGATTTGTTTAATCTAATTTTATTTAGTTATACAAAAACATATCGAAATTTACTAATTGAGGTAACATGTGGAACCAGGTATTTTTTTATTACATATTCATATATCTAATAAATGTTTTAATTCATTTAAATGGTCATATTTTTTTCCTCAGTGTAGGGAGTTCATTACAATCCAGGTACTCTTGGGATTTATATAATAGTTGTATGGACCTCGAGTTAGTAAAATGACATTATTTTTATATAGTTCATCAATAATTTCATTCACATTGAAGAGAATTTACTGGTGGATTAACTATGCCATTGGACGAATATATAGACATAATAGGTACATTGACACTATGATATTTTTAAATGAGTCACCTTAGCTTCTCCAACCAATTATAATATCTAGAGATATTTTTTATGCAATGATCCATGATCTATTTGATTGGTGAGTGAGATATTTATGTACCAATGAATTTACCTTTTTTATTTAGTGTATGCTCAATGAATTTGGTAAATGGTGGATATTTAGAGGATATCCTATGTCACCAGTCTATCTTTGATGTTAGGTATTCACACCATCTTTTTCTACATTATTGTGAACAACATTTTTAACTAATGAATCCTTATCATATTCTTCTTTATATGTTTCAAGTATCATATTTTTTATGGTATTCAATTAAAAACATTAATTGTGATAGATAATTATTCTATAATAAAATCATTATATGCATCAAAATAGTAAGAATCCTAACCATTCTTTGAGTACCATATGAGGAAAACTTCATGATCTTCTTCCACCATCACCTTATAGAGGGATGATTTTTATTTTTAACCCTTATGAGTTTTTCCCTCTTTTATTGATACCTAGTTGGAAATGATTTTTATGAAAATCCAACAGGATTATCCCATATCATTAGCTAAATAAACCCATATTGAAGAAAATGAGTAATGAAATTTCAACATAGAAAATCATAGAGGAATATCCTTTGGAGATAGTCATATTATAGAAGAGAATTTCTATAATATTTTCCTGGTATAAATTTACCTCATATAAAGTGGATGTGTTGAGTAATATCTATTACTATCATATATATTCATTGATTCACCATTGATGGTTCATAAGGAAATAATTGAGAAAATTACCCACATTATTATAGGCTAAATATAATATTATAATATTTTAAGTATATTTTAATTGACATTTCTAGATTTTAATCATTAATGGTTCGTGTTCATCACATTCTATGGTAGAGAGATAATTTCCAATATAAATGATTCCACCATAGTATATATTATTTCCTTTCAATTGGAAGCATAATGTACTTTCATGGAATCTTAGTATAAAATTTTCCCAATGGTTTGTTCCTATAAGGTCTATATCTTTTTATCTACTTAAATAATAGGAATTAGTTTGATTTTCTAAAATAAATGTGAATATCAATGACCTGATGAATGCATTGATGTGATAACATGTTAGGTTGCCTTGTCTTTTGACCATTATCTGTCTTTGAGTGGAGTAAAATATAAAAAATACATATTCACCCAAAAAATTTATATATGTATTAGATAGCACATCCCTATCCATTTCAGGAAGTGACATCAAATAATTGAATTAGGAATTTTGGAGACACTCAAAAATTTATCCTGATTAAATATTTTAGGCCAGAAAAATAGAGGTTATACAGAGCACATCAAACACCTAGATATGAACATTGTATTCCCGATAAAAATTTTCCTCGATTTGAGATAATTAAAAGGTTCCAATATGTTGTAATGAAAATGAATTATTCATTCCTAATTTATGTTTTTGGGGAATCACATTCACGAGTTTCTATGAGCTATAGAATTACTATAATTCAATATTTACCCAATTATCCCCACATGGACATAGATTAATATTTATACCCACTGAGTGATTTTGAAAATTTCAAATCACAAATACCATTTTACCATTATTTAATTAAGTTCATTGAGATATTTGGACCATTCTCATCAACATTTAGGGTTATAAGACCTAGAGAGGAACTAATGATGATTGATGCCACAATTTTTTCACTACTTGAGACAAATAACCATTAATTGGGGATTGAATTATTAGTATTTATATCATTTTATTATCGAGTTCCTCTAGATATAGGGGAATTTTAGAATTCCTTCAACATGGGTAGGACTATTAAATTGAGGATATTTTTCATCAGGTGGAGGTCAATGGTAATAAATTTCATAGGGAGGACTCATATGGTGGTGAAATGATTTTTTATAGGGGATATCTAAAATATATTCCTTGGGGAGGATTTACATAGCTATTAACATTATTATAATGGAGAGGATCTCTATAATTACCAATTTTTTTGATTTATTCTTTAGGAGGATCTCCATATTGTCTATTTTCTAATTGAATTCATTTGGGAGGTCCCCTATGATTTTTAATGATTTATGGATTGGTGCAGAGAAGACATCTATGAATATGAATATTTTTATTACATGGAGTTACTCCACTAATTTATCCACAAAGGGATCCATCCGGATCAATATTCATATTTCTATGGGAATGAACTCTAAAAAAGGGGCTCTTGGGAGGGATCCATAGCTACATTATTTTATATAACCATGAGGATAATCTCCATTGATAATGATAAAATATTTTTTACCACAAGGCAATAGTTTTGTTGATATCTAGTGTCATGTGGATGACATATATGTTGGGTTATTTTAGGAGGACGAACAATGTCATTTTTCATGGTACTATGGAAAGGAACATCACAACCACGATCACATTTTCTTTTTTATTATGATTTAAAATATGTATTCATTGATATTTGACTCCTCTATATAAAATAATTGTTAACATGAGTGACTCTATTTGATAGTAACGCCACTATTGTGGGAAGCCATTGTTCCATGGATATGTCTCCATATATGGGAACAGAACTTCCCCAATATTGTTTTAATATATTTTCCGTGGAATACTTATTTACTAATTATTTTCTAAAAAGGACTTGGAAAGAACCTGGATCATGATTGGGGATGCATAATTTGTGTAGGATCCTTAATTAGTAGGATCCATCCTATGCCAATCATTTATTATAGTATAGATATACATAAGGTTGTTATTAGTGTCACTAGGAAAATAATATAAATAAAACATATGATTTAGAGGATAACTTCAACATGGGATCCATTCTCATGGATTCATTGGTCTAGATAACTGGCTCTAGGAACTGCAATGTCATGTCTTCAATATATTCTTAAGGATTTAGTACTATGAACACTTACAACATCGATAGTTAATGGGAATCCCCCAAGGAATATCATTAATATTTGTATTATCTTGTGGAACATCATCATCCATCTCCATGATATATGGAATAATTTCATTTCCACACAATGGGGAGAGACTTATAAAGATATTGTTAGTGCCAATATATGTCACTTCCTTCCGGTTGGTACGACATTTAAAGGATATTTAAAATATCATTCAATTCATACATACATATTATATTATAATAAATAAATATTCATTATATTTAAAAAATACATGGCTTGGGTATTATAAATCTTTATTTTTCCCGGATAAAAATATCCACACATCTTATTTCATGTATTATCATCATCATCTCCCCAAAATATTCTCTAAATACAAATCTTCCCTTATAATTATCTCTTTAGACATGCCCTACCCAAATCATTTCATTGTAATCCTGGGAAATGAAAATATATGGAAGGGTGATCTCATGTGCTCAGAAAGGGTAAATAAGCGATTTATCAATGATCAAATAAATTTAATATGAAAATAATGGCATGTGAACATGATCATATTATTTGTAATTCTATACATAGAGAATCATAGTTCATAATTGTGAATAATTCAACAAATCCTTGTAGTTCACATAACAAGAATCACAATAAAAAAATACATGATTCATGAGAGCATAACATTTGAGTAAAACATACTTTTTTAGCATACAAGTAATTATATAAAATTATTTCCTAAGACATGTCCCACTACCAAGACTATCTAAATGGATTGAGTTCACTCCCCATTAAATCATATCCTTTTTAATGTTCACTACCAATACAATAATAATAGATATATTCCATAGTTTAACAAAATTAATTTCCAATCCAAGTTCTAATTATCTCATGAGATACCATCATTACCCAAAATGTCAAAGGAATATATAATTCTAGGACCAGAAGTTAGATAACAATAATCCATATATTTTTTTCCACAATATCTTAAATAATTAATCATATATCGTAACATGTTTAATGGAAATGTTTCATAATAATTTCAACAAGACGTCATAATATATCCCATGTTAAGTTAATTGGTTTTATAAAAATTTAATCAGATCATAATTAACCCATGATAAATTAATGGGTTTCATAGAATAGACCATAAATAATCATAAATCTTATAAATATTTAATTTGGACGGTTTCAATAGACCATATCCCTAGTAAATTATAATTAACCCCAGAGAATTTTATAATATATGAAAATATTCATTTAAATGGATCATGATAATTATTTGTGGAAAATACTAGTATCACATTGATATTAATATTTTTAAATTTAAAAAATTATCCAAATATTATTGAAAAAAAATTCACCAAAAAAACTGCAGATAACATTAAATCATGATTCAAATTAATGAGTTATGATTATAGTGGTAAATTATATTCATGTAATATACGTTAAAAATTCATTTCACATTTTAAGTAAAAATTAAAAAGTACATCATTCTGAAAACATCGAGGGAAATCATTTTAAAATATTATTTAAATATTAAATAAATTTTTAAGTTCACATTAAAATTATTTTGAGAATAAAAAATGTATTCTTGATTAAATTTTTAGAAAACATGGATATGGATGAAAATGGATTTTCAATTGAGAAGATAAATAATGACGATTTTCCTTAAAAAATATCATTTGGTTTATTGAGATCATAAAAACAAGATAAAATGGATTACAAGTAATCACATGAAATAACCTGTGAAAAATAATATTTTATGAGAAACTTAGTTAATATTTCATAAAATTTTATAATTTTAATCTTAATCATAAAAAATCCTGATAAACTATATTATTTTTAAGTAAAACCATTAATAGATTGTAACTATCAAATAATATCCTCATGGGAGTGGGAAATATATATAGATATATATATCCACATAATTATTAAATATTATTTTTAATATTAATTCATGTGAATTATATACATCACATAAAATTAACATGTAGAAAATATAACTTGTGTCGCAAAAAAAATACATGTTAGATGAAAATCACTTTCCTCATGTTCAACCAACATCTAATAGAATCTAACCTCCTAAATAAAAAATTAAATTTATTATAAATCTATAAATTATAATTTAAATAATTATAATATCAAATAGTACCCACTTATAACATTTTAACTACTATTTATTTTTAATATCTTATTTAAATCATCATTTTGGGGTTTTCACTATTTCATTTTTCATGAGAATTAATGTTAGATTTTTCTGGTCCCCAAAATTTAATCATGGTCACATCTACATCATAATGTTTATAATGATATAAATACCATATATAGTCATTAAATATGTAAATATATGGATATATCCATAAGATTTGGAGAATTAAAAATTTATTATATCATTCAAGGAGACGATAGGCAATACGTACTTGTAAACATTGCATTCAATTTTTAATCAATGGAATGATTGAAAGTAAAAAACTAGTTAAAATTATAGGATAACGATTATATAATATATATAATATATATAATATATATTCATTAAATATATATTTATTACCATCCCTATAATGTGGAAATTAATAATGAATCACATCATTTTGTTGTGTTGGTAGTCCACACGTTCGCACGTGTGGAATTATAATTATTCAAAAAAATTGAATGTAATAAGGTATATGTGATATTATAAATATAGATACACAATTATTTAAATAATATATTATATAATACATTAACCCGTATTAATGACCATCCATTTAATACGGTGATGGATCGTAATTTATATCATTGCATGGAGGATACAGTCTTCAATTACACATGAGTGATACATTTTCATCCAATTTGATGGAAAATTCGTGGAATGATGGTGGATAAAAAATAATAATAAAAATTAGTAATATATATAATACATAATTTATGATTTGGTTGTTAATACCACATATTTATAGCTCTTTTAAGAATAAAAAATTCGAAAATGGTTGGTTATGACAATGACATATAATATGGTTGACCACCATTAGATCCCTTCTTAAGGATTATAGTAATGGTTTTTAAGATTTCATGGACATAAAAATCTTGTATTGGATTGTTTATAAGATAAATGGGATGGTTTTGGTCGATATTGATGGATCAAATAGGTGTAATGAATATAAATAATGGGTTTCCTTTTATAATTAAGGGAGTGGACACCCTTAAAATTTCCGAAAGTATTAATATATAATAATTTCATAATCTAGACCAATTATTCCAATTCAAAACATGTTAAAAATAGGTATATTCTGTTGTCAAAATTTGGACATACAATGGGATTTTGGCAAGTTAAACTGGAAAACATACCCTTATCTCTTGTTTAAACACTCTGGTTACCCATTTTAACCTTAACTGTGGTGGACAATATTTATTATTTTTTCTAATCATTTTGACAAAAAACTATAGTGGAATCATTATGAATTTTGAAAATTTTGATCCCAAATATTGAATCCATATTATAAAATTCAATTAATTTAATTTGTAGAGTTCACATTAAAATTAAAACCATAAAATGTGATGAAATTATGTTTTCATGAGGAAAATTCTTCTAATGTGTAAACTGTTTTTATACCGAAGTCCAACATAAAATTAACTTCAATTTTCATAATGTTATTATTAATAATGTGAATCAATTAATTCAAATTTTAAAACTATATTAAATAAAAAGTAAACTTTTTAAAATCTATAAATGAGAAAGAATTTTTAAATAAAATTATATATCGTTCACTATTTTTTTAGAAATCAATCATTTCATAAAATTATAAAAATTTAATTCTAAGAATTGATTGACATGATGATTTAAAAAATTATATATATTTAGTTAAATAAAATAGCTAATTTTTTAAACTTTAATTATGTTCAGTTGGAAAAAAAATTACTCAAAAAAAATTTAGAGGAATAAATTATTTTTGACGCATATAAAGGTTTTAACAAAAAATGTGTCCTAATAAATATATATTCAATTATCCTGAAAAATGTATCCATATTTTAAAAAAATATGATATTATATTTAATATCTCAAATTTATAATCTATATTAAAACATTATACTATATTACAGTTCATTAATATTTGAGTTTTCATGCATCACAAGCTATCAAACAAATTACAATTATTAAAAGACAAATATATCATAATATCATAGGTAGTAAAATTTTACATGCTGTAAAATGACCTTCACCCATTATATTTAATCACTATGTTAGAAGTTATTCAATATATCACTATTTAATAACATATTCTGGTTCCCATGTAGCTTCTTGGAATTTAGGATTCCCATAGAGTACATTTACCATTCGAGTAATCTTGTTCAATAAAACATTATCTCTATTATCATATATTTATATTTTTTTTGTTAATTATGAGAATTTTCATGAACCATTGGTTCAACTTTTAAATTTAGTACATGTGATTTTTGAAATGTATTCCTCCTTAAGAGATATATGTGGAACACATCATGACCTAGATAGAGTTATGTTGGAAGTGAAAAGAGATAAAAAACTATCCCATCTAGAATAATAATCTCATTGGGGCTAATATATACAGGGATTAAAATTACATTCATTGATAATATGATACCTTTTTTACATTGATAAATTTTTTTTGTAAAGTCCTAGAAATACCATGGATTTTTTTTAATACATGGGATTTTTACGAGTCCGTGAAAATTGACGACGCTTGATTCCGAGGCACGCTGTGCCCAGAATCAATTTCTAATGTTTTGTTCAAGTACATTCAGTAAACGTACAAGCAGGTTTTTATAAAATTTGAATCGGTGCTCGGAACTGAAATCTAAGGACACCATTGAACTCGTAGCATCGGTATTCGCTTAAGATGATTTTCACTTTCATGGTAGTGAGTCTAGGATAAAAGTTAGTTTTTGTGTTTTCGTGTGAAGTAATAAAATATAGTAAGCTCACTTTATTTTATTTTTAACCACCATGTAGAGTTTGGGTTGTTAAAACCTCCTCATGGGAGTTGGAGGTGGGACCACCATACCGTAACCTCCATTGGGAGGTTAGGGTGGTGGGGCCCACTCGAGCATAACCTTCCGTAAGAGGTTATGACGTGGGGACCACACGAGGTTTAACCCCCTATTAATGGAAGATTCTAAAACCTCCATAACTCCTGATTAAATGGGGAGAAATCCCTTGACCTTCTCCACCATAATGGAGCCAACTCCCCTTGAATATAATTCTTTCCACCTCTCAAGCATCAATTTTGTGGAACCACTAAATTTAAATCTTCAATTTGAATTGTTATGCCAACTCCACACCATTAATTAAATGAGCCAACTCATTTAATTAAATCACTCAATGTGAATTTACGCCAACGAACATAATAGATCCTAATCTATTTCATGGCTATGAATTCATTTTGGGTGGATTGGAGAGAAAGGAGGAACTTGGGAGAAATATTGGGAGAAGGCTCCCAACGAAGAACGCTTCCACCAAAGAACACCTTCAAAAACGAAGAATGATCTTCATCGAATTTCATCCTCGTAACCCCATTCAACGCATGAAGTATTCGACCGATCATCCCTCCTCATCGTCATCAACGATCCAACAAATGATACTAGATTGGAAATGCGTGAAAGACGTGATGAATAATGACAACATCGTCTTCTTCCAGCGACTTCGTCATCGAGCAACGATCAAAGGTAGGGGGTTTACCTTGAGTATTATTCCTTTCCTTCTTCTTATCATCGTTTAAAAGAAATTGATGTGATGTATTTTAAACAATTGTTGTTCAACATTCTTCCTCTTTGTTGAACCAATTGTTATCATCCCTAAACGCAGAGGGTGCTGGCCAAACTAAGATGGCCTGACTCCCTCCGCCGATCTCTTTGCGAAGTTTCTTTTGGCTGGGTGACGATGCGTCAATGAGGCAATGAAGGTGCCAACGACAATGGCTGCTCTACCCACAGCCTTTATGAATCGCGTTGACCCCAAAACGCACTGGTGATCCCGACCGAACACCTCCGGCTCGTGCCGAACCGGCCTGCCCGACCACCGCCGACTGCCTGCCTGCCTACCCATGGCCTTCCTGCAGCATACCCGTGCACTACCCGCGCACCCTGTGACCTACCTGCACGCTTCCCGCGGACCTCGAGGCTTAACCGTGCCAAGCTCGGCACTGCACGACCTATTTGCATGCCCCGCTGGCCAGCCTTAGTGCTTCCCGCGCCCCGCCTGACCTACCCGTGCCCTGATCAGTGCCCTGTCGGCCTGCTTCCACCCCGCGTGGCCTACCCGCGCCCTTCTCGATGCCTCGCACAGCCTGCCTGCGCCCTGCCCGGCGCCTCGCGCGGCCTACACATGCCCCGGCTCCCGGCTGAACTGGCCGAGTCGTGCCGGCCACCCAAGCAGGCCCACAGTGTCATTCGCGACATTGCTGGCCGAACCAGCTCGGCTATCAAGGCCAAGCTGCCCGAGCCGCACCCCGCGCAGTGCTGGCAGAACCGGCCCCGACATTCGGGCCGAGCCGCCTATGCGGTGACCTTCGGGCCGAACCGCCACTAATGTCCACTGGGTTCGGCCCAGTGGACCCGGCCGAACCTAGTAGACTGACACACCTAGCGTGTCTTACCAGGTCGACCCATACCGGGTCGGCCCAGTCTGGGATGGGTAGAGTCGGTCCGACCAGGTCGGACCGGGCCCAGGCCCATAACTGACCCTGTTAATTCCTTTGGTCATATCTTTAGCACCAGATGATCGTTTGACGAACTGTCAGCGACGCTAGTTTTCTTGGAGCATGAAGATCCATTTGAGTATACCCCATTAGAGTTCAGGGTAATGTTGAGATACGGTCAGGTTGGATCGTACACGAATCCAACTAGGCCCCTGGGGACTAAAAAGCTAATAACTCACATATCGTGCATCCAATTAACACGTCGTCTGTTGCGTTGAGAACCATATGAGAAAACCGAACTTTGAGATATTTCCTCATAGCACTTGGTGTCATTTGACATGTCGACACATGGATTGAGGAGCGGAACCTCCCAGAATCAAGATTGTTTTGTGGAAACCCTATGGCTGGATGTGCACTAACGACTGTTCATGGATCATGTGTTGGTATGAAAGTTCTGACTTCTATTCCTGGATCATGGGTTGGTCCGACAGAATATCTGGTCTTGGATCATATGATGGTCTGACAGCTCTGATGACAGTTCCTGGATCATGTGTTGGTCCGACAGTTCTGACTTCTGTTCCTGGATAATGTGTTGGTCTGACAGAAAAGCTTGTCTTGGATCATGTGTTGATCTGAGAGCTATGACGACTATTCCTAGATCATTTGTTTTTCTGATAGTTCTGACTTCTATTCCTAGATCATGTGTTGGTCCAACAGAGTAACTTTTCCTCGATCGAGTGCTAGTCCAACATCTCTGATGATTCAGTGGCTATATCTAATCATCTTTATCTCTCTACATAAGTTGTATACCTATGTGTGCCGAGTTAGTAAATCTTGGGTTTACTCATGATTGATATGGATTACTTGATAACTTAAGTATATGTATGGGAATATACCTAAATGGGATTATCTGTTGATTTCATACTTGTGATTTATCCTTGTTGGATATTATGATACCATGAGTGTCTCAAGTTCCCTACTGAGTATTCTTATACTCACCCCTGCATGGGCTATACCCGCACCACATCATGTTGGATACAGATGACGAACAATGCTCACTAAGGATGAGTAGCAGGACTAGATGGTACCCATAGGTGGACCTTATGAAGAGTCAGTGTATGGAGGAGACTGACAGACGTTGAGTGCTGAGGATGCCATCTGTACCTACCCTTAATGTAGGAACCCTGAAGGATGACCCTGTGGCTGCTTTAGTTTTCATTTGTTATACATTATTTCCTATTGTACTTATACTATCCTGTTGGTCTTTTATTTCTACCCCCTTCACTTTCAGCACTCTTTTTTATACATCAATATATAGTGTTTTCATTTTAGCTCGCACTCTATTGTGAGAGGTTACTCTTCATAAAGTCAATGCCTTCCCGGTTTTAGAGATTTAAACCTTTGGTGCTAGTCGCCATCCCCTGGCCTATGGATGGAAGGCTTGGGGTAGTCACGACATGGGACCTGAGGGATGGTTCATGACACATTGATATCAAAGGAGTCGGTTCTAATGTAGAACAAAGTACTCTGATCTTCCTTTTCATTAAAACAATAGTGTTAAGAGTATTGAGTGTGGTATTCAGTTCAGGGAGTCCTGTGTTGGTGCGGCGACCGACGAATCCATACACCAGGATCCTAACTTCTGATTTCCAACTCAGGGAACGAAACACTGATTATGTGTGTGTTTTCATGAGTTTTCTTTATGATAGCTTGAGTCATCTCACCAGGTATAACTTTTTACCATGGAAAACCTCTTCATTATCAGGATGTCGCTGCATATACTGCCATCTAGGGGTTTCTAGAGTGTACCCGATGACAGCCCATCGAGGGACGAGGCTCCAGTGTAGGGCCCTCGTACTATATTGGAACCTTCGGGTGGTGTCCCAGCAGCACCCACACCCATTGGGTAGTAGATTCCACCAGCCACATCGGCGGACGGTGCACACCGACAGAGTGTGTTGCACGAGTTCCATCGGGAGAGGCTTCCGAGGTTTTGAGGCGAGAAAGATTCTCATGCAGTAGAAGACTGGCTGGAGGAGATTTCTAGAGTTATCCGCCTAGTTGAGACACCCATAGAGTAGATAGTGATCTTATCTACTAGTATTTTCCAGTGAGTGACCATGAGGTTGGTCCTCATAGTGATTAGGTTTCGGTACGCGGACCATTTCCCGATATTGTACCTTCAGGTAGTGTTTCATTTATATCACTGCATGTTGGTCAACAGATACAACCGGAGATACTAGAATATGACACTTGTAGGCTTAGTGCCTTACACATGTTTCAGCATCAGATATCTTTTAGGTTAAGAGGCGAGCACAACTCATAGGCAGTTGAGGACTGGCCTGAGGAGGTGGCTGGGAGTTCTCTAGAGCTTGTACAGCTTCCTCAAGACAACATGTCAGTAGTTGAGAATTCATCGAGGTGTACCGATCGTTCCTAGTACTCAACGAATACGATACGATCAGTGCATTAGAGCTCAGACCTCTGAGAAAGTTGTGTTTAAGGACATCCGAGAGAGAACTTTTTCCTTTATTCATTCCTTCTTATGTCAGGGTGCTAGAGATAAAATTTGTGGTTGAATGTTCTTTGGCAGAGCAGATACATCCAGTGAATGTTAGTAGTGTGATGTAGGGAATTAGCACCAGCCTCAGAGACTTGGGCATGTAAAATCTTTCAGGAAGAGGAAGTGTTAAGGAAAGATTAATCTATAGGGCATCAGACATGGAAGAGGAGCTAGGATAGTAACAAGAGGTGGTGTAGATTACAACATGTTACAACCACCCCATTTTTGTGGACCTCGCCGGTCTCAGGGAGATGGAGGATATGGGAATATAGAAGTTTCATGCAGTCAAGGAATGCGACATATCTGATCTAGGAATGATTTAAGGTACAATCTATGTCTACTATTAGCTGTTGTATCGATAGACATAGGTACCAATAATTGCATCCTTCCAAGAATCTTGTCCAAGACCTAGAGATTCCAGTTAAATAGTTGACATGGCCCTCATGTATGGAGATACCTTTGGGAGGAGACTCTATAATCACACTTACACCGACGATGTGATCTGACCCTTGAGGCGAGATTTTCGGCTGGAACCTCTTGGTGGCACTGTTGAGGCCATATGATGTTAGTTTGGGTATGGACTGGGCAGGCACAGTTCATACACGGAATGACTATATTAGGCAAAAAGGTTTTGGTTTTTCTACAATGTTGGGATGAGGTTTTACTTATTCGGTGAAAAAGGAAACCCAGACACCACATGTAAAACTCATGCATATGGGGGTGTAGATGATCACTTTTTATTCAGCCAGCCTTACCCTCGTGGCAGTATGAGTTTTTGAGTTTTCAGTTCTAAATAGGAGGGACAGAAAATGGGGACATCTTTTGATAAGATGTTTCTAGGATTACCCCCCCCAAATGGGGAGGGACATTTTCTTTGACATGATACTACTGGAGGATAGTTCTAGACTTCTCCAGAGTTTCAGCACCACTATCATCCTTGACAATGAAGGGGAAACTCTTCGTGTGGTTGGAGAGATGCCAACAGAGCTTTCAAGAGCGGATGTAACACCCTGAGATTTTATGAAAAATATTATTTTTAATTCCAATAATATCTTGTTTTGTACGGTACACCAAAATGATCTTGCACGACATGCATCCCTGACATGGCTTTCATTACACGCAATCACGACCTTCCACGATAACCTGTGTTGTACGCAATACCGAGTTTCACTAAACAACAATATGTTATATAAACTAGCCGTTATGAATAGTAAGACCCACTTTTTGAAGTTTTATAAATTTTATCATTTGAAATAGACTTCATTTTTGGATTCGGAATATCGAAATTATCCTAGGGTGAAATTTTGGTATTTTTCTAAAAACTTTCACTTTTTGATGAATAGTTAAAACACTAGGTTACTATTCAAAAGCCGACTTTTTATTTAAATAATTATTTATTTTATTTAAATTTATTTTAGGTCAAAATTGATACATAATACCTATATAAGTTCAATTTAATTCATTGGAGTCATGTTATAATAATTTTAGATATATAAAAAGTTTATTGAACTTTTCACCGTCTTTTACCCACCTCCTAGGAGAATTTAGAAATTCACATAAAACATAATTTTACCACTTCTATGAGTGGAATTTCGAAAATCAATGAGACAAGGTTAATATCAAGGACTAAAATGTGGTTCAATTAGATGAAAATAATTTTTGCTGAATAGTTATTTTTTACTTTTTTTTACCACGGTTAAAAGTAAAAAGGGTAATTAAGGGTAAAAGTGATATTATTATTACCCTAACACATGTCCTAATTCTATTGCATAAGCGTAATTCAACCAAAAACAACATTAGGAATAATATATGACCATTTATGTCCACTTGGATTAGATTAGGACATTTAATATTATTTTATTTAAAGAGGACTTAAAATAGTTAAAATCAATGTTTAATAACTAAAACATTTTTAATATTGGGTTATAAATAAGATAAATTCGACTATAAATATTCATTAGAAAGATAAAAATATTTCCTACATAATGGGATTTTATTTATAATTTTTAGACATTAAATAATTTAATTTATTTATGACACAATGATGATAGAGTAATTATCTTATTAATGAAATATTAACATAATTGATGTTATAAATACTCAAATAAATGTAATTTGAGACTTTTTATGAATTTAACTAATTTTATAGGTTAATATGACATATTTTTATTGATTTAATTAACTTTTTTCGAACTAATCATGCTGTTATGATTTTCACAAAAATCAATTACCAAATAGTGTCAAAATTGACATAAAATAGTTTTTAAAACAAATATTATATTATTAATTGTTATTATATTCCTAAATATCTAAGGTTCGGCTAAGATACTTATATCATGATAGGTGTATCATTAATGGACCACTTTGGGGTCTCTTGGATTTATATGGTATGTTTATTATCTATATAATATAAAAATAGAATGTGACATGGTAAATGTCAATCTAAATAACTAAGAGTTAAAACTAAAAGATAAGGTTAATATAATGACCTAAATATCTCTAAAATCTATTGGTTGAGAGAATTTCGACCTAGACCCACCTTAGCTTCAAAATAAATCAATTTTGAGCTATTAAAAACCGAATTCAACTTTATAATAAAATAATATTTTAAGTTTTTCCAAAGTTGCCCCTCTCATTCCTTAAAATGGAAACCCTTCCCTCTTCTCTTCACACCCTTTTGAGCCTTGAATCTCGGCCAAACCCTACCCATTTATCTTCTCCACTTCCCTAGAAAAATTCTGGTGGTTTTGGTCTTCTCAAAAGACCAACTATACTTCTTTAAAAGGAAGCTTAAAGGAGGTGCGTCGAAGAAGAGGAGGTTCAGATGCGTACGAAGCATATCGGACCTAAGGTAAGGGATAATGTTTCAATCTCAGTTGTTTTCTATCCAAGATTGCTTATATGTAAGTATTTTCTCGGGTTATATTTATCATCGATGTCCATGTTTTATAAAAATGATTTCATGTATGTCTAATTCCTTTTTACCCATTTTTGACTTTTACGACATGGTATGTAAGGAATCTTTTTTTTGTTTACCATACAAGGTACTTTTTGACTTTTCTGACAAAAGTACGAGAAGAATTTTATTTTTAAATTACACATCTTGATCGGATTTTTATGGTTTCAGAATGCCTAATTTTCATTAAGCTTACTCTACAATATTTTATGACTATTTTCCACAAAATACTTTTATTTTAAAAGTGCATGGCATTTTGATTTTGAAGAAGAAAGGATATTTTCCTCATGAATTCATTTCAAATGTTTTATCAAAACAATTTTCCATCTAAGATGACATTATTTCATATGTGTATGTTTCAAGTTTATTGTCTTTATGATTTAAATGGTTTCAATTTTCTTATGATGAAATTTCCATTTGTTTTATATGGATTAGGAGATGATGGGATGATGTTTATGAAACCCATTTTATTCTTTGGGTTATGATGAATGATTTATGTTTATGTTGTGGCACAAGTAAGAATGATTTAATTATGAGATGGGTGGGACCTATATCTCCCTCTAATGCAATGATTAATGATTTATATCTCATGAGATTGACCTGGCTGGAATGGTAAGTTAATCCATTTCAGTGATACAGGATTGGAACGAGTAGTGAACTTGATTCAGAAAGGGACTTTGCCCACTAAGATGGTATTGGAAGCAATGCCTTGGCTACTATGGAAATCATAACAAGTGATGAATGGTTCCCACAATTACATGATTTCTTCCCATGCTATTTTATCATGATTGATGTTCCTTTATGATATATGTCTTACGTACTTCCAAGATTTATGTCCTTGCTCAAGATTTTGATGTTTAGATTTTATGTTCAATCTTTTCCATTCAAATGTTTATGGATTGTTTTATATTCTCTATGCTTACCCTTACGGAGAATTTGAGATCACTATTTTTATGTTTTCTTTTCCCCAGGATATAAAGAAAGGTTTTAGGTAAGAAAACAAAAGGGGAAGATCTTTATGGGAGAAGTTGAGGATCTTTCACAATGATTAGAAGATTAAATTCCGAGTTTCCAAAGACACTAAACTATAATGGTCCTTGTGTGATTTTGTTTGTTATGTATAAAGTATTCCACAAAAGTAATGTAATGTCCATGTACATCAAGCATTGGGTCTCTACAGTTGGTATCATAGGAAAGTTTTAGTTATCCTTTGGAAACTAGGACGCGAAAAAATTAGTGAGATCCCTAGAGATATTTCTAAGATATGTATAGGGATGTCCATAAGGATAAGTATACGTATAGGATATAGTCCTAGAACTACTGTAATGATCTTATAATTTAACCTAAGATTTTAGATATTGACGGTACTTCCCCTTTACTATGTTGTTTTCTGTAGCTTGAGTTTTTCCTCTAACACTATACTATTCTTTTTGGGTTTTAGAAATTGGCTAGAAATAGGAAGATTCACGATAATGGAGGATATGATAGACAATGGAATGATATTCTTCATGGGATTTGGAAGTCCAAACATCATTATTATGCCTAATCTGGAATCTCATAATATGATCAATAATCACAAATTTGTTATGTTTCCCAACTCAGAAAATAAGAGAAAGATGGAGTTTCATGATGATCATAGAGGAAAGAAATTTCAATTTCCCTCATGTAAATCATGTGGGAAGAGGCATCAAAGAGATTGTTTCAAAGGAACTGGAAGATGCTATGGGTTTTGAAAAGAAGGACACAAAGCCAGTAAGTGAAAAGGAAAAGGTTCAGTTAACACCATGGTCAAGGATAATGGTATTTCTATGACATCAATAATGATTAGATGTTTTAAATGTGGAATGTATTGAAATTATGCAAACCCATTCCCTAAGGGAAAATCTCATGAAGAGAATCAGCATGGTCATATGCGTAGTATTTATGTGGATGATGATAAAGAGACTACAAATGAAATATGAGATGAAATAAATGATGAAGCTTAGTCAGCGGTTTAAGATGTTAGTGGAATGATAGTATGTTTATCAAGAATAATGTATGGTACTATGGAATAAAGAATCATCTAAGGATTGTTACACTATTTTTTTCCTAAAGTATTTGAAAGTATATGTTGAATGGTATTGGTAACCATGAAATGTTATTCAGATATTTTTGGAAAGAAGATTATATGCGCATAATGAATGGATAATGAATGAAATGAAATGAGCTCATGATTGATATAAGGACTAAGTGATATCATGGTTTGAGTATATAGAATTTTTGGGATTTTGGTATGTGGAAAGAATTAACTTTTGATAGAATTCATGTTTTCATTAAGGTTTAATGGGTATTCATTTTTCAAGAGAATACATGATTAAGGTATTCACATGTTTGGAATGTGACCAACAAGATATATCGTATAAATGATGGTATTCACGTGCATGTTATGTGACCTTTCAAGTAAACGTTTTCTTTATACTATGAGATTAGACATATGTATTTTGGATAAGCCTAATGATTGGAATGGATTATGTTGGACACAAGTTAGTATTGTTTAAGGCTATAACCTTTTCAATATTATTAATGGAAATTTATAATATTGTATTTTTAGAAAAAAAGGACAACCTGCAGAACGGGCGACAGCTCGTCACGTCTGACAAGGTTGTGGGAATCGAACCCACAAACGAAGTGCGGCAGGCCTTTATTTCCTACCACTAGCCTACAGGAAGTCCCTGGTTAGTAGAAACTAGTTTTATTTTATTATGCAGGATGATAGATGAAGTATAAGTCCATTTTGGAACCATATATGATTAATCTCACCATAGATGAAATTATGTATATAACATTTTCTAACTTATGTTTGAGACAGATGGAATGAACTATCATTCTATCGCAAGATCTGCTAAAACTTCGCGAAAGACAAATTCAACTTCATTTCATAAAGAGATGAAGTGGAAATTTTTCAAGGCACGAACAATGGTGAGATTATACCAAAATAATGTATGTATTTCTTCTAATTCAAATTCTTCCACTTTAGGGAAATGATCTTGAAAACCAAAAATGTTTTCCTAGTTCCCTCATATCTGATGAATCAGATGGTACATTAGAACATCAAAAATTTATGGCATTGTTATTGTTGGCTTTTTTTGTATCCATGTTCTCTACCACTCTCCATCAGAACTTGATGGTTAGATTTCTCTTCTATATCCATATTTTCACCTATTTCTCCTATGTGGAAAGCCAGTGATTAGTTAATTTGGGTAACCGTTATGTTTCATAATTTAGTTTTTAAAGTTCAGTTTTGGTATTCCTTTTTATTATGTGGGTTTCTTTTTGATAAACTTATAAATTGTAAACCATTTCCCGACGAATTTCGAGGGCGAAATTCATTTTAAGGGAGGTAGAATGTAACACCCCGAAATTTTATGAAAAATATTCTTTTTAATTTCATTATTGTATTATTTTGTATGCTACATCAAAATGATCTTTCACGACATGCATCCCTGACTTGGCTTACATTACATGCAATCGCGACCTTTCAGGATAGCGTGTGTTTACGCAATACTGAGTTTCACTAAACAACGATATGTTATATAAACTAGCCGTTATGAATATTAATACACACTTATTGAAATTTTATAAATTTTATCTTTCTAAATGGACTTAATTTTTGGATTAAGAACATCCAAATTATCCTAGGGTGAATTTTTGGTATTTTTTTGAAAACATTCACTTTTTGATGAATAGTGAAAACACTGGGTTACTATTCAAAAACCAAAATTTATTTAAATAATTATTTATTTTATTTAAATATATTTTAGGTAAAAATTGATATATAATACCTATATAAGTTCAATGTAATTTATTGGAGTCATTCTATAATAATTTTTGATATATAAAAATTTTATTGAACATTTCACCGTCTTTTACCCACCTCCTAGGAGAATTTGGAAATTCACATAAATCTTAATTTTACTGCTTCTATGAGTGGAATTTAAAAAATCTGAGAGACATGGTTAATATCAAGGACTAAATTGTCGTTCAATGAGATGAAAATAATTTTTGGGGAATAGTAACTTTTTACTTTTTTTTACCACGGCTAAAAGTAAATAGGGTAATTATGGGTAAAAATGATATTATTATTACCCTAAGACATGTCCTAATTCTATTGGATAAGTGTAATTCGACCAAAAACAACCTTAGGAATAAAATATGACCATTTAGGTCCAGTTGGATTAGATTAGGACATTTAATATTATTTTATTTAAAGAAGAGTTAAAATAGTTAAAATCAAAGTTTAATAACTAAAACATTTTTAATATCAGGTTATACAGAAGATAAATTCGACTATAAATATTCATTATAAAGATAAAAATACTTCCTACATAATTGTATTTTATTTATTATTTTTAGACGTTAAATAATTTAATTTATTTATGACACAATGATGATACAGTAATTATCTTATTAATGAAATATTAACAAAAGTTATGTTATAAATACTCAAATAAATGGTATTTGAGACTTTTTATGAATTCCACTAATTTTCTAGGTTAATATGACATATTATTATTGACTTAATTAACTTTCTTCGAACTAATCATGCTGTTATGGTTTTCACAAAAATAAATTACCAAATAGTGTCAAAATTGACATAAAATAGTTTATAAAACAAATATTATATTATTAATTGTTATTATATTCCTAAAAATCTAAGGTTTGGCCAATATACTTATATCATGATGGTTGAATCATTAATGTACCACTTGTGGGTCTCTTGGATGTATATGGTATGTTTATTAACTATATAATATAAAAATACAAAGTGACATGGTAAATGTCAATCTAATTAACTAAGAGTTAAAACTAAAAGATAAGGATAATATAATGACCTAAAATTGTCTATAATCTATTAGCTGAGAGGAGTTCGACCAATCCCCACCTTAGATTCGAAATAAATCAATTTGGATCTACTAAAAACCGAATATGAATTTATAATAAAATAATATTTTAAGTTTTTCTAAAGGTGATCCTCTCCTGCCGTATAAAAAGGGAACCCCTTCCCTCTCTCTTCACACCCTTTTGAGCCTTGATGCTTTGTCAAAACCTGCCCATTTCTCTTCTCCCCTTCCCTAGAAACATTCTAGAGGTTATTTTATTCTCAAAAGACCAACTCTAATTCCTTAAGAGGAAGCTTAAAGGATGTGTGTTGAAGAAGAGGAGGTTCTGATACGTACGAAGCATATCAGACCTAAGGTAAGGGATAATGTTGCAATCTCAATTGTATTCTATCCGAGATTTCTTATACATAAGTATTTACTAGGGTTATATTTATCATCCATGCCCATGTTTTATAAAAAAATTTCATGTATCTTTAAAGTCCTTTTTACCCAATTTTTACTTTTATGACATGGTATGTAAGGAATCTTTTTTTTGGTTACCATACGAGGCAATTTTTGACATTTCCAACAAAAGTATGAGAAGAATTTCATTTTTAACTTATATGGCATGAATGGATTTTTATGGATTCATAACACCTCATTTTCATAAAGCTTACTCTACAAGATTTTATGACTATTTTCAACAAAATACTTTTATTTTAAAAGTGCATGGCATTTTGATTTGGAAGAAGAAAGGATACTTTCCTCAAGAATTAATTTCAAATGTTTTATCAAAACCATTTTCCATTTAAGATGAAATTATTTCATATGTGTTTGTTTCAGGTCTAGTGTCTTCATGATTTACATGGTTTCACTTTTCTTATGATGAAATCTCCATTTGTTTTATACGGATTATGAGATGATGGGATGATGTTTATGAAACCCATTTTATTCTTTGGGTTATGATTAATGATTTATGTTTATGTTGTGGCACAAGTAAGAATGATTTCATTATGAGATGGGTGGGAACTATATCTCCCTCCAATGCATTGGGTAAATATTTATATCTCACGAGATAGACATGGCTGAAATGGTAAGTTAATCTGATTCAGTGATACAGGACTGGAACGAGGAGTGAACTCAATTCAAAAAGGGACTTTGTCCACTAAGATGGTCTTGGAAACAATACCTTGGCTACTATGGAAATAATAACATGTGATGAATGGTTGCCACAATTACATGATTTATTCCCATGATATTTTATCATGATTGGGGTTCCTTTATGATATATGTATTACATACTTCCAAGATTTATGTCCTTGCTCATGATTTTTATGTTTAGATTTTATGTTCAAGATTTTGCATTAAAATGTTTATGGATTGTTTTATGTTCTCTATTCTTACCCTTACTGAGCATTTGAGCTCACCCTTTTTATGTTTCCTTTTCCCCAGGATATAAAGAAAGGTTTTAGGTAAGAAAACAAAAGGGGAAGATCTTTATGGGAGAAGTTGAAGATCTTTGACCACGATTAGAAGATTAAATTACGAGTTTCCAAAGACACTAAACTATTTCAGTTCTTGTGTGTCTGTGTTTGTTATATATAAAGTATTATGAAAAAGTAATGTAATGTCCATGTACGTCAAACTTTGGGTCTCTACAGCTGAGGAAGAGGCTGACTAGTTCCCCCATCTTGAGGATTCCAGAAGAATGCATAGGTTAGGTAATCTACTGCGACACATCAGGGACTTGACGCGGTTGTGTCCTTATGCAGGAGTGAGAAGTGATCGCATGTAGTTCTGGGCTGTTGAGACAGCACGAGAAGAGCTATGATACCCATGACCTAGAGTTTCCAACACTGGTCTTCACCTTGATGATGTGGAATCACTATCTTATGGGTGAACGATTTAGCATGTACTATCATAACAAGAGTCTCAGGTATATCTTCTCTCAGAAGAACCTGAACCTGAGATAGTGGTGATGGCTCGAGTTCCTCGAGGACCATGACATCAAGATAGTCTATACTCATGGGAAGGGGAAAGTTTCAGCAGATTCTTTTAGTAGGAGATCTAGAATACAACTGCTAGGTGAGGAGACGGAGCAGCTGGCCGCTTTGCAGCTATCCATTATGGATAGAGATGGACAAGCATTCCTACATTCCATTACAGTCACTCCCCCACTTCATCAGTGAGTCAGGGAGGCACAACATGGGGATACTGACTACGAGACACGACGTGCTCAGATATCCATAGGGTAGACACCAGATGTATTTTCTGAAGGTATGGAGAATGACATCCACATCAGAGGACGTACCCTGGTACTCGTGGAACTTAAGGAGGAAGTGTTGAGAGAGTTCCATGCTTCCCCTCTTGTAGTACATCTAGGAGTGAAGAAGACGTACCTGGACCGTCGATGACATCAATGGTGGCCAGGTATGAAGAAGGAAATAGCGGAGTTTGTTTCTGTATGCCTCACTTGATAGCAAGTGAAGTTGGGGAACCAGGTACCAGTAGGCTTGGTTATGCTTTTAGAGGTCCCAGAGTGGAAGTGCGATGGGATATCTATGGACTTTGTGATGGGTCTTCTACATAAATCAAGGGTTCATGACTCGATTTGGGTTATCATAGACCGACTCACCGTGTCGGCCCACTTCCTACCAATCAGAGACCAGGTTTCATTATAGAGTTTGGGACGCCTCTATGTGCAAGAGATTGTGCGTTTTCATGTTATACCTTCGATGATTGTCTCTGATCGTGATGCACGGTTTACTTCATGGCTATGGAAGGTGTTGTAGGAGGATTTTGGGACACATCTTTGTCTGAGCACCACCTTCCATCCTCAGATAGATGGTCAGATTGAGTGGACCCTTTAAACCCTCGAGGACATGCTACGTGCTTGTGTCCTTCACTTCGGTCGCATTTGGGAGGACCAATTACCTTTGGTGGAGTTTTCATACAACAAAAATTTTCACTCCACCATAGGGATGACACCTTTGGAGGAACTGTACTGGCAACCTTGCAGATCTCCCTTGTGCTAGACATACCATAGGGAGTCAGCACTGGTGGGACCAGATATGGTACGAGGTACCACTAAGAAGGTGTAGATCATCCAGGAGTGGATGAAGACTACACATAGTAGGTAGGAGTCATATGCCGACAGGAGACGGAGACCTCTGGAGTTCGAGGATGGCGACTATGCCTTTCTACGTGTCTCCCCTCAAAGAGGTATATGGAAGTTTGGCCGAGGTGGTAAGTTATCTCCGAGATTCATCAGACCTTTCCAGGTCCTTAGAAGAGTAGGTGAGTTGGATTACCGCTTGGATATTCCGCCTCAGTTGCACCGGGTGCACGACATTTTCCACATATCCCAGATGAGGGGATACGTGCATGACTCTTCTCCCATCATCGACCATGGAGAGCTGGACATTGATGATGGGGATACATTCACAGAGGTTCTAGTAATGATTGAGGATCGATAAGAGTAGGTCCTACATGGACGGTCAATACCTCGGATGTGCATTCGTTGGCAGCATAGGAACCTCCAGGAGAGCATATGGGAGTGGGAGGCTCATATGCGTGCTCAGTACCCCCATTTGCTTCCATAGATCGAGTTGTAGCTCATGGTGATGTAAATCCCTGAGTTTTGGAGAATTTAATGACTCAAAAATCCCGAGGAATGTTTTTTAATACATGGGATTTTTACAAGTCCGCAAAAACTGACGACGCTTGATTCAGAGGCCTGGTGTTCCCAGAATCAATTTCTAATGTTTTGTTCAGGTATGTTCTGTAAATGTACGAGTATGTTTTTATAACTTCTGAACCAGTGCTCAGAACTGAAATCTATGGGCAACATTGAACACGCAGCGTCTGTATTCTTTTAAGAAGACTTTCACTTCAACGGTAGTGAGTCGAGGATAAAAGATAGTTTATGGGTTTTCATGTGAAGTAATAAAATAAAATCAGCTCAATATATTTTATTTTTAACCGCCAGGTGGAGGTTGGGTGGCTAAATCCTTTTCATGGGAGTTAGAGGTGGACCAGCACACCTTAAACTCCCTTGGGAGGTTATGATGGTGGGGGCCATCAGAGCATAACCTTTCGTGAGAGGTTATGATGTGGGGAAAACACGAGGCTTAACCCCCAATTAATGGAGGAGGGTAAAACCTCCTCAACTCTACATTTAATGGGGAGAAACCCCTTGACCTTATCCACCTTAATGGAGCAAACTCCCCTTTAATTTAATTTGTGCCACCTCTCAAGAATTAATTAGGGGGAAACACTTAATTTAAATCTCAAATTGAATTGTTATTCCAAATCCACCCCTTAAATTAAATGAGTCAACTCATTTAATAATTCACTCAATTTGAATTTACGACAACGAACATAATAGATCCTAATATATTAGTTGGATATTTTTTCATTTTGGGTGGAGTGGAGAGGAAGGAGGAAGATGGGAGAAATATTGGGAGAAGGTTCCCAATGAAGAATGCTTCCAATGAAGAACACCTGCGAAAATGAAGAATGATCTTCACGACCTTCTTCCTCGGAACCCCCTTCGATGTGAGACGTCTTTGACTAATCTTCCCTACTCATAATCATCAAAACACTGATGCATGAGCATGGATTGGATGTTTATATTAGACGTGAATAATGACCAAAACATCATCTTCTTCCCTAGACTTCATCATCAAGCAACGATCAAAGGTAGGCGGTTTACCTTGAGTATTATTCAGTTCCTTCTTCTCATATTCATTTAAAAGGAATCGATGTGATGTATTGTAAATAATATTTTTTTCAACTTTCCTCCTCTTTATTGAACAAATTGTTATCATCTCTTAACGCAAAGGGTGTGGGCCAAACATACATGTCCCGAGTCCCTCCACCGATCTCTTTGTGTAGTTTCTTTTGGCATGGTGACGAAGCGGCAACAAGGTGACGAAGGTGCGAACGCCGAAGGCCGCACTACCCACGGCCTTTGTGACCGCACCGCCCCCTTGGAGAACTGGTCATCTCGGCTGAACACCGCCTGCCCACACAGGCCTGATCCGTTCCAATCCGGCATGCCTGTCCGCCACCCTGCCCGCCTTCCAACGGCCTGCCCGCACCCTACCCGCGTACTGCCCACGCGCCCTATGGCCTTCTCGCACACTGTACGGTCTACCCACGCACCCTGTCATCCTGCCCACGTGTTTCCAGTGACCCATAGGCCTAACCGCCCTATACCAGGCGCCCCGGTGCCTGCCCGTGCGCTGCCCGCACTCCCAACCAACTTGCTCGCGTGCTGCCCGCACCCCACATAGCCTGACCGTGCCCTTCCTGGCACCCTACCATCCAGACCGTGCCCCGCACGGCCTACTTGGGCCCTATCACCCAGCCAAACGGGCCGAGCCACGCCAGCCACCCGAGTCGGCCCACGACGTCTTTCGCAGCATCGTTGGATGAACCAGCTCGGCTATCCGGGTCGTGCTGCCCAAGCCGCGCCCCACGCAGTGATGGCTAAACCGTCCCCGGCCTCCGGTCCGAGCCTCCAACACGGTGAACTTCGGACTGAACCTTCCCTGTTGTCCAATGGCTAGGCCCAACAGACCTGGCCGAACCGAGCGGGCTGACCGGGTCGGCCCGGTCTTGGTTGGGACTAGTCTGTCCGACCAGGTCAGATCGGTCCCAAGCCCATTACTAACCCTATTACTTATTTTGGCCATATCATTGGCACAAGATGACCGTTTGATGAACCGTCAGCGGCACTGGTTTTCCTTGAGCACGACGGTCCCTTTGTGTATACTGCACAGGAGTATGAGGTAATGTCGAGATACGGTAAGGTTGGATCGTACATGAATCCAACCTGGCCCCCAGGACTAAAAAGCTAATAACTCACAGTCTGAGCATCTGATTGATGTGTTGTCTATTGCGTTGAGACCATTATGACGAGACGTACATTCGAGATACTTCCTCGCGGGACTTGGTGGTAGCTGACATGTCAACACCTGGCTTGAGAAGCAGACCCTCCCGGAATCAAGCGTGCTTTGTGGAAACCCTGTGGCTGGCAATACACTGACGACTATTCCTGGATCATGTGTGGGTCTGACAGTTCTAACATCTGTTCCTGGATCATGTGTTGGTCCAACCAAATAGCTGGTCCTGGATCATGTGTCGGTCTGACAGCTCTAACGACTGTTCATGGATCATGTGTTGGTCCGATAGTATTGGCTTATATTCCTTGATATTGTGTTGGTCCAATAGAATAGCTGGTCTTGGAACATGTGTTTTTCCGACAGCTCTGACGACTGTTCATGGATCATGTTTTGGTCCGATGGTTCTAACTTCTGTTCCTGGATCATGTGTTGGTCTGACAAAATAATTGGTCCTGGATCATGTGTTGGTCCTACAGCTCTGATTATTCAGTGGATATATCTGATCATCTATGTCTCTATACATATGTTGTATACTAGGGTGAGCTGAGTCCGTAACTATTATGTTTCCTCATGATTGAGATGTATTACTTGATAAATTACATATAATTATGGGAATATACCTAAGTGGGGTTATCTATTGATTTCATACTTTTGGTTTATCCTTGTTGGATTTTGTGTGACCTTGAGGTTCTCGTGGTACCTACTGAGTATTGTTATACTCAACCCTATACGAGCTATGCCTACACCACGTTGTGCTGGATGCAGATGAAAGACAATGCTGACTGAGGTGGAGTAGCAGGACTGGATGGTACCCGGAGGTAGACCTTACGATGAGTCGGTGCACGGAGGAGACTGATGGACGTGGAGTGCTGAGGAGGCCATATGTACTTACCCTTCAGGTAGGAACCCCGGAGGATGACCCTGTGGCTACTTTAATTTTATTTAGTTATAATTTCTTTTTAGTTGTACTTGTACTTTCCTGTTGGGATTGTATTTCCGGCCCCCATTACTTTTCAGCACTCTTTTGTATAATGCCTTACCTAGTGTTTTGCTTCCAACTCTTACTATGTTGTTAAAGGTTACTCTACATAAAATAAATGCCTTCCTAGTTTTAGAGATTTATACCTCTGGTGCAGGTCTCCTTCCCCTGGCCTATAGAATGTTGGCTTTGGGTAGTCACAACAGGGGCCCCGGGGGATGGGGCGTGACATTTTTAGAGACCTTATCACCAACATTTAATTTTACATTTATGTAACTATTTATAGAATAAAATTTTTATCGACCCAGACCATCCATAATGTGATACTAAATATCTCAAACCTTTTCTACCATTTTGTTAGAAAAATAAGGTCCTAATATATTTATTTCTTCAAATAATCCTAGAACAATGTATTCAACAGTTATTTATAATTTCGGATTCATAAGGTGCCATCTCAATGATCAAGTGGAAGCAATTCCTGTAATAATACATGAATAGAGGAATTTGTTAATCTCAAAATCCTCTAATATCCATTGAATATGACCTCGTTATACCATCAATTTTTTGAATTTTTATATCATACTAACCATATATTTGATGATTATAAGAAGTAATGAATCATAACTCCAAATCTAGATCTCTCTAATGACTTCCCCATAATATCTATGTAAATGCAATATCCCATAAAAATATAATAGAACGTGATACACCATGAAAACATAAACCTAATTTAATGTGTATGTTGGAAATATAATCAAGAGAGAAATATTAAATGATAAAAAAATTATGATGAATTTAATAGTTTTTCAGCTACAACCTATATAGCATTAAAATAGTTTGACATTTTGGGGTGTCTAATGAAAAAAATAAAGGAGATGTTTTCCCAATTATATTCTTATATTAGTAGTGTTTATAAATAACCTTACAATTATTTTCCGTATCATTTATATGTTTACATACGATGAAGCAATATAAAAACTCTACAATATGTCTTTTTCTTGTTATCCCACAAGATATAGTCATTAAAATCATTTTGCATCTTCACACATTGTTGATTAATAGATAACGATGAATATAAATATTCATCAGACTAGTCCTAATTCTCATATCGTATTGATGGGTCACATAAACTTTTTGTAAACCATATAATTACATAATAATTAATGTTAAAATAATATATATTTCAAAACACATTTTATACCAATACATATTCATTTGGACCAACTTTATTCTTCACAGGGATTGATGTTGGGACCCTCATCATTGTACGACAATATTTCTCCACATCTTTAAATATTTAGAGGATTAGATTTAGAAAATATAGAAATAATAGAAATTTTTAATACTAATCATAGATAATATAACATAATCAGTTCAACCAAGGTCATTTACTACCTTGTACCATTTCACAAGGTGGTAACTTATTGATTAGTCATAATTATTAATAAAAAAACAATATTTTCTAGAACATGCTCAATTATTTCTTAGTGAATATTAAATTTAAACATTTATGAATGGTATATATGTCACAAAATTCTCCTAAATAATAATTTTTTCAGATATTTAATGAAAATATAATATTCTAGCTACCTCGAAATCAAGAGTTGGATAATATTACTCACGAAACATCAACTTTAATGGGACAAAATATATCAACAAATCATTCTAAATGAGGATTCATCATAAAGCAAGATCTTCTGATTCAATATTGATCACAAACCCTTCTTCAATACAGAGTAGTGTGACCATAGATGAAATAACTATACATCCCTTGAGTTCCTTGAAAATTTCATCCCATTAATTTGTACAAAAGGACATTGATCACTTATAGTTAGCTAAAAGACAATATTTGATAGTTGTGGGAAATTTTCCACAATCCCTCAATAATATTCATCCAAACAAATAAAACTAAATATCATACATACCTTGGTGGGTTTGGTCCAACATTAAATAATGTTCTTCATTGATAAATCCATATAATCTCTTCCTTGATACTATATGACCCAAAAATTACGCATTTTATTTCTAAAATTCACATTTGGTAAATTTTTAATACAAATTATACATTTATATAAAAATCAGTATATTACTAATGTGATATTTATGTTATTATATTCCGATGGAATATATTAGGATATCATATATAATGATAAAAATCGATTAAGGTAATCTATATAGGCACTATTAATAAAATCCATGATGATAATGGTAAATATTGGAATAAAATAGAATTCATATTAATTCATTGTGTCAACACATTTTAAAAAATGTTTTCATTAGTATGTAATCACATTTTAACTTTTTATAATTTTAATATGGAAAATGATAAATATTGTAATATTATTTTTTTCATAATATTTAGTAAAACAAATCATAAATATAGGACATAGGTTATGTATTCAAGATTGTGATATTCTTAAGTTATATATAATCAATAAAATTCACATTGATGCATATTTTTTCTAAATAAAATGAATATGACCACCCCATGGAACCATATATGGAACAATGAATCCCTTTTAAATATTCTATTGGAGATTCTTCTTTAATACTTGAAACTCAAAAGGGACTATTTTTTATGGTGTTATTGAACTAGGTGAAGTGCTATGTATGAGTAGAATTGAAAAATGATCATCTTAATTCATATAAATTCTATTAAAATACTCTATAAATACATCAATAAAATTTAATAAAATATTAATACCTTTTTTTTATGTATCTCTATATCCATCTAAGATAAACATTCCTTTAGAATAGGAATCAAGACCTTTATATTGTACATAGTTTACATTGTATGTTGATGATTATTATGAAACATATAGAATATCATAGGTCCAAAACAATATAAATTTTGAATTATCTTATTTAGAAATTAATGTAATTTTTTGTTAAAGAATTCGAATGTATTCCTATAATATCATTATATTCACAAAGAGAGAGAATAACTATATTTTCAAGAACCACATTGGCACAGAAAATAAATAATTGATGTATCATATGCTTGAGTAGAGATCATAATACCATCAGGGTTTCAGTGATAATTCAAAATTTAATTTTTTTGGTATTGAAATATCAGTATAAAAGAGTGAAGATATTTAGAATAAAATAAAACATTTACAATATTTGATTGGATAGAAAGTGTAAAATTCACCATTTCTACACTATACCCCGTATCAGCAAAAATGATCAAATGAAATTTCCCTTTATCTTTGTATTATGTAGATTTTGACATTGATCATCATAATTGACCATCATATTTGACCAATGGTTAGTATAATTCCTATAATTCTTATATTTGAAACAATAGAGTAAGGTTGGTCAATTATGCTTTCAATTTTCTTTATCATTGGCTATCATTTTCTTTCTATCACCTGAACATTTGATTTCCCATTAAAAATAATTTACAAACATAAAAACTTTATATGACCCTATAATAAAATTTCCTCTATGTTTCCTTCAACACATTCACCATAATGGAAATCTCAAATTCTTCTCTCCTTGGGTTTTATTGTTAGAATTTTATTAGAAATCCATCTCTCATTTGTTATATAAACCATTATATTGATGGGTAAATTAAATATCCATATTTCCATGTATATCACATAATGTTATTAGTTCATATAATATAGAATATATTGTGGATATATCCTTTAAAATACATGGTTTTATGACATAGAATTATTGATCAATCACTCATTTAGGTTGGATGATAATACCAGAAGCATACCTAATAGGCATTAAATAATTTTAATCATATGTACTAATATATTATTCATAATTATTATCAAGTAAAATGAATTTAGTATCCAATATTTTATGAAGTATTTGATAACCAAACCTATACAAAAATATTATCATTAACTTATTATAGTCCACAGATTTAATTTCATCATAGTGCCTTGTGTTCTTGATAAGAGTTCATTAATGATTTTCTTTAAAACCAAAATATTAAAATTTAATATAATTATTTAATTTTCTAAACACTAGATAATTTAAAATAGATTATAAATAGTACTTATCGAATACTAATAAAATATTGGATCACAAGTCCCGTTAAAAGAAGTTTGATATTGCCTCATGATGGAACCAACCAAAAAACATTTTCATATATTCTCCATTCTATGTGTATCAGGATTCCCCATTTGAGAAATCTCTATAAACATAAAATAACACATTTATAATTCCATATTATCTAAAATTTGGTTTCTCTAGAGAAAAATCAACACATTTTCCATCAAATTAAGCATTAACACATTTCCAATAGGTAACATCACGTGACTAGAACAAAAATCATCATGTAAGAAATAATAATCATAGTGAGAAACTACACATTCAAGGAAAATCATTTATAGGATGTCAAAGTCATGACACGTTATTTTCTATCCATGAACATTATTTTTTCCACGTTTAATCAAAGTAATTATCTATTATAATATTTTTAATGGTCTATAATGAAAAAGTGAATTAACCCATGTATACCACCCATGAGTAAAGAACTAGGTGAACAATAAGTGAACACTCATAATGAACTATAATGATAGATGAGTTATACTCGACAAACAAATTTCTAGGTTATTACATCTAGCTACATCTATTCAAAAAATACATCCTCTTATATAGTCTATATAGGGGTATTTTTATATGAAAACCACACTCCATTATTTACCAAAACTTATGATGTTCCTATATATATATGACTAAATTATGTGTTGTCATTAAATTTTTCTTATCATTGTATTCATAAGTAACTGAACTATGCACTAATACAGACTATAGCGACCCACACTTTTCATTCATAGATATTACATCTAAATAAATGTCTTTTCAATATAATTTAAAAATACATCCCCTAATACCATATTGTTTTAGTATATTTAAATACTAAAAATATATATTATTCTCATTTTGGAAAAAATCTTCAATATCTCACACATGGATATTCCTAGATAGTAGAATTTATTTATACAAACTATTTGATACCATTCTATATAACCCATGGAAAATGTAAAAAAAATGTAAGTGATTAGATTACCCATAAATTTAACCAAGGGAGACACTAGTGATCACTTTAATATAACATGAGTATAAGGGCCTAAAAACAATATCCTAGAATTCAAAAATTCAATGTGGAGTCACAAAATAAACTACGAAATATAATTCAAAATATTGAATTTATTCTATAAAATTCATTTATAAATTGTAGAATTTTGTTTAAAATTAGGCTCATAAATGCGAAAAAAAGTGTTTTCTTGAAAAAAAAAACTTATTAAGAAATAAGTGTTTTTATAAGAAGGTTTGACATCAATTTTATTAAAATAGACATAACTAGGTTATTAATAATACTAGTGAACAAATATTTATTTTTAAATACAAAACTAAATGAACTATTTTGAATTCTTCAAATGAATAAGTTTTTTTATGAAAAAATATCATTTTTCTATATCCATTCAAAATTTATGATTTTAAAAATTTTATAAAATTTCAATTTATTATAATATTGAAATGTTAATTTAAAAATAAATTTAATTTTTATTTTACATTTTACATTTTCTAAAAGTGAGAAATAATATTATACTATTTTCCTAAAAAAATCAATAAAACCCCACATTTGAGTAAAAATTTATTTTTATATCATAAAACGAAATTACTAAAAATAGATTCTTATTTATCAATATATTTTATCAATATAAGTCCTTCATACATAATTTTAGAAAATCTGTTGTCACTATTTACATTTCAAGTTTAAAATCTTGGTTATAATGGTATACTATATTATTGTTTATTTAGAGTCATGTTTTCCTGCATCACAAGATATTAATTATTTTAAATTTTTTTAATATAAATTTATCATGAAATCTTGGTGTGTTAAATGATGGAATATGGGAATTCACCTCCTGTATCTTCTCTTGAACCATATATATTTTTGGTATGAAGCAATTTATTTTTCAGTCCCATACTATGGAAATCCCCACGTGGAACTAGGTTGTGCATAAGTTGTGTTGAGACTAAGGGGAGGGAAATATCATTGCAGATGAAGTATATGTGTTTAGTTCATCTAGTTATGATATGTTATCATCTGGTTTGATATTCTATTTATCATAGCTTATCCATGGAATTTTATTCTCTTTGGTGAATTAAGTGACGATTCTATTTGGATTGAACTAATATTCTAATGTTGATAACCATAAACAAGGTACCCATAAATAGAGTAACATAAGAATAATTTTAATGGTCAATCAATATATTTTACATGTAAATAATTTAATATTCAGTTAAACCTTACTTTCTCCCATTCATTTATACACATGGTTTTGTTTGTCAGTATACCTTCTTTCCAATGTATGTAGAATATTAATATTAGCTAAAGATAAAAAAATTATACATCTAGTCAAAGTGGATAAGTGGAAATATCATCCCATAATGGGTCTTATAACCTATTATTTTATTCACTAATATATTTAAGATGTATTCATTAATGTTTTCTTAGTAACAATACTGGTAACTCTTGTTGTGAAAATGATAAATCGATAGAATGAATCATTTTATAAATCTATAAGTATGATAGATTATCTATATTCCACCTCACCGGTTTGATACATTATTGTCTAAAGAATCACATAAGGGAATATTAGTATTTATTTTTATCTTGATAGGTATTAGGTGTCATAAAATTTGGATATGGATCACCGTAGTAGATACTTTTATATCATCATTAAAGGAAATAATTAACTTTGTAGTCCAGTGGCACATAATAGTTTACAATATACCATTTATTTTTAAGTGATAAGGAATAATTTTGTTATATTATGTTTGTGAAACTAGGGTTGGATTAGTTCTTTTTATGGTTTTTTCTCAAGGGAGAATTTAATTTCGTTAAATGTCATTCATCAAACATAATTGAATTTCCATTTATGGTCAAGTATCATGGACCAAAGAAGAACCTTTTAGGGTGTTTCCCAAAGAATCAATAAATATTTTTTATTAAGGACTTATTTATAGAACCCATTCCATGTAGTATAAATTCATGTCAAATAGTGTTTTGGATGAAATGTTCATAGTAATGATTCATGTGGTTCATAAAATGTTGCGGCCTTTTCTAGTTCATCCCATATATTATTATATTTAAAAGATATGGTATGGTTGGGGGTTACACCTAGTAGGATTAATATTTTATTCCCTATCACCTCTTATTTATTGGTAAATATAATTGGAAGGATGTTTATACTCGGTGGTGATAAGTATGAATGATTATGATTAAGGACTTACAATTGATGAGAATACTAATATTTTATTTTTCTCATTTATTTGAAGAATGGGATTAAAATCAATGGATTGAACATGGAACTGATAATCAAGATGATGGTCTAAAATTACTAGGGGAAACGTTCTTGGAAAAAAATTACATATACCTCAAAAAATTTAAATTAAGATGACACATAGTAGGTGAAAAAATCCATGAGGGTTATAAGTGGTCATTATAGTACTAATAAGATATGTTTCTTTGGTTAAGAACTGTTCCAATAGTTTGATAAAGGATTAAATCCTCATTACCATGGTAATATATAATTTTTATTACCCGAATAACCCTATTGGTTAGGGAGGAAAAACAATGTGATGTTTATGAAAAAGTGATTTATTATAATTATAAATGGCATAAATTATTACTGGGAATCAGACAAGAATTCATATTATCGTAGTCTTATGACATTGGTGGTGTTAGATGAGGCCTTGATGAAATATGATTTTTTATGTTTTAACATTGGTGAAATGATGCCAAAATTTTTATTTGGATGTGGATTCACCCCACATGAAGTACTGGTGTAAACATATTGTTATTTAGGAGGACTAGATATTTATGATGGGGATCCTTCATGAAGGTGAAGACTATATATTGAATCATTCAGGATTAAAATCCATTAGAATGAGGTGATCATGTTTTTTTTGAAATAAATCTTTTGAAAATATATTGGGGTTATATGTGGGTAGGTGTTTTCTAAAAAACTACATTGGTATATAATGATATCCACAACAAAGGAATCACACAATAAGAATTCCTCTACCAAGGAATCATAAATTTCTATTTAACAAAGTAATAATATTCTTTTAGTCCCAACATGATCCAATGAGGGAAAGGTATCTCCCAAAATTTCTAATGCAATACCTTAATCTGTATTGACGCTTAAATTTTGAATCTATCAGGGTATTATTGGAATCCATCTGAAAATAATGGGTGTTGAAAATCTATTTTTTTATTCTTGTCTATTATTTAATGGAAATTTGATTTTATTCAAAATGGATATAAGGAGATCTATTTTTACGTTATCATCATAACATATCCCCCTACATATTGTGGAACTATCACCACATTGAACATATATTTACTAATGGGTAACCTCAATAAACTCTATAAAAAATATTGGCCCTCCATATTGTTATTTAATCCTAATAAAACTCTAATTGGATGGCACATAAGACAACATCTAAGCTAAAATATTTTTATTAAAGCACAATGATTTTCATATATTATTCCTCTAACAACATCTAAAATTACATCGAGCCATAAAACATTTATGTCATAATAAAGGCTTCCAAACAAGATTCCATTAATTATTATTTATACATACATATATTATATGTTTGAGGAAGATATGAGCAATTCTTAAGCAGAGTGACAATCTATCATAGAGTAACAAAAATTCATTCTATTAGAACACATTATTACAATTTTATCATCTTATCTGTTTAGGAAATTGTATATCAACTTTTTATATATTCAAAAATCATCAATTATTTTGTCACCAAAATATATATATGACACATATTCAGCTTCAGAAGGTGAACATGACATTAAATGAATAATTTTTATGGAATGTGATATGAAAAGTCTCAACTAATAAGAGTTATGTTATAATTCAACAATATTAATATATTTTATAACCTCTAAATACTAATAATTATTATTCTTAATATTAATTTTATATCTAAAAATACAGAAAATTCCATCTTCAAAATATCTCATATCAAAAAAGAAGGGTCTGTTTTAATTCATGTAAGTGGATTTATTTTATATTTTCAGGAAATATTTACCATTGGAAAATAGATAAAATAAAAGCTGGTTAATAATAAATCATGTATAATAATTTTATGATCTTCCGTTTATTCTGATTTTTGTCGACTAATATTTTAGATTCATCAAGGCCAAGGTTATAAGATGTTTCATTAGGGTTACTAATTCATAATCCATTATAAAAACCAATTTATGTTTGTAAATGTCTAATTTATATAATTTGATATAAAATTATTTGTTTTTTCATGAAATTTTGAATCTAAGAAATAATTATATGTTCATCAAACCAAATAATAAAAAATATATTTTAATTTTTTTAAAATATGTATTAAAATTATTTGTTAGTTGAACCAAAATATATTTCATTGTCATAGATCTTCATGATTACAATGTCCAAAAAATAATTAGAACTTATAATTTTCCATGTTAATTCCTTAGAATTTTAAAACTAAAAAATTAGTATGGACATTCATACATGAATCACAATGCTTGCGCCTATATAAAAAGCACCTTAGTATGATAAAATACAAGTTAAAAAATATGGATCGAAAAAAATATTAACATGTTTAACATAAAATTCATACTAATAATATCTATTAATAAAGTAACTATTATCCTCCATTTTATGATGTGTAAACTTTATATGAGAAACAAATCCTTATTGAAACAATATATATGCTTTCCTACGTATTAGAGGAAATGTGATTTCATGGTCTGTGGCCTCTTCTAGAATATAATATTTTGAAACATGTATTGATTCATTCTAAACTAAGGGTTTTTTCAATAAAATATATTTTGGAAGAAAATTTTAGCCTATATAAATATTATATTTTTAGGATTTATAATAGTGTCCCAAAACTTTTTCAATTGAAGCTGATTGAATTACACATAAATAGATATTGTACATATTTCATTAATAATGAAATCATCTACCATTATACGTTCATATTGTTATAATAATGGAAAAATTTCGAAATTATTTGATTATGAAATTATTTTTTGGATTGGTTTTTGAATATCTACAATAATTTTTTATATGGTGTGTTCATTTAAAAATCATTGATTAGTTGAAAAAGTAATAGATTGCACCACATATACTAGATTTAATATTTTTAAAATATTTAATCATGATTAATTAAATGGCCAAATTTATGGATCAGGTTTTATTTCTATGCTAGAAGATGTTTTAAAATTATAACAACTGGATATTTTAAAACAACACAATTCTTGATTTATTATACATTGAGTACCATTGAATTTTAATGAACTTCCATATATAATTAAAAAATATTATACATACATATCATTTATAACAATGATGATAAATTTGAGGTGTAAATGATTATATCAAAATTTTGAATAATATTTATGAATATTAAGTAAAATATACTAATAAATAAATGATAATTTATCATAAATGTATTTATAGGTGTAAGAAATAAATTTTTCTGAAAAAAAATATTTTATTTGTTTTTATGAATAGATAATGATGTTAATATTTTCCAAATATATAATTTTTTTACAATATTAATATCCATTTTTTATAAACATGTAAAAATTGGTTTAGGAAGTTTTTTTGGATTGAAAAAAGATTTGATTTTTAATGAAGTGTTGATTATAATATATTTTTATTAAAATTGTAATTTTTTTAAATAATATAGGAATTTCACTTTTGCTTTTGAATTTTAAAAAAGTAAAATCATTTCAATTGTGATACTAATAATCCAATTTTGTTCATTGGAATAAATTTCATGTTAAATTTTTATATAAATTGTTTTTAAACCACTGAATTTTTTTTCTTTGGAAAATCATTTTTTCATTCCATCTTCATTTTTAGTTTTTAATTGTATTCTACCAAATTTTATGACATTTTTTTGAAAAGGATATTCCATATTTTTAATAAGAATAATTTAAATTATATAATATGGTATGAGTAATTTTTGGTAATAATAAATAGTAAAAACATTAAAAATTAATTATCATGGTAATGGTTAAAAGGGATTCGTGGGGGTAAATATAAAACAATAATGATTAAAATGACTTAAAGGTTTTTCCCAAATCATATTTTATTTACATATATCGATTATATATCATTTATGGTTTTATAATGATCTATTTTGAGCCTTATTTCTTGATAAAAATGTGGTTATAGCATTATATTTTCAAAAATTCCAAGAATGTCATCTACCCCACATATAAATGGAAACCCCTCCCATCATCTACGTACACTTATAATGCATTGTGGTTTAGAAAATAACCATCAAAATAGATTCAATAATTTCATCCCCATGTCTTGGAAAACATTGTTTTATCATAAATTCATTTTAGGGAGGCTTTGGAAAAAATCTTAAAGTGGTGGTATGATTAAGATGTATCATTCTTAACTGAGATTTATTGTTTTATTTATTCTTCCAACTCCTTAAAATATATCTAAATAATGATAATATATTAAAATAAGTACTAGAAACTATATATTAACTAGGTTTTATGTCAAAGAATTAAAATAAATCCATGTTCACCTCCATCAAAGGGTAAACAAAACCATTGTTCTATCTAAGGAGAACTATCGCCTCAGTAATTGATGCAATTCATTCTCAATAGTATCATATCTATGATATATATAATGATTTAATTATTATTTTTATATTTTATTCATGACATGTTAATATTTTATGAAAATTAATATATCATTTATATTCTTACCATACCATCCTGGGAAAAAATGACAATGCATTCTGGTGTAAGGCGGACTGCAACCCAACAAAGCAATGTGATTCGTTTTTATTAATGCATCACGTGGATGGTATATCTAATTTTATTAAATTATATAATGTAATATTAAATATTTTATGATAATTATTTAAAGCTAAAATAAATCATAACTTCTTCAAATACTGATTTTGAAAAAATGGTAATGTTACACATGTATTGTACGACATAACATTCCAATTTTATAATGTAGTTTATTTTTCTTAACCATAAATCCTTGTTATTTTAAGAAAATTTATTATTTATTTATTAAATAATAAATTATTTCATGAATATTAGTATTTATATAATGGGATAATGAACCCCTTTTCCAGTGTAAACAATAAGATACAATTTTTAATTTTTGAGTTGAGCATCCTTGAGAAATTAACTTTTCTAAAATTGATAATGAAATAAAATATGTGATTAAAATTATTATAGATAAATGTTTATATTTATGGGATTAAAAATATAGAAATTATATTAATTGAAAATAATAATTGATATAAGTAGGTTATATATTTGAAAAAATAAATACATGAAAAATTCGGGACTTCTAGAAAGAGTTGTGTCAAAACATCCTTATGTGGGATACATGTTCTTTTTATGTAACTAGTTATTTTTAATGGTTTATACACCACAGATTTTCATATTATATATTAAAAACATTATAATTAATAATAATATAATTTAAAATAAATTTATTTATTTGTTGGAGTAATGATTCAAATGTTACCAAAGCGGAAATTTTTTTTGTCCCAATCAAATTTTAATAGTGGTTGTTTATGAATGAATTTCCATTATAATAAATATTATTACCATTTATTAATAAAACCCGTTAATATTCATTTACTATTGTTATTAATGATATTTTCATGTAATGGAACAATTTTAATAGATATTTTACACAATATTCCTTACAAAATGTTTTTATTAAAAGTAGGATTCATTTCACTCTATCATACAAAATAATATTTATTTCACATATTTTCTTCATAAAAACATTTTATCGATTATTTTTGACATTATAAAAATGATTTATTATTTAATTTTTAACGATGTTTGTATTTTTATAAAAAAAATTGAATGGAATATTCCTAACCTTTTCCTTCATAGTTAATTTTTTACCTGCCTATAATAGTTTGAAAGGAACATTTTTGAACATATAAAAATATACAGAATTATACACCATCATGAGAAATCAATTATTTGAATATTCATTTAAAATTTCCAATTATTTTAATGTATTTTTTTATAATATTTTTTAAATTTTTATATGTTTAATAAGTTATTAAATATTGAAATTGTATTTTACTGATGAAATATTCTATGTAATATTTAATATAAATATTCATCTAAGACCACAATGATTAATTTTCTTGATTTCTATTGATTTATTTTTCTGTTCTTATCAAATATTTATTTATATTACATTTCATAACAATTATATGGAAATGAAAAACATATTTTCCTTTACACAATTAATTAATTATAAAATTTCGTTTTATTATGATATATGGGAAGACTGTACAACCAATTATCATTCTATAGGTAATTACTATTTTGTTGAATGTTATTGATTTACATTATGTGGAATATATAAATCATGAACATATCATATGGGGTGGACCTAGATATCTCGGAAATAATGTAATTAAATATTTAGTCTCATGAGTTTTCATGTAAGGGATTATAGATTAAACCTAATCCGTTATGGGAAATTGTCTACCATGTGATATTTTATAGGTATTTTTCCATTAATATTGTTTATGTATTCATATATATTACTAATAAATTTTATATGATTCTTGTGTCTTATGAATAAATGATTATTATAGTATGATCTCATTCAATTCATGCATGATAATTATCTTATATGATATAATTTTATTCTTTTGAATCACATGTTGTTATTCATTATTAATTTAATTCCATTACTAGTCTTTATAATTATCAACTTTTTTCTATTTATTATGATTATTTTCCCATGATGTTTTAGGACGTTGACAGGATTTAGGCAGTTGTTATGGAGAATAAAATAGTGATGTTTTATTTATTCTCTATTTTCTGTATTATGATGATATCCTTTCATATACATTAGGCCTCACCATAAATTGGTTGAAAGTAATGTATTTTAATGTAAAAAATTATTTTATAATATTTGTAAAACGAAACGGACTCCATATTTTGTATCATTGAATGGTATTATTATTTTTTTAAATTAAAAAAATAATTATTTAGTTAAAAACCAAGGGACAACTATAAGTATTTGAATAATCATTGAAATATATCCTTGGACATTTCGGTATGTATAGAGTGACTGGGTTATATGAAATTACATCTCTATTTGGACACTGCAAGTGGATGTGGCTGTAAAATAGTTGTATAAAGGATTTAATTACTTGTAAAATTGGATATTATGCTAGAATCGATTCTTAGGACAATATGAATTACTGCACACAAGGTTTGACACAACCAGGTGATATGATATTGATATTCACAAAAGACATTAAAACCATTATGAAGGACAATATGAAATTTTTAGGTTGAAAACATAGTGGGAGGGGTTATATTGAATAACATTGATTGAAATATAGAGCCTCTCAAGTCAGAATAAAATTATCCAATATTTGTTAATCCTTATATGTTTACAAATTTCATCTTTTTAAGTTAATGAATTCTCATCTTCTTTATTTGAATCTTTTTATGTAATGAGGGTAAATAAGAGACTACAATCCAACAACCAATGTGATGGAAATTTTAATGGTTTCCGTAATGATAATCATGACTATATAGGAAATTAGGATATAGTTCTTGTTATCATTCCAAATAAACTATCTCGAATTATGATTGAAAACTCAAACATAGTTTAATTTTTAAATATATCAAAGAAGAGAAGGATGATGTATCATGGATGTTCAATGTTTAACGATAATGAATAATATATTATTATAATTCGTTAATGAAAAAACATTGGGATGATCCTCGATGGAACATGCCTTGGTGGAACTATAAAATGATTTATGTGCAGAAAAAGAGTGAACACATCAACAAGTTTCCAAATAAAAATTAATATTATTGCTAACAATACATAGGGAGATAATGATCAAACTAAGAAACCGAAAAAATGTCACCAATGTAGGTAAAAAGGTCATTATCTAATTCAATCCCCCAATTCCAATTAATAATTACTCATGGAATAATTAATGAAATTTAGTAGTGTAATAATATATTTTTTTTAGGTTTTCAACCCAATAATTTTGTTCATAGATTATTTTGTTGATAAATTAGTATTGTTATAAGAATAATAATATATCTAAGGATTTTTTTGAAGTGATTTTGCGTATTGAATATTAAATAATATATTGAATGTTACTAGTTACCTAGAAAGGATATTTAATGGTAATGTGTTGTTTTATGAAAAACAATTATTGATGAAAAGTTAATATTTGATATGTAATTGATATTGAAGCATTTATAGTTAATTGAGATTATTTTATTTTTTTAGGAAAATGTATTTTATGGAATAATGTAGTGGTTAAAAATTAATTTTTTTGTTAATGTTATTTTGAGTATGTTAAACATTTTTATCAAATAATATAAGAGTTATATAAATATGGAATTAGAAAAAATACTACTTGCATGAAATTTGAATTCCCATCACATCTTCCATGGTCGTGGGGCTTTAACCCATAACTGAAGGGGAATAAGTGTATATTTCCAACCACTAAAGTACGCAATGCACTCATTATTATGAGATTTTATTTTCATAATTAAATATATGGATAAATATTATGTTAATTTTTGGATACATATTTTAGGATTAAATATTTTATATTTTTTTTGATTTTGTGGAAATTAATGATATTTTCGGGAATTTTTCATTTTGATGAGGTCTATATAATCCTTAATTACAGCATGTGATTTTTCTTCAAATCATATAGAGGAAGAAAAAAAATTATTCTTTGAATTGTGAGGTGATTCGGTACTTTATGTTATTTATTTTGGTAGGGATTTAAGATGATCATTGAATTTGGATATTAATATTCATGTGTATTGATTTTTTGAAAAATATTACCTTTTCTTATCCATTTCATAGGATAATACCATATGAGAAATTGAATATATTGATTTCATTTTATAGTGAAGGCTTTTCTTTTATACGTTAATTTTAGCTCTCTAGGCCGAAAAATGGATGTTTAATGAGCATAATTTGAAGAAACTAATGCGATTTCTTAAAAATAATAAATGAATTAAATTATAGCAGTTACATAATTTAATTTAAATATTTTATTAATCTAGATTTTAAAAAGATAACTAAATTTTATGAAAAGTATCAAGAAAAAAATTTATTAATTTTCAATAATTCAATAATATCTTCTCTCTAAAAATGCATGGTAGTATTTCCTAAACTAGTCCTCTTTATAAATCTAGATTTTCACATCCCAAAAATGTTCTCCTTTTTTTAAACCCAGAAGTGTGATGTCCATAATATTTCCCTTTACTTCTCGTTATAACAATGTTTTATCAACACATTTTATGATGTGGGTTTTCCACAAGAGAATTTTCTAATGTGAAATAATATATTAGTGACCATAGGATAAAAATATTGAATTTTAAATTTATTAAAGGGGTTATAATGTAACACCCAAATATTTTAAAGGAATGACATTCTCAATAGCATATAAAACATGCTACATTGAGTTTTAAAAAAACCATTATATACAAGTAAAATATTATTATTTAAATGTTACCATTATAAATATGTATTTATATTTGAAATCATGAAAAGTTGTAGACAAATTTAAAAACATAATTATGAAGTATAAGGAAAATATATTGATAATAAGTTTAAAATTCTCAGTATAGTCATTATAGTATTAGAAAATAAATTTATTTCTAAAAATAAATGTATTTATTTTTGAACAATTGATTAAATTAAAATTATTAAATATTAGAATTTCTTTTTTTTAATTGAAATTAATTATGGTAATCAACATGAAAAATATATTTTAGGATGATTTTTTAAATTTTCTGAAACAATTAATAATTAAGGAATTATGAAATTTAATGGGTTTTAGTGAAAAAAAATTCTTATTAAAAAATTATAATAATATATAAAATTATAAAATGATTTAATAGAAAGAGTAATCCAATTATTGTATTATTAATCAATTTTATTTCATTGTAATTAATTGCATGTTTATAGTTGATATATTAATAATTTAAACTTATTTAATCATTTTCATTAGAATCCCAATTTTTGTCATATATATGACATTAATTTCAAATTAGAAAATTACTATTGAATGAATTAAAAAAAGTTAAAATTTATTCCATATTTTTAATGAATATAATATATTATATAAAATATTTTCAACTTAATTTTTAGTACAAATGAATAGTAAAATTTTTAAAACTTAACTATTTTTGTTATGGTTATAATAAATTCACTATGTCTTAAACTAAAACAATAAGGGTTAAAATGTCATATAATTTGCGAAAATCATATAGTATTTCCATATTGAGACCTCATCTCATATAATATTAAATAATGTACCATTTGGGTGCATTTTGGCATGTGTAAAACAAGGGTATAACATTATCATTTCAAATATTCCATGTGTTTCCCCACCCCCACTTATAGAGGGGAACCCATATCATCTCTTATTTAAAATTATAAAGAATTTTTTTTGGTAATGACCATCCCAAATACCTTAAAAATGTTTCTCTCAACATCATATTGTACTTTGTTTGATATAAATCTAATCTAGGGAAACATTATGTAAAATTTAGATGAGGTGGTCCATAGAAGAGGTATCATTCTTAATCAAGCATCTTTATGTAATTTATTCTTCCATATCCATATAACCTTACTCAATAATTTGGATATAATAGAATAATTATATAAAATATACTAAGACGTGATTATGTTGTCTTAATGACATAAATCCACATACACATCCCTCAAATTAGAAGTGAAACCATCATTTCAGTTTATGCTGGACTGTAGCATCATAACGTGAAGTAATCCATTTACCATCATCAACTCTCACAACTACTTATTATAATTAATTTAACATGTATATATTTTATTCCTGAAAAAATTATTATTCTATAATTTTTTATATCAAATATATTCCTATGCTTCCATCCCTGGAAGAATGATTATGTCATTCGTATGTACGACGTACTGCTATCACGTAAAGTGATGTGATTCGTTTTTTTTATAGAATCACATTAAAAGTATAAGTAAGAGAATTATAGAAAAAAATATTATAGTTGTGATATTATTAAAATTATTTAAGTATAATGTTATAGTTAAGAATATTCCATCATTGTGGTTGAAAAATGGAAACGCTACAAATTCTAATGTACGACCTACCATATATATGATTGTAATGTAGTTCATTTTTCATAAAAATAATTCATGGTAATTTTAAAAAGTATAATTTATTTATAAATATTTAATTAATGTTATTATTACTATTATTATAGAGATTATTGATCAATTACACAATATAACATGGTCAATACACCAATGTCTTTTTGAAATTATAATATCAGTTACCTCAAAACACCCAATGTGGACATAAATTATTATGTAATTTAATAAATTATTCAGATAAATAAATAAAATGTATTAATTTTAAGGTGTTAAAAATCTAAATATATATTATGAAATATATAGATTAATGTAAAGTATAGACATGGAAATTGAAACAGATGACAATGCCCGCACTTGAGGTAAGGGATTCATCGTAAAACATTTTTCTTCTTGAGAAAAGTTCTTTTATGAACCAATTTTCATATAATTATTATATATTAATCTATATAACCTATTTTATCATGAATAATTAACAGATCATGATATATTAAATTACCATTTATTTAATTCATTGATGGGAGCAGTGATACATAGGTTACTAAATCAGTAAGAGTTAATATTTCAATATAATTTTAATTGGGTAGTTTTTAATGAGTTTACATTATAGTAAATTATTAATTAATTTTCATCTAAAGAAACTTAATTTTTTCCAAAATGGATTTTCATAAAATTTCCAGGTAATACAATACCTTTCTTTTACTTGAAATTTAAAATTGTTGATAGATGATTTTTTTAAGAAAACATAACTTAATTCATCTATTGAATCTAATATATTTTTTGATGTGTTTCCATGTTTTCTAAAAATATTATTAATAATATTTTTATCATTCTCCAATAATATAATAAACACATATTTACCCATGTTTTAGTTTTCAAAAAATGGTTTTAATGGAAGTATTTTTTTATATACAAAATAAGGTACCTTGAATCCTTTTAAAAATTATGTGAACATAATGTATCTTCATCATGTACATAATTTATTAAATTACCCACCACCATGACCACTAAATTAATTCAATTTTACATTTTATTTTTATTTTTGTTAAAACAAAATGTTTTCAAATATCTTTGGAATTATTTTTATTTTTTAAACGTTATTTTAATGGTAAAAGTTAAATTTCCTTAGAAAATATTCAATGTAGTATTTAAAAAAATATTTCATCAACGATATAAAAATTTATATTTTGTATTGATAAAGAATTAATCATATATTTCTGCAACATATATTCCTATATTATTCTCACTTATTTTGGAGAATTAATACAAGCCTTATTTTAATTTATCAAAATCTTTATTTTTAAATTTTTTAATTAATATGTTATAATGAATTATTTTGTATACCATTTTATTTCCCATTTAAATTCTTTCGTTATTCATTATGATTTATTTCTTTTATGTAGATTACACAAATCATGAATTTTTTTATAGGTGTTCCCAGATATATATTCATTACATTGGGTAAAATTTTAGTCTTCTGTACTATTATGTATGGGATTGTGGAGTAAACCAAATCCATTATGGTGCTTTGTACACCTTGTGATATTATAAAATAAGTTTTCCTTATTTCTTATTTATTTAATGTTATATGTTTCTACCACATTTCCAATGATTCTATAATATTATTATGAAAAGTTATTTATCATATGATCCCATTTTATTCCAACACTAGCCTACCCTTTAATTATATAATGTTATACCATTAACTCAAACCATAAGATACTATTACATATTTATTTTCATACTGTAATTTGTAGATCACCCATTTTTTCTATGTATTCCCATGATATCCCATGTATTATTAAGAGATTGAAAGTATTTAGGTTATCATTATATTGAATAAAATAAATATATTTTATTCTATCCTATCATTGATGGATTACGAACATAGTACTCAAAAGAAACATGTCATCACGATTATCAAATTGTAAGTAATGGATGTTTCTCTTAATAATCATGTAATAATATATGTAAATGGATTGGGTCACTATAAAAATAATGATTTGAATCACATTCTAAATCCATTTTTCTGGAAAATTTCGTTATAAATATATCAATTTCATCAAATTATCCATGCAAAATTTTTTTAATAGTATGTTGATGATTATTTAAAACTAGGCGAGAATAAAGATGAAAATTGAGGCATCAAATTTTTTATCAAATTTAAAAAGTATAAATCATATATTTTAAATGGATTGATTTTATATATGACCAAATTTTGGATTACTTTTATTCTACAATTCATATTAAATTTTATATAACACAAAATAATGTTAAATATTATTTATAGTGTTACATGAATTGTTAATAACTTCAATACAAAAATATTTATCAACATTGCTTTCAAAAAATAATTAACCAAAAATCCCTTTATGTGTTTTATTTATTTTCTCTATAAGACCATTTTTAATGAGTTTTGAAGATGAATAGTTCTGTTTTTTGAAAATTTTACTATAAAAAGTATCCAAATAAGGATTCAAAATTTATCTTATATGATCACTTTGGATAGTTATAATATGAATGTTTTTATAATTTAAAAAACCAGAATATATATTTTTAGATTACATGATTTCATCCAATTTATGTGAATGACAAAGAAACTAACTAAATTTATTGTATCCATCACCTTGAACATTCACAATTATTTCCCTCTAATAATAGTAATTGGTTTCGATATGAAAATATACATGTATGCTAAAAATAGGGATCCAAAATTTGATACTTCACTAATATGTATATATATGGTAGTATATATCATTCTATATTGTGAAGGGTTACAAAATTATGAATAACTGAACTTATATTATATAAATTACATCATATTTTCTTTATTAAAATGTTTAATAAAGGTCTAATGATTGTAGTTTCCGAACATTACATGACAATGTGATCTCATAATATTAGTTAAATTTTATCAAGGAATGTTTCAATAGATTATGTACTATAAATATATGGTATAATAATTATCATTACCACTGAACTATATTATATAATATCATTAGAAATTTTTTATAGTAAATTAATTATCCCACAATTTCATGAAATAATCTTCATCATGTGGTTTTCTATTTTTGATGAGGTTGTTCTTGTGTCCATTAAAAAAATTACATTATAAATTATGTTCTCACAATATTTAGATACATCACTAAACATTATGATTTTACTTTTCACATTTTCTCCAAAAATAACATGTGAACCTTTAGATTTTAGTATGTTCCAAATGTTAGACATATTTCTTATCAGGTTTCAATAATAATTATGATCCATGTAGTAAAATAATTAGTCATTAATTCATAAATGTTTTCATGAAATAAATGAAACAAAAATTTTAATTTAAAAAAATCATTAGGTATTGTAATATTATAAAACAAAATTTTATTCAACCAAATTTTCCTTAACATTATAATTTTAAAAAATGTATAAAAAATTATGATCCTTAATAATTTTGAAAAATTTCTTATTTCCCATAGAGCACCTATTTTTCTAGTTACTACCCATTGAATGTATAACATAAAAGGAACGCCTTCTCATAAAAAATGGTATATTGAAAAAGTGAACACCATAAAAAATAACAAACATTTGTATATGATTATTTGATAAGATTAATTAGGCCTTGAATGTTATTAAAAAAATTACTTCCATAATATATCTATATAAAAACTTCTTATTATTTCAATTTCTAATTATTTTTTGTCAACCTCACTTGGTTATTCATTTAGAAACAATCCATAAATATATTTATCATTCATTTTATAAGTAATTATAAAAATTTTATAATTTTCATCATGGGATTTTCATTAGAATGATTATTGTTCATCAATATCATTATATATGTTTTGTCCAATCTGACCACATTTCCATATATTTCATCAAATAACACATAATATTCATTTTATTCATATAGGGGATAGACAAAATGTTAGTAGAATGTAGATAATGATTCAATAATATTTGAGCTAAAGTATGTTTTCTTCCATTGGATTCTTTCAATGAATCTATAAATCTTATTTCTATCAATAGTATGAGAAGATAAGTTAGAGTATTCCTCAATTTCACTCTATATGTTTGTAATATTCATGAAATTATTACCATTATAATTATTTAAAAATGTGATATCAATTTTTTACCTATAATATTATGTTTTCCACATATTATAGGAAAATATAGTAATATATTGTCCATTTTCATACATTCATAAGAATTTACATCCTTCAAAACATTGTTATCCTCCATTCATCTGGATATTCCATATCTATATTTTAATTTTTTAGAATACATTTCCTTTAAATTTAATCATTAATATCATTCTTCCAATTATATTTTAAAAATATGAATACTCATATTCACTATTATCTATAGTGATATTTTTTAATAATCTTTGGACGTAGACATATAATTTTTAGCTTTAGACAAACTTATGGAAGAAAAAACATCTCCATACTTATTTTCCCATTCATAGAATCACCCTTAAAATGATTTTCATTTTATGTTAATATTATTTTATGTTCCCCTTGTTTTAGATCAATAATATGTTTATTATTTATTTAATGTACCCTTATTAAACACCAAATGATTTTAATGTACATGAATATTATATATATATATATATAAGAATAGGTAATTTATTATTTTTTATGATATTGTTAGAAATTATCAATTATCATAAACAAATGATACATTTAATCAATAAACCCTATATAAAATAATTTAAAATATTGATAATCCCAATTTAGCATGGCTGTTTATATCACTATAAATTTATATGTTCTCAAATTTTAAGCCACCAAAATCTTTGAAATACCATAATTATTTTCATTATAATAAATATAGTCATATAAGTTTGAAGTTATAAAACATAAAATGATCGTTTGTATATTATAATTCTATTGAACATAAATGATGTCAGTATGACAAGAATTTTTAGTTGGATTTTTATAATATTTTATTCACTAACCATCGTTTGATAATATTAAACTATATGATAGGTAACATATGTTTTCATTGGGTCTGTCAAATACACCTAATCAACACCATCAATGATAGGTCGATGATCAAAATAGTGATTCTCCAAAGATAAAAAATTAAATTATCATCATTAATTAATTTCTCTATTATATACTATAATAAGTAAAAATGTATAGGATCACAAAGATAACATCTTTTCCTAGAGAGGTAACATCAAGATGGGTCAAATATTACTCTTCAGAAGGAATAAGTGTATAGAACTCTAAACTATATAAAGTAGAATCTATTATATTAATGTAATAACATAGAGTTAATATGAATAAATTTTTTAAATATGAAAACATTAAAAATTAAACATAATATATCAAAATAAGATAATGTATTAAATAAAAAATAGATAATGTAAAAATTTAATGAAATTGTTAATAGTAATCTACCGACCACTTAAATAGTTTTTACTGACTAATATATTAAAAAGTTTCTATCCTCATATAATATTTTTATTATATCCAAAATAAATGTAGGATAAATATCTTTATCAAAAAGAACATGTGTTATAAATGAAATCTTGTTGGAAAAAAAATTAGAAGAAAGAAGTACTTACCCAATTAAATCATTCATTAATATATCAAATGGAAAATTTTATTATGCATAGAGATTATATAATAAATAAAATATCAAGTATTAGGTATGTTATTACCAAGTATTCTATGATTAAATATTAGAATGATTAAGATCATATACCAAAGCATATATTATAAATTTATATTAGAAGAAAACTAATTATTATATAAATTTATTAGTTGTTTTAAGAAACTCTAACTAATATGGATGAAATATGAAAACACTAAAAAATCACAGTAACCCACTATCAATCACATTATCCATGACTTATTATCAATTCATAAATATCTATACTTGACTATAAGAATTTAATTTATATGAATTTTTTGTAACTATGTTTTTGAAATTATTAAAAACTATAACATCCCTCCTTATCTCATTAGAATAAGTGGATGCAAAGGTGATACTAGCCATATGTGACATCACCACTTCCAAAAAGGTTGAAAATAAATAAAAAAAGAATTAGAAAATATTTAGTGGATTATTTTCCCAGTAAAATAAAACCAAATCAGAACATTGAATAAAAACATCCAAAGAACTATATGATGCATGAGTATTAAGGAATAATGCCCAAAAAATAATATTCTACCAAAAAATATATATGTGGTCGAAAGAAACATTGAATATTGAATAAGAAAAACCAAATGTAAAATGGATCAAAGACATATTCTAGAAAGACCCAAAATACAACCAGAACCATCTCAATGCACCAAAACCCGCCTCTATGTCCAATTAATCAATATTACATGCTATTGAAATAAGATATTTTCCACTTCCGTTTATACCAATAAATGTTATATACAAACACACCAATCTTCCCAAGGAGGTGGTGAGTATAAACATGGTAGTAATGTCCCAAGGACTTCCCAACACATTCCAAATTAACAAAAAATAGTTAGCACATTTTATATAAAATAGTGGGATCTAAATTAAAAATTATGCATAAGACAATAGAAACAAAACGTGAGAAAAATATAATTATACATGTATAAATCCATTAATGTTCAGGATATCCATACTAATGTTTTGACACACACACAGACACCGCCATTAACATAAAAATGACCATACACTCATCATTATTGTTACTATTTATGGTTGCAGTCCATGACCATAATCTATTTAACCATGAGTAGTGTAACTTCCAATCCAAACTCTGTTCCCATCTAATGTACACCAAACTATTATGGAAAATTTTATTCCAAAACATATAACATTAAAAAATCATTCCTCTGATATATCTTTGTCAAAAAAATAAATATATAAAAAATTAAAAAAATTAAAATAAAAAATTTATAATTATTAACAAAAGGGATCCTAAAAAGCCATCATATTCACCATATCAAAGGAACACTAACAAGATGAGTTTCCATTATAAAACCACACAATGTTTCTCTAATAAATCTTAGAGAACAATTAAAAATACAATTACTTCATGTTATAGTGAAATATAGATGGGATAGACTACACATACCACAAAAAGAAATAGGAAAACAATAATTAAAACATTAAACCTATATAACCAAGCTCAATATAACTTACCATCAATATATCTAATAATATATCATTGTCATTCACATACTAGAAAATTTATTTTTCCATGTTATACTAGATATATATATAAGATAGTTATAATGGATACAACTATATCTATGAATAATATGGAAGAACAATTAAATACTAATTATTTAGAATCTTTGATTCACATCGATTATCCTACAAGATGTTTATAAATAAAAGGGAACTGTCTCTCATGCCTATAGAGGAAGTGGAGTTTGATATACTATAATATTAGATGACTAATGAATGATTCAAGGATTTAATAAAATTTTAAATCCCGGTTGTTCAGGATAAGAAACACCACACCAAAACACAACCAAGTTACCTTGTAATAGTCTCCCCTAGACTGTAACGCATTCATTCCAAGATAAAATGTTGACTACCATGACCATGACATATTCATCCCAATACCACAATAATACTTGACTAGTCAAAAACTCTATGAACCATCACACTCTGCACAACAATAATCTAGTTTATATAGGGAGAGCTTATGGTTCGACCTAATCATTATTCCACATGGGTACCCATCATGGTAGAACCACTGAACCCCCCCATAGAATGTTGGTGCAACCATACCTTTCACACTACAACACTTGACGAATCATACCACATCCCTTACCCATGAAAATATAATTTCCAAAAATGAAATTTTTTGTTAAATACATTTATAAAAAACCATTTTCATAGACCACACCTATACATCATATCAACCAAAGGGATAAACCACACCTCCATTATCCAGGGATCCACTTCACAAAAAACTACCTGAAATGTCACCACATACCCTAATATATATATATATATAACCCATGAATTAATAGAGATAAAAATAAATAACATAATATTAAATTACCTATAACTAGGGGTGTTATTTTCTATCCACCATAGCTCTTTCCAATATATATTATAAAACTTGTGTCATTTTGGATGATCTTAAAATATTGTTCAAACATATCCATTTCATGCAACCATGATTCTTCCTGAATCGTACCATGCTTCTTCAATATCTAGAAAAACTAATTTTTTACATAGGAGAGTCCCTCTTGTTCCCATTCATAACAAATATTAGAAAATTAATCAACATAGTATTCGGTTCATGATAAAAATTTCCCATTGAATCACATTTTTAGGGTCAAGCCTGGACATATTGAATTGAGATACATGGAATACTTTATGCACTGAATATATCCATTATGGTGGATCTGACCAATAAACCAAATTACCATCTCATTCATATATCCAAATGGTTTAATGTATGGATGCAAAAACATTAATTATTTACCAAAGTGTTGAAGCTACACCCTTGGAGAAATTCTCAAAGAAACATGATTAGATATGTCAACTGTTAAAGGTCATTGATGTGGGTCCACAAATTATTTCTTATGACATTGAGCCATCTCCATTATATTTTTTAGAATCTGAATCTTATAGGTTGTCTCATGAACTAGGTTTTTTTAATAAGATATGTATAACCCATATAAAATAAAAACATTGAAGAAAAATGCACACCCCATAATTTTTTTTAATGATGTTATATGTTTCAAGGCCTAACATCTTTTATTAAATGTGAACTGTACTAGAGGTATATGCTCCTCCCCTGAGCCTCCAAAATCCATTAGAACTATATATAAATCATTTTAGGGTTTTGATTTGAACTTAATTAATTATATCTATATAAGGATGAAAACATGTGGATATAGATAACATGGTTCCAAAGGATTAGTACAGGGATATCTAAAATCAAGATGTTATCATGTGGCCCCTTTTAGGAACAATTGAATAGGGAACTCCATGAATCCTCACAATATACATAATTTTTCATTTTGATTGTTTATCCGCATATGGGATTCATGATTAGGGATTCTATCTTACGAAATAATGAGATAATCCATAATAACACATTTGGTTTCATCTATCCTAACATTTAATGGTAGATTTTTGAAAAATCTATATCTATTTTATCTTTCTTAAATTTTTGAATTGGCAAGGAATGAAATATATTATGTTTTAATTGGTGTTCGACCAGGAACTTTTGAAATGTACATAATTTGGTGACAAATCATTATAGGTTATTCTCCAACATCCAACTAAAAACTAATTTCACTTATTTTTACAGCCACTTGATTCTTGTATGTACAACTCATCCTGAATATTGATATGATGAAAGAAACTATTCATGATAGTTTGGAGGGGAAATAATATGATCTAGGAACCACAAAGTAGATATACCATATAGAATAAAACACTAAATGGCCACCCAACATTGATTTTTTGATCATAAATTCATAAATTCTAGATCATTTTTGTAATAGTATTTATCACTCAAAAAAAGTTATGAAAAAAGTAAGCCAAAACAAGAAACTCCAACACCACCTTTCTTTAAAAAAACCTGGCAACACACCATCTTTTTGTAAAATTATTTGATTATATTAAATTAATTTGATTTATTTCATTTAAAAATTAATCAAGATAATTCTTTTTTATATGGTTTACCATGTTATGATTTTTCAATACACACCATTATCTTCGATTGCATTACACACAACCATGTGTTTATATGAAACAACACATTACTATTATAACTATTTAAACAAACGATTTATAAAATATCTACTAATAATTATAAAATAAATATTAAAAAATAATTTTTAATATGATTTAAAATTATTTTAAAAAATATATTCTACTGAAAATTAAATATATATTATTTTTAAAGACAATATATTATGAAAAAATGACTTTTTTCTAAAAAAAATGCATTCGTTGTCTTTTAGAGAACAATAATAATTTTAACTTTAGAAACAAATAAATTTTAATTTGAAATAAAATAATTTTATTTTAAAATCATAATTGAAAAATTATATTATGATAATTTTGGTGGGATTTTTCTAAAATATTTCATTTTGTAATAAATAGTGAAAAATAATGAATTTTAATTGAAAAAAACTTGTCATCTATGTTTTTAAGAAAGGTAAAATATATATTTTTGGTTATAAAGTATAATTTGTTCAATTTGAAATCAATTAATACATTTTAGGTCATTGGAACCAATTTTAAATTTATTTTTCATATAAAAAAATTCCTGATTTTAAAAATTTTCAAATTCAAAACATGCTTTTACGACACCAATATTTGATTAATTTTCAAATAATTTGGTGAAATTAAATGATTAGAATTTGGGAAAGTGGATTGAATTTTTTGAATGATAATAATTGATATTTTCCAAAATAGGAAACTTAATTTTTTACTAAAATTATTAGTGAATGCAATTAAAATTAATTAAATCTATTAAGGTAAAAACTAGTTTAAATAGTAGTTAAACATTAATTTAATTGGAAAATAACCATGAAAGAGATCAAAAAATTATTTTATTGAAATATTTTGAAATATTACCCTATTTAATCTAAAATGGATAGTAATGTGAGTCACATTATACAAGTTAGACCACTCAATTCTGTATATCTTTATATATATATAAGAATGTCACTCCTCCAACATAAAAAATGAAATCACCCCCCCATCTTCACACCTATCAAGACCTTTTAATTCAAAAAACCCTTTGAAAACCCCATTAAAATATTCCAAAATTCATCATAGTATCCCCCCTTTTGGGTTAAATTCAACTAATGAATACCTTTGGTGCAATCCAAAATGAGTAACCCAAAGAAGAGGTATTATTATTACACATGCAGTTTTGTTTCAATTCAATATACACTGCTCAATTCATCTTATTACACTCATATATAATATCCTATGTATTATATATAGATTTATATGTTGTTATATTATGCATTTGACCTTTAATCCGACACACTTCTATAAAATGAGGAACACAATCCTTGTTTGTGTTGATACCGAACTCCCACATTAAAAACGGTTGTCTTTTGTTCCTCAATTTCCACCATTAATGGTTGATAATAATGATGGAAAATATATTTTTTGATGATATATATTATATTTTTTACATATTAAAACTTATATAATTATTATATAACACATTCTTTGATGATTGTTCTTTTGAATAATGATATGCACATTTTTTGACGCGTGGACTACCGCGACCTCAAAGTGATTCCATTCATTCATATTTTATACATAATATATTAATGATATGTAAAATCAACATATGTTTTATATAGGAAATAATAATTATAAAATAATTTTAATATATTAATATATCATTTAATTCTCTTCCTTTATTCAATAAAATACAAAAATGGAAACCACCATCACAAATACGTATAACCAATCATCTCCATGAACGATGTATTTAATTTACTTTTTATATCATTTAAAAATTATTATAAATACATATATAATGATCATATATGATATTTATATAATTTTTAAAATTTTGGAGATGTTGAAATCATTATATATATGAGTGTAATAATATATCCAATCAAAACACTTGTGAGAAACAAAGAGGTTATTACTTGAAACATAACATTAACATGGAATTATTAATAAATTGGTAACAAAAGGAAAATTGAATATAAAAATTATTATGATATAATTCAATATGATAATTTAATATATGTATAAAAAATTATATTTCTTATATAGGAGGTTTTAATGAGTAAGAGGAGTCATGTCTTATTGTAATGGTATTTCTAGTCTTAATTTTATTTATACGAGGCTTGTTCCATATTCACCACTCACACCTCTTATAAGCGTTATATACTTCCCATGGATGTATTACTATATTATTATGTTTATATTTATAGGTATTTACATATACATATTAGGATATATATTTCATGGGGTTAAATAGATCTGATGTTACCAAATCGTTAAAGTAATTTTGTCTCATTTTGCATTCTTCGATAAACGAGTATTTATTCAACTATATTTTTTTATGTGGTGTATATAATTTAATTTTAAATGGTATATCATGAATAAAATTAATTTAATGATATATTAATCTTCATATAATATTATTATTTCGTGATTATTTTGATTCAACATTACAAATGTAGTTTTAATTCATTGCAATAATCTCATCATTTATCATGATTGTTTATAATATCATTACAATTCATTAAATATGACATTGCATATATCAATAAAGCACATGTATTCATTCTTCTATAGTTTTTATTAGTGATATCTAAAAAAAATTGAACAATTTTTTTACTCTTTGGTTCAAATTTTTTTAATGAAAACTTCATTAATAAAATCTAACATCATTTGTCAATTTAGTCAATTTATTTTCTTACAATAACATGTTTTATAAAATTATTTTCAAAGATGTTCTGAAATTTTATATTAATAATATTTTCATAAAAATTGATTTAATTTTTTTAAACATTTATTTAAATTATAAAATTGTCTTTTCAATGAAAAAATATTTCAAAATGATTTATGAATTTAAAAATGTTTTTAAAGTGAAAAAGATATTTTCATTTGGAAATGCTTTAAATGATATTTAAATTTTATTTTCATTTAATATAATTTCTTTTGGTCTTATTCATCACTTTATAGAGATAATATAATGACCCATACTTTACATTCATTGTTATTACATCAGAATTGAAACACACTTATTACAACATATAACAAAACCAGGAAAGGACCGTATATGTATAGTGTCTTTAGAAAGTGGGAAACATAAACAACTGGTTCATAAAGCGTCTACATTGTCTCCCATTTATTTCATCATATCTATAGTCCCTTTTGGCATATCTTACTTAATAACCTTCTTCCTGACCTGGGGAAAGAAAACATACAAAAGGGTGAGCTCAAATGCTCAGTAAGGGTAAACAAAAGAAATATCAATCACATCATAACATTTTGGAAATCTTACCCTGCAAAAGAGATCATAATTTCATAACATGGGATAAATCATGGTATTGAAATGTAATCACAATAATCATAACTTAAAACATGAAACGTTGTGTCATACATACACAATCATAGAGAATCATTTCTTATTTGCCGAGACTCATGGCCAAGACTATCTTAGTGGACAAAGTCCATTTCTGAACTGAGTTCATTCCTCGTTCCAGTCCTGTTTCACTGAACCGGTTTAACCTGCCATTCCAGCCATGTATATATCATGAGATATAAAATATTTACCCAATGCATTGGAGGGAGATATAGGTCCCACCCATATCATAATGATACCATTCTTAAGTGTGCCCCAAAATCATAAACCATACATCATAGCATAACCCATGTAATAAAAATGGGAATCTTAAACATCGCGACATCATAAAACAATCATATAAGATAAAGGAATTCATAAAAATAATTCCATCCTAACATAGTCAAATCAATGTAATAATAGGGATAGAAACTGAACCATTTATTATCTTAGATGGAAAATAATTTTGATAAAACACTTGAACTCCATTCATGAGGAAAATATCCTTTCTACTTAAAAAACACTTTTCCTTTCTTAACATGTCATACGATTATAAAATAAAAGAATTTGATTAAAAATAAACTTGAAAACTTGTAAAGTAATCTACTTGGAAAAAATGTTTTAAAAATACATTCATGCCGTATAAGTTAAAAAACATTCTTCTCGTACTTTTGTCGGAAAAGTCAAAAGTACCTCGTACGAAAAACGAAAAAAGACCCCTTTCATATATTTTACTAAAAACTCGCCGAAGGGTAAAATTGGATCAAAACAATTTTAGGTGGATGGAAATAATATTACATATTGAGGAAACATGGATGTGGATGATAAAATACACCCTAATAAATACCAAAGTATAAACAATCTCGGATAAAAATGAGATTCTGATATTTCCCTTACCATAGGTCCGATTTGCTTCATAAGTGTCTGAACCTCTTGTATAATGATTTAAATAATGTCATTGACTTATTACAGAATCATAATTATTGTTATGATATCATATATGATCATATTCTTACCTTCTTATTAGTAATATTTCATTACTACTTGTTATCCGGGTGTTTATTACTTTTTGTTCTTATGCGTGTTTGTCGAAAAAATTCTTATTCTTCTCTTTAGGTTATAGATACCTCATTTATAGAATTTTATTAGTGTAATATATATCATATTCATTCATTCAATACATTTATATAATCATTATGCAATGAAGATCATGTAGAATGAATCACATCACATCGTGGAGACGACATTCCGTACGAACGCACGAGCGATGATATCGTTTCCATGATCGTGGAATTGTATTTTAGTGTATGTATACTATTTAAGAATAAATACCACTTTAAAATAATCATATATATTCATTGATTTCACCCGAATACCCATCCAAGTATGGTGGTGGTGGAAAATAGATAACACCACGGCATGGAGACGGTATTCCGTACGTACGCACACGCGGTGATTTCATTTTCCGTAGGATGGATAAGAGGTGAAATAGGGTTGTTTCATATTTATAATAACATATCAGTATATAAGTGATACTGATGTTATTACCTCATAATGAAACAACTAAATAATAGGTAGTATAAGAATAATGGAACTTGAAGAAAACGGTAGAAGGTATTACCTCTTTCTCGAAGTGCCTCCTTTAAACTTTCTCTTAAGGCACTAGAGTTGGTCTTTTGATAATACCAGTACCTATAGTAGGTTTCTAAGGAAGTGGGGAAGTAAAATGGGCAGGGTTTGGCCGAGATTGAAGGCTCAAATTGGTGTGAGGAAGAGAGGGAGGAGGTGCCCTTTTATAAGGGAGGAGAGGGGCACCTTTGGAAATATAAGAAATATTAGTTTATATTAAATCCCAACCCCACATAAAAACTTCCAAAATGACTCATATATGAAGATTATATGATATAGGGTTGTAATCTCATCAACCAATAAAATTTATACATGTTAGTAATTTATTTTAAACATTATAAACTTGATTTATCCTTATTTACCAATTTAATTTTATTTGTGGTAATAATATTCTAAATTTCAAATTATTATAAATAATTACATATGTGTTGTGAATTTTTGATAATTTGACACTTTATGACATTTTATACCACATAAAATTTAATTTATAATATTTAAATATTTTTGTGATTTTTAAACAATTTTATAATATGTTATTTTTATAAAACAACAATAGGGTCAATTTTGACACTATTCATTTATTTGAATTTAAATAAAATATATACAGAAGATATGTTCGAACTAAAAGCGTTAATATATTAATAAAATTTCATATGTATCTATCAAATTAGTGGAGAACATTATATAGTTCATATAATATTTATTTTATTATTTTTAAAACCATTTATTTGATATTTTAATTAATACAATAATTTGAACATCACTATTGTGTCATAATAAATGATAATTATTTAATCCCTAAAAATTATAAATAAATTCCTAATATGTATATAATTGTATTAGATTTCTGGAGACTATTAATTTTCGAAGTTTCATTAAATTTATCACCAAATTAAAATTATTATACTTATAAGATTTAAGAAAGTGACATGTTGTCACATTCTTTGGTTTTAATAATAATTAAATTATTTTAATGGAAAAAAGTCCATTAAATGAATCTAATCTGACACTTAGGTGATATGGGTCTGCGTTTAGTCATCCAATAGGATTTTGGCAGGTGTTAGGGTAATTTTATAATCTTATATTTATCCTTAATTACCCGATTTACCTTTAACTATGGTAAATAAAATTTACGGTAGTTACTATTCATAATGCGCAAAAATAAAAAGAAGCTCATTATCATAACTTGGACCCACTGATTCTGAATATGGAATCCAATTTTCAAATTTCAAAACATATAAGTTACAGTAATTAATTTAAAATAAATCCCGTTGTTAAGAAAACAGGTTTTAGAAGTTAAAACATTGCCAAAGATTGAAATGTTTTTACCTATGAATTCAATGTAAAATTAATGATAATGACATACAATATATTAAACAATAAAATATATTCTATTTATACTTTAAAACCATTCAATATTATAATTTATCCATATAAATTATCTCAATGAAAAAAGTTGTTTTTAATTAAAAATTAGCGTATTTTTACTATTCATCAAAATATGAAAGTTATCAGAAAAATATCAAAAAATAATCCAAAGTAAATTTTTATACCCTCATTCAAAAGAATAATTTTATTTTGTCAAATTGAATTTATAAACATGTCAAAAACTATATTTAATGTGGGTGCGCCATCAAAAGGCGGCAAAACTGTATTTTTTGAAAAATATTTCTTTTATCCAAAAAAATTGATTTTTCTTTTATACCTCATTCTAAAAAATCTATAATTTGAATTAAAATGTTATAAAATTCAAAATTCAGTTATTACTATTCATAACGGCTAGTTTTAATAATATTTAAATAACATATCGTTGTTTAGTGAAACTCGGTATTGCGTACGACACAAGCTATCGAGGAAGGTCGCGGTTGCGTGTAAAGCAAGCCAAGCTAGTGTTGTGTGTAGTGAAAGACTCCTTTGATAAAAACAAAATATTTCTCATAAAAGTCTCGGGCGTTATATATATGATCCATGTATCTATTCATATTCATTCTCCAAGGTGTTTTTTAAGTCGTGATGTTTATGAATCTTTATTTAGTTCTAAGGATTATATTCTTATTAAACCATATTATTTTTAGTTGTTATGACTTGATTAAATGATTAGGAAAACTAACTCCTTTCCATATACAATGAAACGAGTATTTAGTAATTATACCAATTTAATTCCACGGGTTATGATATGATTTATTTTTATGATCAAGTGGTACTCATACATATGATTTGATTATGAGATGGGTGGGACCTATATATTCCTCAAATAAATTGTGTAAAATTGATATCTCAAGTTAAAAATATTGATAGAAGATTTAGTGAACTAGGTTCAATAGAATAATTTTTCAAGTAGGATGGTCTTGGTAGTGAACTATTACTACTATGATAGTTCTAAGTGTGAACCATTACTACCAAGATCATGTGGGTAGTGACCCCATTAAAATAATATTTCCTTGGAATTATGCCCTGCCTACTATGGAAATCATTTTATATATACTTGTGTTTTCCACAATTCCATGTCTTATAACTATGAAATGATTTCTTGGATTATTCTTTTGATTCCCTCATAATTCACTTCTTATTTAATTTCTATCATTATTTCAGTATTCAAGTTAACAATATTATAATTGAATGGTATGATATTCTAAAGTTATGACCATGCCCTCATACCCTTATGCTCCGGACTATTCTAACATATCTTCATTGTTTACCCATACTAAGAATCAAATCTCATTTCTTGTAATTTTTCAATTCAATATGTTATTAAGATACATATTAGGTTTCATTTATCAATGAATGGTTATTTTCAGGAAGAACATAATGGGAGACAATATAGCTCACTTTTATACCAGTGTTTATGTTTTCGTGTTTCCAAAGGCAAAAAATAAATATGGTCTTTGGGTTTCCATTTATGAAATTTTTAATGATTTAATTAAAAATGATGAAATGTGTATGTATATGTAGATATTTTCACTATATGTAGTATCATATTGATGATTTATTCACCCTTTGGAAACTAGGATGAGAAAACCATAGTAATATCCCTCAAAACATTTCAATAAAGAATATTATAAGGATGATTCAATGTGTTAGAAAATTTCTTAAAATTAATCTTAGATAAAGTGGGTATTAGTTTTCTAAAAATTCATCAGGGTCTAGTTACTACATATGAATGTGGAATTGGAATATATGTACATTTGGGTAACAAACCTAAAAATTACTTATTAAACTAGACTCTATCAAGAAATTTTGCATGAAAATGAGCCTTACTACTCACCTGGTTTGGCACTTTCAAGGGATATGTTGTAGAAATTCACAAACTCATGTTGAAATATCTTTATTTATTTAAATGGATGTTGTATATGAATGAAATATGTTAATCCTAAGTTTTTTTAGAGTAAAAATATTTTATAATTTAGTCATCTTATATGTTTTTTTCGTGGTTATGTGTTTTCCCTCTATGATTATTGTTTCTTACCATAAATGTTTTGAATTTAGTGAATGGATTTAAAACAAAGGAACTAAATTAATTATTTGTGTGGAAGATAATGAAATTATTTATCACCTTATAATATGAATGAACTTGGAGTAGAAATAAAAAATCTCATTGGTATTATCTTCTAAACATCTCAATCTATGAAGCATGAAGATATTTCAAATGGGAAAAGTATGTAATAAAATTATAGTCTTTGGTTTATGAGGTTACACCCACATTCTATTCTTAGGTATTTTGATCAAATGGTTTTCAAATAAAGTATCAATATCACTGAAATTATATTCTCTGTTATCAATTGTTTAGAACATTAAAAATTCATTTTAAATATTTATTGGTCAGAGGGAACACAAGAATAGTTGTGTAATAATATTTAGATTATAAGGCAACATGTTGAAATTAAATCCATGTATTAATATGTGTTTAAGAACATTTTTAACAGGTAATTATCTCGAATTATTCATTAAAATTTGTGTAATTTTACCTTGAGTTTATTTAAATGGATGATGAATCTATTGGTACCTATTAGGATAGTTTTACAATACAACAACGTCCTGATTTATGTATTATCATCCAAACAAATTATAAAGAAGATGGGTTCTTAAGTGTCTTAAATCCAAGACTAAGAAGGGTGTCATCCATAATAGAATTTTGTATCTACGAAGTGATTATAAATTTTGAAATCAGTGTTGAAATTTAGTTTTAAATTATATATCAATCTCATTGTTTTGACAAGAAAAAAATATAGAGTTTAATGGAAAAAAATAAAATCTAGGGGAAAAAGAAGATGATATTTCTTTATGTTATTCATGTGGGATGAAAAATAAAGGAATTTTTTAAGGGGTCTAATAATTTTTTTAAGTGAACATGGTAAGATAATCATGAATTTTATTGCTGAATTAATGTGAAGAATTTATCTTACATTGATTACAGAGAGAAATTTCCATAGAATTATGTTCCCCAAGTTTAGTGAAATAGTTCAAAAAATAAATGGTATTATGAAAAAAAATTTCCCATTATATAATTATATTGATGATGGACTATATTAAAAACCCACATAAGCTGTGGGAATTGGGTAAATCTCATGAAATAACTATTTCTGGTGACGGGTGAGATACAATGTGATGAAAGGTACACTTACCATCCACTCTTGAACTACTAAAGCCTTATTTGATTCTATATATACCCACTCTTTTTTATCTAAATAATTTTATAAGGGCACCAAAATTCCACGGAAATTCATATATTTGGAATTATTAGTGAAAACACAAAATGGTATGATGATTTCATCTCATGTTTATAATTCATGTGTGGTTGACGTTTAGGGGAATCTGCTTCATGAAAATGTTTTCATTCATATTATGGATTAATTTGATGTAATCTTTGGAATAAATTTTATTATCAAACATAAATCATGCATCAATATTCATTTAATGGAATTTATGTTTGATTTTTAATACCAATATATGATCATCTATAAATGAAAGGATAAATATTATTTTACTATGGATATTAAATCTGGTGTATGGGTTTTTATTCATATTCAGAAAGTGGTTTCATCTAAATTAGTTAGAGATAAAATAGACATTGATGATATGAATATCATTTTGGTATTGTTGGATGTATTTCTGGAAGTGTTTCCTAACATTCCAGCAAAATATGATTCTGATTTCTAAATTGATCTCATACCTAGATCCACATGAATTTGAAATAATCCCTATTAAATTGGCTCAATTGAGTTGTGGGATATAAAGTAAAAATTCCATGAGAACCTTGATATTTTATTTGTTCATCCACATGTTCCACCCTAGGGTAAAAATTCTATTTTTGTTACAAATAATGATGGATCAGTGCGAATCACTAATAATTATCAGTAGTTAAATAAGATCAAGATCAAGAAAAATTATTATATTCCCTCTATTAATTAATTTTTTGAAAAATGTATCAGATATCAATACATTTATATGATTTGAATTCATCCAGAATATAATCAATTTATGATAATAAGGGATGATATACCTTACATGTCATTGATTATGAGTTATAGACACTATGAATATATAGTTATGCATTTTCATCTTACTAATTACCATAATAACATCTTGGATTTGATGAATATAGTCTATATAGATAAAATATTTTGATTTGTGGTAGTATTTATTGATGATATTCATATCTATTCAAAGAGAAAGGAAGACCCCAAAACCCTCTTTAGAATTGTACTAAAGACACTATGTAAGGAAAAACTATATGAAAAATTTATAGAATATGAATTTTGGTTACATAAGCTTTTTTGGGGTCATATAATCTTAAGAGAGGGTATAAAAATCGATCGATCAATGATAGAGGCTATTGAAGGTGTTCCTAGGCCAAACATATTGATAGTGATGCATAATTTTCATGTTTTTGGATTATTTTATAGAAATTTTTGGGGAATTTCTATTTAAAATCCAATCCTCAATCCAAATTAACATTGAATGGATCGTTGCTCCACATGATAGATGAATGTGAGTTATAATTCAAGTAGCTGAGGAGACAGTTAATCAGCGCACATTTTCATACATTACCCTATAATGGGGAAGGGTTTGTGATTTATAGTGATTCAATTTAGAAGTTTATGGAATATGTTATTATGTAGAATAACATGGTAATATCATATTACTCATGTAAATCGATGATTCATAAAAAAAATTACAAAACTCATCATTTGGAGTGATCTATAGTATTTTTTTCAATAATGATATGGAAGAATTATCATTATAGAGAAAAGTGTGATATATATATTCTGATGAAAACTTTTTGAGATATATTTTCCTGTATAAGGATTTCAACATGTTCTAGAAAAATTGGTTAGAGGTGATCAATTACAATTCCTGGTTTATAAATTACCAAACTTCTAATGTGAACAAGTTAGTATATACTTTGTCTTGAAAGGATAATGATAGCATGTCCATGGTGATGATCATAATAATTCAAAAATTTATGGATTTGAAAAGGATTTATATAGAAATCATTAATGAATGGGAAAAAACATATATTTCTCAATTGAATGTTCATACATCTATATATGTGAAAATTAAATTCCCACAAAAGGAATATGTATAGGTGTAGAAGGTTAAAAATGTTCCTAACATTAACATTAATCATGATGGGATGATAAGATTTAGGAACTGTGTATGTATTATTTCCATTAAATAAATGAAGAATGAATTTTAATAGAATATAATATCTCTTTATTTTCAATTAATTCATTATAATTGAATATGTATAATGTTATGAAATAATACTTCTAGTGGGATGTCTTAAAGATTGATATTTTAGAGTTAGTGGCTTGTTTTTTTTTCCAACAATTTATGGATATAGGAAAAAATTCTAAGAGGATATTGAATCTATTTACCATATATGAATGTAAATGGGATAACATCACTATCTATTTTTGTTATTAGACTCCCCACAACCTCTAAATGGAATAATGATATATGTATGGGTTTTATTCGCCATTATATGATAGCATACATCATAGTTATCAATGAAGACTCCTCTCTTGATTAGCTTTCTCAGATATACATAATGTAATTGGTATGGTTTCATGGAATACTACATTCCATTGTATAAAATTAAGATCTTTGTTTTACCAAAATGTTCTAAAAATAAAAAAGTAATCCACTGAAACAGAATTGAGTTTCAACACTATATATAATCCTAATATGGATAGTTTGTCCAAAAGAACTATTTAGACCTGAGATTATATGTTAAGATATTTTTCTCTAGTTTTCAAACGTGGTTCTAATAAAATCAATCCATTAATTGAGTTTTATTAAAAAAATCAATTAATCATTTACATAGATACTTATGAATCAATATATTAAATGAAATTTAGAGATCCAATGTTATGGAGTGAAGTTGCACAAAGATAACTATCAAGACCTTAAATAGATATTTAAACACTAGATAAAGTTATAAAAATTAGGAAGAATTTCATGGGTGAACTAATTTGGAACATATGTTACACTGATAATCATTAAGGTGATCTATAATTTGATATCAGTGAGAAGGTGTTTCTTTCAATATCTCCCTAGAAGAAGGTTATGAGATTCAGTATGAAAGGGATACTAAGAATTTGATCTATCATTTCCATTAAGATTCTTCATCATATCGAGATAGTATAAAATTTCATTGAACATCTTCCAAATCTCCCCTTGTCTATGATGGGTCACATGAATATCTCATGAGGAAGTACATACCTGACCTTTCACATGTACTGAAATAAAACTTAATTCCGCTATATAATGATCTAACTTATCAGAAGCAACCGGTTTTAATTTTTCATTGTATTGTGAAAAATCCCTTAAAATAGATAACTCACCTAGATAATGTTTTTTTGAAAAATAAATAGTTCAATGATGCTACATTATAAAATGATTATATTGTGAGGAAGACGTATCATCATTTTTTACATGAAAATAATGGATTTCTAGGGTAAAATTCATTTTAATGTGGGTAGAATGTAACCCTCCTATGTTTTTATAAACCATTATTCGATTATCTTAAATGAAGTTTATTTATTTTTTTCAAGATACACAAAGATAAACATTCATTATTCACTACACAATGTTACAATTCACTATATACAATATTGAGTTACAATGCATTACACATCATATTGAGTTTGTATGAAACAAAAAATTATTAATATATCTATTTAAAAAAGATAATAAAAACTTATCTATTATAATTTATTATGATAATATTATGAATTAAAATTAAATTATTATTTATGATATTTTTCACAAAAAAATCATACTGACACTAAAATATATAATGATTGGTAATGTATATATGTTATTAAAATTAACTTTTTTCTAAAAAAACTAATATTTATGTCCTTCAGTGAAGAATAAGATAATTTATTTCATATAGTATTAGAAATATAATATGATAAAAGAAACAAAATTTTTGAATTCATAATATCAAAATTATGAAGGAATGAATTTTTTGTTTTTTTAGAAATATTTAATTTCTAAATGAATAGTTAATAATAAAAAATTTCAAATGAAAATTATTTTATATCCAATTTAATAATACAGATAAAATATTTTTTGATTTTGATTAAAATTTTAATTTGCTAATTTTTTCATAAATTAATCTAATTTATAACATTGTAATGAATTTCAAATATTAATTGGATATAAATCCATTTCAAACATTTATTCATTTTTTCTTTTAAAACATGCATTCGTGAGACATCTACAATATTAATTTTAATTTAATGTATGCCAATTATATCATTATAATTAAGAAAACTAGATTGATAATATGGAATCTAGATAATTTTTAATTTCTAATGAGGTAAACATAATTTTTTACTATAGTGATTTGTGATGATATTTAAAATTATATATAACGATTATGTTTAAAATGGAATTACATAGAGTTAAAATTGTAATTTAAGGGGCCAAATAACCTTGGAACATGTCAAAAACATTTAGGAACAATATCAACCAATTTTCATCATGGAGAAGATATGGTAAATAATTTGAGGCCGATGATTTAAGGGATGTCTCTTAATAGTGTTAACATTTATATATTTACAAAAATATCAATCCTCATACAATATAAATGGGAACTCACCCCTTACATCATAACACATCTCAACCCCATTTTCACTGATAATCCAATTCAAATATATGAAAAAATTCCATCCCTTGATCATACGATCCTCCCTTTGGTCACAATTATTACTATGGAAGCGCATTGGTTCAAACCCAATAGAGTTACCCAATGATGCAGTAGCATCATTCAACAAGCGATTTTTTATTATCTATATCAACCCCTCAATTAACATTATTCAATTCATATATAATAAAATATTTATACAAAATATATTCATATGTTGTTATGTTAAGGGTATAACCTACAGTCACACATATATCCATCGAATAGGATACACAATCATTGTTCATGTGTACAGAAGACTACAACCTTGCAAACTGATGTCATTCAATCTACCATTTCATCATTTCATGGTTGTGAATTATTATTATTTTTTATTTTATATATTTTATATATATGAGGTATTTATTATTTTTTAATTTTTATATAACACCTACCTTCATGCATTCCGCTTTGTTGAAATATGATAATTAGATTTTTGGATTTGTAGACTACTGCATCTTAAAAGCGATGTGATTCATTTAGACATTACATGGAATGTAATAAGGATGTGTTTAATAAAAAATATGTGTTGTATATAAAAGAATAATTTAAATCTAATGAAAATATATTTCACATCCCTGATTTTCTTTTGAGGTAATTTTCTTTTAATTTTTTCTCCTTCTTTTCCAATTATGGGTTTCTTTGAGTTTATCGGAGAATAATGTGAAATTTCGGGTGGACATACAATGGAACATGGTTGTCTCTAGGTTATTGGTAACCATGCACCTTGTCCTAGGTAACCATATGGTAGGTTGCTGGATTGAGGAAGACTCTACCACACAGAGTGCACATGGTCATCCTATCCATGTGCAAAGTTCTTCTAGGGTAGTGAGGGTAGAACTATCATCACACGATTTATAAAACTGTGTGAACTAACCTTGTGGCCTAATTAGGTCCTCAAATTTTAATTTTAAAGTTTCACTCTCACCGATATTTAACAACAAACCCCTATTTTATCACCTCACATTTTAGGAATCCTCAACTTAGGCACACCACCCTCTATTTCCCCCTCCTTTAGAGCATTATTTTTTTGAATGATTTTATGTGATTTCACTCTAGATAATTATGTAAGCATCCTCTCTCCTAGATTCATTATATATCTGAGTGCTTCATTCCTATATCATTGGGGTTTCCCATATCCAAGAGTTTTGGTTCCTATTTTAGGGTTTGGTTTTATTTATTTGGTTAATCTGGATTTCTAGGATTCAGTATTTCCTATTGATGGTGTGGTTGTAAATTTTTATTGAATTTTAGAAGCTTCTACACCCATGGAATGAGATTCTGTAGAAAAATATTATTGGTTGAATATATTATGTTTTCATGTTTCTTATGTTTTCTATGATTAATATTTGTGTGGAGAGAATTTATTTTTAACGGATTAGACATGCATATGGTTTGAAAATGTGTTTCATATAAGAAATTGGGTGTATTCTTTGTGTAATTACATGTTATGCCTCTTTAGGGATTTTTATGAACTGTTGAAATTGTTATTTAATTTTGAATGTTTTGAAAATTGTGTTTTGATATAGTTTTGGTGTTCATTTGATTTCAATAGAGGATTTTGGATGTGAAAGTGTTGGCATATAGTATGTGTTTCCTTGTTTAGCTAGAGTAATGTAAATATGACGTGTTTTGTGTAATTTGGAACATATTTGATCTTAAAGGGAAGCCCGAGTAACTATGTGGGTAGATGAGGATTAGTAAACTAGATTATTCATAAATGGTTTATCTTGGTTTAATTTTGAAATATTGATGATAAAAAACCTACTAAAATTGTGATGATTAGATGCCACTTGGCTAATGGGGTTTCCCCTCTTAGTCAATCATTACTGAGAATACTATTTGTCATCATTCTTATGCTAAATTTTACCTAGATATGTGGTACCTAGTGACCCCTTTCTATTTAGTTCATAGTGGGGTCTCCCATGACATTGTTCTCTATCGTGATATCACACTTACCATCGATATAAAGTATACATGGATATTTATTTCAATAGAAACATGTTTTAATTTAAAATTTCATTTTATAAAATGTTACTAGTTTTTTATTGAAAAAAAAGAATGTATATTTATCATATAATGTTTATATCATGGAATATTTTACCAGTTTCCATCTTACTAGGTTTTGGATCACACCCTACACACAACATTGGGTGCAATTAGGCATGGTTATGTTTGAAATATTCCATGGAAACTTGTTTTTAGATGGTGATTAAGAATTATAGAGGTCATCCAGGTGATGTGTTATTTGTTCTAGATTGGGGGAGGTTATCCTCTTGACATATTGTGGGTTTTGGGATATTTTTGTTCTCCATTGTAGAAGTCCCTATTGGGTTTTTGTCTAGGGTTCTAAACAAAAAAATTTAAAATTCTCTATGAAAAGATTGGTTTAATATTTATCATTTTATTTTAATTATTTTGATGTATGGATATTATAATGAAATTGGGAAAAAATCCTAACCAAGCATTATCATTGATACACATGAACTTTTTGTGAGCCAGTGGGGATCAGGAAGGCCTATTGGGTTATTACCCCAACTAGATCAGGTGTCGATTCAGATGATGACTAGGATTGGTTCATTACATAATGTTAATAGATCCATCAAAATCTTTTTTGGTCCATGTTATTTGACATGACTCTGGAAGACTAGAGATAGGATAATCAGCATGTGATGCTCTTGTTACGAGTAGGGTTCCTGGCCCGCACACCTCATGACAAACGTCGACATTCCATGGGATATGGGGATACTTGTTTGATATGTTTTACTTTTGGGACATACTTTCTACATACTTTACAGTGAAATTGGGTGGGGTGAAGTGGTTTGGTCATGAAATTTTCATGATGAGTTTGTTTTATTAATACTTATTTTAATTGCTAAAATATATCATACTATTGGTATTGACGATTTATCTAGTGTTTTTTTATTTTTGTATCAACATTCCTCCTTATATAATTACCATGAAACTATGGGAAGAAAGAAGATAGTGTTACACCTCACCGCTTGATCAGAGACTACTGTATGTTTTTGGTTTGGGTTGTTGAGGCTCTCGGACAGGTTGCAGGTCGTAAACCAACTCTATTATGGGGAGCTGAATGAGGTCCTAGGAATAATAGATCCACGGAGTTCTTTAAGAATGAACTTCCTTCCTTACTAGGTTGCACAGAACCTCCAGAAGTATAGGATTGGTTGAGAAGATAGAATGAATATTTTAATTCCATGACACTCCTGAGGTAGTCGGTGTGAAATTCACCTCATTTCTGCAAGAAGGTCAGAGTAAGAGGTGTTGGGATTTTGTGGTCAAACTGGAGAACCAGGAATAAATTAGATATAATGACATTATGGATATCTTCAATGACGAATATTTCCAAAAGTTATGGCCTATTAATGTTCATGGTAGTTTATCGGTCCTTTTTAGGGCGACTAGACTGTAATGTAGTAAAACAACTACTTTATCTAGCTAGTTTAGTTTGCACGATAAATAGTTTCTAATGAGTAGATGATGGATCTGACATTCAAAATGGGTGTGTGATAAGAAATATACTTTCAGATCATTCTATTTATGGTAATGACCTATAAAAAATTAGTTTATTGATAATGTAAGGTGTAGAACAACCCCAAGGGAAGTTCTAATACACCTAGTGTCATGTTAGTGATGGGTACAGATATTTCATGTGAGAATAATAAAATTTTAGAAGAGAAATGTATCACCTAGAGATTTCATAGTACACTATTTCTTCAATGTATGTCAATAACTTGCACTACACTTAAAACTGCGTTCAAGCGCACCACGACTTACCAAACTAGCAGTTCAAAAGTAGTTATGAATCGTATGAACTGAAATTTTGAATTTTAAATAATCCTAATAATTTTAGAATCTATATTATGAGTTTCTTAGACATAATGTAAGGACAAATTCATTTTTTCTGGTAAAAGAATTATTTTTCAATAAAATTCAATTTTAACACCTTTTAATGGAAACCCTTTTTAAATCCATTATTTGAAACTTATATATATTCAATTTAACTAAATAAATATATTCTTTATAATGGGATCATAGAAATTTAATTTGTGTAATTTTCTGTAAATATTCCGATAATGTTCATTTTTTAATGAATAGTGAAAATATTTCATTTTAATTACAATGTGCCTTTTAATATATTTTATTTATATGGTTAGATTATCATTTTAATTTTTTTTAATATGCTATTATAATATATTTTGTCCATTTAATCCAATGTTGTTTATTAGAATTAATTTCACTTTGAAACTAGAAATAAACATGTATTAATCTTTTGATACTTATTGTTTCTTAAAAACACGCTATTTGTTTTAAAAATGGGAATTAATTTTAAATTAATTAAGGACAATTCTGTGTTTTGAATTTGGTAAAATATACTTCAATTTTGAATTTGGAATATCAATATTATCTTAGTAAGAATTTTAGGTTGCCTTCTAAAATGTTTCAATTTTTGTTGAATAGTGAAAAACATTGATTTATTATTTAAAACTGACTTTTTATTTAAATAATTATTTATTTAAAATTACTTTATGTCAAAAAGATACATAATACCTATATATGTTCAATTCAATTCAATTTATTTATTTTTTAATAATATGAGATGTACAAAATTTTATTGAACTTTTCAGCTTCTTTTACCCACCTCCAAGGAGAATTTTCAAATTCACATAAAACTTAATTTTATAGTTTTGGTGAGTGGAATATCAAAAATATGAGAGACATAGTTAATCTCAGTAAGTAAAATGTTTCTCAATAAGATGAAAATAACTTTTTGGTGAATAGTAACTTTTGACTTTTATTTACTGTGGTTAATGGTAAATAAGGTAATTCAAGGTAAAATGAATATTATAATAATTCAAAATTACCTTAACACTTTTTTAACCTTATTGGATGACTCATGGACGACCATGGGAATATTTGGGTTGATTTTGGGACCCCATTAAGCCACTTATGAATGATAATGACACATTAGATTAATTAATTTAAAGTAAAGGCAACATTGTCAAAACAAAAATATTCTAGTAATTAATTTTTATATGTTGTTATATAAGTAATAGTTTTGAATATAAATATTCATTGGAAATATAAGATGATTTAATACATCATTTTATTTTTTTAGTAATTTTTAGACATCGAATAAATTAAATTATATATGACACAATAATGATGGAGTAATTACCCAACTAATGAAATATTAAAATAATAGATATTATAAATATCAAAATAGATGTAATTTGAGACATTTTATGATTTCCAATAATTTTATAGGTTAATATAACATGTTAGGGTTGGTAAGATAAATTGTTTCCGATGTAATATTACTGTAATAAATTAAAAAAAACAAAATACCAAATAGTGTCAAAATTGACATAAAATAGGTTTTAAAACAAATATTATTTTATTAATTGATATTATATTCCTAAAAATATATGGTTCAGAAAAAGGACTTATATAATTATAGGTGTATAATTAATGAGACACTTGGGGGTCTCTTGGAAGTATATAGTTTTTTTATTAATAATATAATATAAAAATACAAAGAGACATGGTAAATGTAAAACTATATAACTAAGAGTTAAATCTAAATGATAATGTTAATATAGTGATCCAAAACTATCTAAAACCTATTGGTTGAGTGGTTTTCTACACATCCCCACCTTATACTTTAAATTATCCATTTTTGAGCTATTATAAACTGAAAATTAATTTGAAATAAAATAATATTTCTAGCTTTTCCTAAGGTGCCCCTCACCTCTCCTATAAAAGGGCACTCCCCCTTCTCTCTAATTCACACCTTCAAAGCATTTTGGCTCAGAAAAAAACTTCTCAAATACTGTCTCAGCTATCCTACCTTGTTCTTAGAGGCCTTCCTTTAGTCAAAAATCAATCTTATGGAGCCCTTTTGATAAAATCAAAAGAAAGATCCCGAAGAAGAGGTAAATATCTCACCACCTCTTTCAAGTTCATTTTTTCTTCCACTTAATTTTTCATTATTGTTTCCATTATAAAATAATAACTCCAGTATATTCTATATACTTTGATATTATTAGAAATACAGTACTACAAGATTCATTATTCTATCCATTCTTTGAATGACATGTCACCATATGTGCGTACGTACGACTTACCATCTCCACGTCGTGGTGTAATTGTTATTCAATACATTATTATTTGGATTGGTCTAATAATGGAGTGTAATTGATATAAATAATAAATATAACAAGATAATGATTATTTATTTATGATATACAACCCAATTCCACACCTTTATGTAAATAATATTGCCTCTCGTGTGTACGTATGGATTACCGTCTCCACAACGCGATGAGATTCATTTCCATGTTCACCATTCATAGACGATTATAAAAATATATTACTAATAAGTATGTAATATTTGACATAATAATGATACCGGAGATTTATATATATATATATTTACTTACATATATCTTATTCACTTACTTCTATTCAATACGATATGAAAATGGAAACAAAGTTTATGCGTACGTACGGACTACCGTCTCCATAAACAGTGTTTTGCATTTTATATAAATGTCTACTATACATATTTATATTCTAAATATATATGATATATAAATCATGTTTTATATTTGAGAAGTATTTAAACCATGATCTATGTGATACAATCAAGAGTAACAAGTTAAAACATGTACGATAAAGAAAGCGATTATTACCCAAAATGTTAATTTAACATGGAAAATATTATTAAATGGGTAGTATAAAGTCATAAATGAATAATGTATGACATCATAAATATTAATATGGTTCTGGTATAATTTAATAACATACTACGGTCCTCATATAAGAAGTTAAACGTACCCTCGACTAAATGAATGTGCAATGTAAAGAGTTTTTATCTCACTCTTTATTCCCATGAGATTCATCCCATATTGACACTATAACCTTTTGTGTGGTGTATGTACTGCCCATAATTTTATTCTTTTTGTAATACACTTCAATTTATGTTTATTTACATATTCATTTTATGATACCTCTTTCAGGGGTTGTATGTTTCATAAGTTACCAAATTGGTAAGGGTTAATTTCACAATCTCTTTATTATCAGAGGTTGTTTTTACGTAAGTGTATAATGGGAAATATTTATTATCCGTGTCCATGTTTCATGAAAGTGTTTTTAAAGATATTATTTCAAGAGAATTTTTTTTATGAAAACATCATTTCAAAAGTTTTAAATATTTATTCTTCTAAATCATTCTTATTATTGTCCATGTTTTCAAAATGGGTTTAAAGGATTTATTTATATGGATACGAATGATTTTAAAATGTTAATTCCTTTCAAAATATTCAAAGTGGTATGGGACACACTGATTCAAAAATTTCTCTAAATTTCATCCTTTATAAATTGTGTGACTTTTAAATGTTCTCATGAAAAAAGTGATATTTCTCTCAATAAGTTTTACAAATCATTTTCATCTATTTCATCATACTTTGATGGATTTTAATCTTGTTTGAAGAAGATTTCTAATGATACAAATATTCCATATTGTATTGAAGGTTTTGTTATATGTTTGACTTTGGATGTGTTATTATTATACCATTAATGGTTTATGGATAAATTATTGACATTTCATATGCTAGTTTTAATATGAATATTTAAGTTATGTTTCAACCTTTTCATATGAGGAATGCATTTGACTTAGTAAGTGACAGGTGGAGCCCACTACAGCACCTCGATGCATCGATAAGTCTCATTAGAAATAATAGTGTCTCGGCACAAGGCCTTGAAAAAATAATATTTGTAGTCTTTGCACAAGGCCTTGACAATGTGGTTATGATAGTATGGCATTATTTATTCCATCATTATGAAAGTGGCCATTGATATTGCATGGGATTATTCGACTAGTAGAGTAACCATGTGAGTATGTAAATGGAATTATTTCATTTTTTCCATATTTTGATAATGTTTATATTGAAAAGGATTTTTTTGTTTTATACATTTCCTTAAATGTTTATTCTTATTTCTGAAAGTTTATGCTGTATTGATTACCCTCACTTAGCATTTGAGCTCACCCCTTTCTATGTTTTATTTTTACCAGGATTCCACGAAGTGTATTTTGATTGTTAAGCAGGGTTAAGAAATCAGAATAATGGAGTTTATAAAAGATTATTTATGTTGTTTTGTATGTTATAAAGTGTAATGTAACATTCATGTATGTAATCTATTTTCTAAGACTGCTAAACTGATCGGTGCTTCGTGGTGTGATTCCTTGTAATCAGGCAAATGAATAAAAATAATGCACCGACTCTGGGTAACTGGGGTCGGGGCATTACAGTTGATATCAGATAAAGTTTATCAGTAACCTTGGAAACTAGATTTAGATAAACTCTGACTAGACCACATTACACTAAGATAGACATTGAGGATTAGTATAGAAGAACTTCCTATAATTTTAGTAATGTAGAGATTTTGTGAGTTTTCCAAGAAAATACAACCCTGTATGGATACAAGCAGGTAGAGGTAGCTCCGGAACAGATGTACCTAGGGGTATAACCTAAAAAGCACTGCTTTGAGCCAGAATCAAACTGGAACTGGTGCACGACAATGATCCTTGGTGCACTCTGGGTTACGACACTCCCGGGGGATATGATTAGGATAATTCTCATTTTCATTAAAATTATTAGGAATGATTTAAATGTATTTACCTCCTTAAAGAAAATATTTTTATGGTTGTCGATTATATCCGTAAACTGTTCAATTTAAATTAAGTATTTTACAAATTTGGGATTATTCAGTGCAATAAATAAAGTGACCTAGTGTATGCCATTGTTTATAAATTGCACCCAGTAGAAGGTATTTGAACTCTAGCAATACGTATGATCTAAAGATTAAGAAAGATCATATCTTTCACGGTATTAAGACAACATTTAGAAGTGAAATAATCTCCCATTTATTCTCAACATATGATGAAATTGTATCATGTGTTAATAAGATAAGTAAATAATTCTATGAGTTCTATGGATTTGAAGGTAAATAAGAGAAGAAAAGGATGGAAGAGAGAATTATTGATAAATGGAAGAGGGAAAATAGGGATTTTACCATATGTGATAACTGTGGAAAGATTCAACTTGGTAAATTCTCAAAAGTAAGGGGAGTTTGTTATAACTGTGGAGAAAAAGGACATCGAGTATGTGATTGCAAGGGTAAGAAAAAAGTTTCAAATATAAAATGCTTCATCTACAAGGCGTTGGGACACAATGCGAGTCAGTTTCCCTGTTATCAGTGTATACATTAAATGATGCTATTGGATAATAATCAATTTATGATACTACCTCAGATGAAGAAGAATGACTAGTGTTCTTATTTTGTTTTTATATGATTATTTCATTTGAGTGTTGTATCAACAATATACTGGTTATATGAATTATGGAAAAAAATATGGATTGTACTATAGTACTATTTTATTGAGGATTTGATATTATATGGTTTTAAGAAAATTTTATTTATAGTAATCTACAGTTTTTGGAAAAATACATGGTTGAAGGAAATGTAATCCTTCATATAGCCCCGATAATGAGTTAGGGATTTTGGAATAAGAGATGGTTGATTTGAATAAATTATATTGGATATTCTTGACTACCTTGAAAATGATTAAGGATTAGTATATTCCATTATTGTTGGAGATTACAACATTTTTGGATAGAATTAGTATATCCAGTATTCTATAAGGAATAAAGGAGCATGAATTTAATCAATAAGATTTTTTGGTAATTCAATATGTGCAGTTGTTTTAAAAGAATACATGATGAATGTTATCACATGTTATTACATGGAAAAAGGATCTTCATTGTGTTTACCATCTTTACAAATTTTGGACTGTATGTTTGGACATATGTATTTTAGATAACTCTAGTTTGAGATTATTTTTGATTTCCATAAAAGGACAACCCAGAGGTCGGGTGGCTACCCGTCGCGACCGGAAAGGCCACGAGACTTGAACCTGAAACCGAAGGGTGGAAAGGGTGTATCACCTACCACTGACCCACATGATGTCCTAGATTGAATAATGTATTTTTTTAAAGGTCTTGTAGATGAATTATAAATTCATTTCTTTGGAACCCTATACAAATATGATAAATAGAATATTTTTTTATGTTCTATTATCTTTTAGAGAGAAATATCTGTTTGTGGTAGAAATTAGTTGAAGGATTAAACTCTACTTGTCAAGTATATGAATATATATATATAATTTTTTTCCTCTTATTTAGACAACATTTTATTAACCCAATTTCCGATGTCGATTTCCCACCAAGGTATATTCTATTTTTAACCTTTTCTTTTCAACGAACAATTACATATTGTGGGGACATAATTTATTGAAGGATGGGATAATTTAACACCCTAATATTTCATAGTACATTATTTCTTCAATTTAATTCAATAACTTTCACTACTTGCAACATTACGTTCAATCGCACCATGGCTTACCAAACTAGCCATTAAAAAGTGGGTTTCAATTGTATTAACTGAAAGTTTGAATTTTATATAATACTTATAATTTTAGAATCTATATTATGAGTTTCTTAGACAGAATGTAAGGAAAAATACATTTTTTCAGGGAAATGAAGTATTTTTAAAAAAATGAAATTTTACCACCTTTTAATGGCGAACAATATTTTAAATCCAATATTTGAAACTTATATATATTTAATTTAACTAAATAAATTTACTCTTTATAATGGGGACATCAAAATTTACTTTGAGTAAATTTTTAGAAAATTTTCTGATAAATTTCATTTTTTAATGAATAGTGAAAATATTGTATTTTAATTCAAAAGTGCCTTTTAATATAATTTATTTATATGGTTAGATTATATTTTTAATTGGTTTTAAAGTGTAATTAAAATATATTTTTACCATTTAATCAAATTTTTTTTATTATAATTAATTTCAAATTGAAACTGGACATAAAAAAGTATCAATCTTTTGATAGTTATTGTTTCTCAAAAACACGCTACTTGTTTTAACAATTGGAATTAATTTGAAATTAATTAATGACACCTCTATGTTTTCAATTTGGTAAAATATAATTCATTTTTGATTTTGGAATATCAAAATATTCTAAGGATTTTTTTTGATATTCTTCTGGAAACATTCAATTTTTGAAGAATAGTGAAAAATAATTAGTTATTATTTAAAACCAATTTTTTATTTAGATATTTATTTATTTAAATTTATTTTAGGTTAAAATAGATACCTAATACCTATATATGTTCAATTTAATTCATTGGAGTGATTTGGTAATTATATTAGATATACAAAATTTTATTTAACTTTTCACGGTCTTTTACCCACCTCTTAGGAGAATTTGAAAATTCACATAAAACATAATTTTACGGCTTCTGTGAGTGAAATTTCAAAAATTTGAGAGACACGGTTAACCTCAGTAAGTAAAATGTGGTTCAATAAGTTGAAAATAATTTTTGGTGAATAGTAACTTTTGACTTTTATTTATGGCGGTTAAAGGTAAATAAGGTAATTCAAGGTAAAAAGAATATTATAATAATTCAAAATTACCATAACATTTGTCCGAACATTATTGGATGAGTCCTGTCCAACCATGGGTATCTTTGGGTCTATTTTGGGACCCCATGAAGCCACTTATGAATGATAATGACACTTTAGAATAATTAATTTAAAGCAAAAGCACAATTGAAAAAAACAAAAAACTTTTTGTAATTAATTTTTATATGTTGTTATATAAGTAATCGTTTAGACTATAAATATTCATTGGAAATATAAGATGATTTACTACATCATGGTATTTTTTTATAATTTTCAGACATCGAATAAATTAAATTATATATGACACAATAATGATGCAGTAATTACCTAATTAATGATATATTTAAATAATTGATATTATAAATATTCGGTTAAATGTAATTCGACAATTATTATGAATTACACAAATATTTTAGGATTATATGACATGTTAGGGTTGGATGGATGAATTTTTTCGAATTAATAATGCTGTTATGAATTTTAAAAAACAAATTACCAAATAGTGTCAAAATTGACATAAAAGAGTTTTTAAAACAAATATTATATTATTAATTGATATTCTATTCCTAAAAATGTAAGGGTCAGAAAAATAACTTATATAATTATAGGTGTGTCATTAATGAACATCTTGGGGGTCTCTTGGATGTATATAGTATGTTTATTAACCATATAATATAAAAATACAAAGAGATATGACAAATGTCAAACTATTTAACTAAGAGTTAAATTAAAATTATATGGTTAATATAATGACCCAAACCTATCTAAAACCTATTGGTTGAGTGGATTTTGACCGATCCCCACCATAGAATTTAGAAAATCCATTTTGGGGCCATTATGAATAGAAATTTTTTTTATTATAAAATAATATTTCTAGCATTTCTTAAGGTGCCCCTCACACCTCTTATAAAAGGGTACTCATCCTTCTATCTAATTAACAAATTAAAATCCTTTTGGAAAGGAAAAACCTGAACCAAATACCCTCTCAACTATCCTCCCTTCATCCTAGAGTACTTACATTAGTCAGAAATCCATCCTAAGAATCCCTTTTGATCAAATCAAAATGAAGAACCCGAAGAAGAGGTAAATATATCACCACCTCTTTCAAGTTATTTTCTTCTTCCACTTCCTTTTTCTTTGTTGTTTCCATTATAAAATAATAATTCCAATATCTTATATATACTGTGTTGTTATTTTAAATATGGTAGTACCAAATTTATAATTTTATCCATCCTTTGAATGACATGTCACCATACGTGCGTACGTAGGGCTTACTGTCCCCATGTCCTGGTGTAATTGTTATTCAATACATTATTATTTGGATGGGAATAATAATGATTTGTAATTGATGTAAATAATAAATATAACATGATAATGATTATTTATAAATGATATACAATACAATTCCACAACTTTAAGGAAATGATATTGTTGCCCATGCGTACATACGGATTACCGTCTCCATGACGCGATGAGATTCATTTTCGAGTTCACCATTCATCGACGATTATAATAATATATTACTAATAAGTATTTAATATATGATATAATAATGATACTAGAGATATATATATATATATTTATTTATGTACTTACATATATCTTATTCACTTACTTCCGTTCAATAAGATATGAAAACAGAAACAACGTTTAGGCGTACGTACAGACTACCGTCTCCATAAACGGTGTTTTTCATTTCATATATATGTCTATTATACATTTTCATATTCTAAATATAAATGATATATAAATAATGTTCTATATTTTGGATGAATTTAAATCATGATCTATGTGATACAATCAAGATTAATAATTTAAAACACGTACGATAAAGAAATCGATTATTACCCGAAATGTTAATTTAACATGGAAATTATTATTAAATGGGTAGTATAAAGTCATAAATGAATAATATATGATATCCTAAAAAATAATATGGTTCTGGTATAATTTAATAACATACTATGTCTTCATAAAGTAGGTCAAACGTACCCTCGACTAAAGGAAAGTGCAAGGTAAGAGGGTTTCATCTCGCTCCTTATTCCCATGAGATTCATGCCACATTGCCACTATTACATTTTGTGTGGTGTATGTACTGACCATAATTGTATTATTTGTTTAATACACTTCAATTTATGTGTATTTAAATATTAATTTTATGATACCTCTTTCATGGGGTGTATGTTTTGTAAGTTATCAAATTGGTAAGGGTTAATTTCACAATATCTTTATTATCTGAGGTTTTTTTTACGTAAGTATCTAATGGGAAATATTTATTATCCATGACCATGTTTCATGGGAGAGTTTTCAAAGGGATTATTTTAAGAGACTTTTTTTTACTAAAACATCATTTCAAATGTTTTAAATATTTATTATTTTAAATCATTCTCATTAATGTCCATTTTTTGAAAATGGTTTTTAAGGATTTATATATATGGACATGAATGTTTTTAAAATGTTAATTCCTTAAAAATGTTTCAAAGTGATATGGGAGACTTTGATTAACAAATTTCTTTAAATGTATTCCTTTCTAAATTGTGTGAATTTTAAATGCTTCCATGAAAGAGGAACATTTATCTCAATGAGTTTTACAAATCATTTTCATCTATGTCAACATCCTTTGATGGATTTTAAACTTCTTTGAAGAAGATTTATTTTGATTCAAATCTTCCATATTGTATTGAATGTTTTCTGATATGTTTTACTATGGATGTGTTTTTTAATACCATTCATGGTTTATGGATAATGTATTGACATTTCTATTCTAGTTTGAATATGAATGTTTATGTTATGTTTAAACATTTTCATATGAGGAATGAATTGGACTTAGTAAGTGATGGGTGGAGCCCGCTATAGCTCCTCGATGCATCGATAGGTCTCATGAGACAAACTAGTGTCTTAGAACAAAGCTTTGAAAAAATCTTATTTATAGTCTTGGAACAAGGCCTTGATTATGTGGTTATGATAGTCTGGCATTATGCATTCCATTATTATGAAAGTGGATATTGATATTGCATGTGGTTATTCGACTAGTAGAGTAACCCTATGAGTATGTAAATGGAATTATATCATTTTTCCATATTATGATTATTTTTATATTAAAAAATATTTTATTTTAGTTTTATACATTTCCTTAAATGTTTATGCTTATTTATGAATGTTTCTGCTATATTGCCAACCCTTACTGAGCGTTTGAGCTCTCACCTTTCTATGTTTTATTTTTACCAGGATTACAAGAAGTTTATTGTGATTGATATGAATGGTTAAGGGAAGGGAGTAATAGCATTGATAAAGGATTATTTATGTTTTTTATGTTATAAAGTGTAATGTGACATTCATGTATGTAATCTATTTTTGGAGACATCTAAACTGATCAGTCCTTAGGGACTTTATTTCTTGAAATCATGCCAATGTATTAAAATAATGCACTAACTCTGGGTTACTGGGGTCGGGGCGTTACAAGAAAGGGTAAAAGGAAAGTGGTAGTTCGGGCCAACATTAATGTTATGTTTTATATGTGGATTCTGATGTAGGGTCAGTTGTGTGCCACTAGTGTGGGAGGGTAGGGGACACTCAGCCTACCTAACATCCCATTCCAATCCTTTTCTTCGTTGTGGAGATATGTGACACAAGCATCATTTTTGAAATTTGATCCACCCAAACGAGAGAGGGGAAAGATCTTTAGCTTCCAAGGAAATGCCAGTATAGTCAGATCCATCTAGGAAGGTAGGATCTTACTAAATTGTTCATGGTAGAATGACAAGATCATATTCTAGTCAGATTCAGTTCAGGGTAGAGCCATAGATCAATGTTTATGTTCAGACCTAGGTAGAGACCAATAATTTTCATACCGAGGACCAAGCACAAGTAAGACCAGATGTAGGGCCCTTGATAGTTAGTGGTACCATTTTTATTTCATCTTATATAGTATCCATTTTATTATTTACTCATTCTTCCATTAAATTTATCTCATCTTACCAAGGGAACATGGTGAATTTTCCAAACGATTCCATGTCTTATATGATTGATTTGGTAGTTTTGTTGGGTAATCTGAAGGAGTAGAGTCTCTGGTTTCCATCATGTTCACCCACAATATTAGGGGTCAAGTTGGAATGATATTTCCTAAACATGGGTATTGAAATTTTATATTGAAATCATATCCTAGTTTGTTGGGTGCACATTAAATTTCATATTGTTTATTATAGGTGTTGGGTAAGTTTCATGGAACCTGATGGGAGTAGTCATGTTTTTCATTGAGATTTGGATCCTTAGAATGTTCAGGATGGACCTCCACTCTTGTTTTTGGGTAATCATGATTTTTAGTTATCATCAATCATGTTAGGGGATGATGGTGGTTCTCATGATGGTGGATTACATCCATTAGTGCATGATATTTTTGAGGTATTTCCATAGGGAATTTATTGCTTCACATTGAAGATGGTTGTGGATTTATCCATTGTTATGGAATAGGGGACACAACCAATAGCATTTACCTAATATTCTAAAACCCCCCATTGAGTATAGGGAATAAATGATAATGATGTGTTACTTGGAATCCAAAGGGTTCATTCACCCAATCATCTCTCCTTAGGCCACCCCAATTCTGTTTTCAATGTTGGAAGAGGGTTCCCTTAGGTGGTGTATCAGTTACCAGAAGATGAATAATGTATCCATAAATAACATGTATCCTTTTCCCTGAATTGATGCCTTATTCGATTAGAAAAAATCCCCATGAGAGTTTTATATTATATATTTTTGGTCTGGTTACCAGCTCGTCAGGGAGAAATAGGTGGATATTCTGAAACATATTTCTGAAGTAAGTACGACAGCTTTGAGTACTTTCTAAAGCCTTATGGATTTTCGAATTTCCCATCAGTTTTCATGGGGATCTTGAATATGGTGTTCCACCAGTATCTAGAATCCTTCATGGGGTATTAATGGATTACATCCTAGTTCATTCTAGATTTGAGGAGGATCATGATAATCATTTCAGGATCATGTTGGAAACACTTTGGGATCATTTTCCTTATGAAAATATTTCAATGTTCACATTCTAGATCAGGTAAGTGAAGTTTCTAGGTCATGTCATTATAGGGAAAGGGGTTTCGGTGCATCCTGAGACAATGAGTGCCAATTTTTCAAGGGAGTAAACAAAGAATGTGTTTCAGATCTAGGGTTTTATTGGTCTAGCTAGTTATTACCAGTGATCGTTTTCGGAATTCAGTTAGGATTCTACTCCCATGACATTGTTCAACAAAAAGAAGAAAATTTGAATGGATCCAGGATTGTCAAGAATCTTTTTAATTGAAGTGGAAATTGAAAACCACCCCTTTGTTAATATTTCCAAACATGGGAATGGTATATGTAGTTTTTTTACTATTCATAAGGTATGGGACAAATGTGTTTTCTTATACATGATGATAATTTGGTGGCATACAGATCACACCACCTCGAACCACAAGAAAAGAGCTATCTAACTCATGACCTAGATTTAGCAGTGGTGATGCATGCCCTAAATATGTGGCATTATTTTCTTTGGGGGGAATTTTTGTCTACTCTAATCATTAAATCATAGCTATATCTTCTCCCAAACACATTTGATCTTGAGAAAATTCCATTGGATTGTGTATTTTGAGAGGTTCAACATTGATATCATATATACCCCTGGAAAGGGTAATGTCATGGGTGTTTCCTTGAGTAGGAATGATGTCGTGTATGCATTGGGGAAGTACAAAGATGGGTGGATCATAAAGGGTCCTTTTACAAAGATGCACCATGAAACCGCAGAGCATAGAGGTGGTACATTTTTGCCTTGTGTTAAGTTGGATCCTTCTTTTCTAGAGCTGATTCAGTGGGAGTATCATGGTGAAAAGCTAATCCAGTAGTCTATGCAGTTTCATGATGGTGGTGAGGCACCACATTATTGGTAATTGTCTCTCGAGGGAGTTCAACATATCAAGGGCCGGTTGGTGTTGTTGTTATCTATGTGGAGGGAAGTGGGGAAGAATATCCACCAGTGTAAGTGGGTTCTTCATTCAAGAGATACCAAGTTGTATTATGATTTGCGTCAGCTATTTTAGTGTCAAGATATGTGGCAAGATATAGCTTAATTTTTATTGAGATTCTAAATATGTCAATAAGAAAATGAAGAGGCTCAAAGGACATATGTTTTTCTTCAACTATTACCCATTCATTCCTAGATATGGGATGACGTCACCATGGATTTTATTATTGGCTTGCCTCATATACCTTGGGTAAGGAATGGAATTTTGGTTCTAATTGAGAATTTGACCAATCCAGTCATTTTCATTACAATCATCGATTCAATGAAGGTAGAGGAATTTTGTCTGTAGTACATTCATGACATGGAAAGGCTTCATGGTGTTCTGTAAGTTTTTAGTTCTGATTGATACCCCCATTTACCTCAAAATTCTGGGATGGACTTTAAAATTCATTAGGGTTTCAAATAAAATTGAGTATGTAATACCATCCACAAATGGATGGTCAGATAGAGCGGGAAACCCAGATCCTAAATTCAATGGATCTGTCATGTGTATTAGATTTTTGAGGGTCATGGGAAAGCTATTTGGGACCAGTCATGTTTTCATATAATAAATATTATCATTACTCAATTTGAATGGTTCTTTTTGAGGTGCTCTATGTCCATCCGTTTTGTTCAACATTATGCTGGGTTGAGGTGGGTAAAACCTCACTTTTGGGACCGAGTTTAGTAAATGAGTATTCAAGGATGTTCATGTTGATCTTGAAAATGTTATTGATAGCTTAGTGTCAATAAAATCTTGTGCCAACTAGTGGCATTGAAATCCTACATTTTCTGTTAGTGATAGGTTGTTTTGGAAGGTGGAACATCATTTGCGTCATCATCATTTGGTCATGAACTAGAATATAATGTGAAGGTATGCCAGACCTTTTCAGAGCACTGAGTAGATTAGAAAGGCGGAATCAAGGATGGATTTTCCTTCTCAATTTGTATCAATTCGCAAAATATTTCATTCCTTACATTAGTAGAAGTAAAATCCAGACCCGTATCATGTTCTAAATTTGGTAGAATTGGAAATACATCCCAACATGTCCATGTTTGAACAACCAATTTGTGTAGTGGATTCCCAAGAGAAAGTGATTTCTGGGAAGTATATTCTATTGTTCTATGTCTTTTGGGGGCATGGTCGTGTTATGCATAAGTACTATGAGTGGAAGTCAGGGGATGAATAATAATACCAATTTTTATTTTCAAATAAATCTTATAGATGACATTTTTAGGACAGAATGTTATCATGCGGGGATTAATTTCAACATCTGGTATTTTCATTTGAGGTTTTTTTCAACTTATTTTTGGTCAAGATTTTCACATTATGGGATACTTTGTGTTTTTAGAGAAAATTTTGAAATTTCGGGTGGATAAATTATTTTTAATGGTTGATTCATGGTTAATGGTAACCATGTACCTTGTCCTAGTTATCTGGGTGGTAGCCTCTACATAGACAGGGATGGCGGCACATTCACCTCATAGTTTTTAAACCATACAGACTAACAACATGGCCTATCTATGTCATTAATATTTTATTTTAATGTTTCTCCATCCACTATTTCTAACCCCAATAATTTCTTTTCACTTTCCCTTCAGAATTCCTCACCCTAGGCATGCCTCTATAACTTTTAACCTCCCTCAAAGCTCCATTTTTTTGGGAGATTTTTTTTATTTATCTTTAGATATTTTGGTAAGGAACTTCTCTCCTTGATTCATTCCATATTTATGGGTTTCACCCAACTTCCTCTGTGTCTTATATTCTGAAGTGGGTTGGGTGCTAATTTTAGTATTAGATATTGATTATTTAGTTTTAATAATGTTTTATAGGGTTCTATCATTCTTCTTTTATGGTGTAGTTGAGATGTGGTTGGCATTTCACACTCGATTATGAAATCTGATACACCCAATGTAGGTGATCCTATTATTAGATATTATTAGATGAATTTATTATGATTTCTGGAGTATTTTTATAGGTTTTATTTTGTTTTTATGGTGAAGAATGATTTTTAAAGGATTTGACATGCATATGATATGAAAATGGGGTTTTTATAAGATTTATGATGTATTTATTGTGTAAATCATTATTGTGCCACGTGAGTGTATTTTATAAATTTGGATAATGGTTCATTTAATTGTGAATTTGGTGTTACTTTTTTGAAATAGTTTGGTTGTGAATTTGATTTAAAAAGATGAATTTTATTTTGAATGTGTTGGAATATTGTTTGTGTGGCCTTGTTTAGCAAGAAAAATGTGAGGGTGATGTGTTATATATAACATGGAACACATTTGAGAAACAAGGGAAGCTTAGGTAACTATGTTGGTGAAATATGACATGTACACTAGATGATTCAGAAACGTTTCATCCTGGTTTCTTCTAGCAGCATTGAGACTACAACATTAGCCAAACATTGTGAAGAATGGAGACCACTATGCCTGTGGGGTTTCCCCTCCCAGTGGATCATTCACATGAACATTGTTAGTTATACATTCTCTATCACATTTCACAACGATATTATGTACCTAGTTTCCCATTTCTGACTAGTTCATAGAGGGATCTCCGATTATATAGATATCTATGGTTATATCACAATAAATATCGGCAGACAACCTACATGACTACTTATTTCAAAGGAATACATGTTTTATTTGGAAATTGATTTTCATGAAATGTATCCATCCTTGCATTCATAAATGATGAACCTTTATTTTTCTTATAATTTTTATAACATTGAATCATTTATTAGGTGGAATCTTACATGTATTTGGATCACACCCTTCTTACATCTTTGGGTATAAGATGACTTGGTTGTGTTTAACATAGGTAAAGGAAACACATTGTGAGATGGTGGTTCAGGTTTCTAGATGTCTTCCTTGTGATGTGTTGTTAGTGGTGGCTAAGGGAAATGGTCCTCTTTTCATATAGAGATTTATGGTATATTTTTTCCACCTTTTAGTGGCCCCTTATTATGTTTTTTCAAGTGTTTTATACAGAAATTTGGATAACTATTTAAGATATGTTTGTTAGTCTACTTTATTTTTCATATTATTTATTTTTATGGTTGGTTATTGTAAGGAAAGAGAGTAAAATCATTCCCATGATTTAACATTTATATCGGGGTACTTTTTGATAGCCTTTGGGGATCGAGAACACCCTTCGAGTTATGCCACATACCATGTCGTGCACCAGTTTGGATGAAGACTCAATTTTGTTCACGAATATATGTATATATATATACTCATCCTATTATTTCATTCAATACAACTGGGAAATGGAATCAACATTCATTTGTGCATATGACCTACCATTTCATTAAATAGTGCATTGTATTTCCTTTTTAAATATTTTTTTATTATTATAAATACATAAATACATAAAATATATGATATTTATTTCATGTTTTTCATTATTGAAATATTTATATCACTATATATGTAAGAAAATAGAGAATATAACGAATAAAAAAATATGTGAAAAACTAAGCAGTTATTACCTGAAATGTAACAATTTCATGGAGGTGTCAAAAAATGGGTAAACAAATGTAATAATAAAATCATATATGGTACGATTTAATTGAATATAGTTCATTAATAGATATATTATAATCATATATTTTTTAAATAGTAAGTTTCTGTAAGTATGATGTGAGTCAAGATATAAGGTAAAGGATTTTCTAGTCTCACTTTCATTTCTACGAGACATATGCCTTAAATTGCAAATTTTATTTTCATTTGGTGTATAAACTACTCATAAATTTATTATATAATTATTATAATTAAATAAATGGGTATTAAATTATCCACTTTATGATATATATTTCATGGGGTTTTACAATTTCAATGTTTCCAAATTAGTAAGAGAAGTTTTCTTCAATTTTTCATCCTTGAGAAACATATTGTCTTATGATCCTATATTATTTAACACGGTTCCCATACTAGTGTTTGAAATTTTATATCATTAATATAATTATTTCCTTGATATTATTATAATCATGTGTGGTATTATTTCATGTTGAATTTTTTTCAAGGTTAGTAAAGTGGTAAGTGTCTAATGCTATTATATCATTACTTATCAATAATTTTTCTTATTATTCTTCTAACAACAAAATATTATGATCCATATCTCAATAATTATAATTAATTCTATTATCCTATTTTTATTCATTTTATAACCATGTAATTGCACCATTTATATCATTTTAAATAAAATATGAAATCATTTCTCTCTTCATTTGGAAATCTATTTTCTTCCAAAAAAAAGATTTATAAAAGATTTTTAAATTTTTTTTAAATTATATTGTACTCTTCTATGGAACAAAAATTGATTTAAATTATTTTTATGCCTTTTTTTATAATTTTTCAAATCAATTTTCAAATAAAAGTTGTTTCCTAATGTTTTATGTACTAAAAAAGTATTTTCAAAGTAAAAAATGATATTATCATCAAGAAATGTTTGAAATGATGTTTTAATTTTTATCTAAGATTATATCGTTTGGTGGTAGTCAATAATTTATAGGGATATGATCCTATTATAATATTCATATTCTTTCTCTGAATGTTCAATGTTTTTTTGGCATGCTCCTTATAAAACATGTTTCTCTTCAGAGGTTATATTCGGATGAAACCCTCTTCATTTCATGGGATATTATTTTATGAAATGATTATAAAAATGTATATTTTCCATTCTTTATGATATGATTACTTGTTTTTGATACCCATTTCATTTATTGGGTTATGATATGGAGAATGTTTAGGATCTTATGGTGCACATATGTATGAATTAATTATGTAATTATTGGGACCTGTATCTCCCTCAATGGAGTTGTGTACATATTTATATACAATGAGATAAATATAGGCTAAATGTAGAGTGAACACAGTTTAGTAAAGGAATTTTCCACTAAGATGGTATTACAAGTGAACTATAATAATTAACATGATATTGGGAGTGAACCATGACTTCATTGGAGGTTTAGAGAGTGATCCGATTCCACCATGATGGTATGGGAATTAATCAGTGACTAGAATGGAAATTGTTTTTATATAATTTTGTGTCTTACACTATTCCATTTATTATTCCATTATTATTATTTCATGTTTTATTATCTTAATTAAATTATGATTAATGTATTATGAACTAAAATTATTAATGACATGATTTTTGTTTATGATCATTGATATATTGGTTTTGAATTTCCAAATTTATGATGATACAATAATACCTTTATGCTCATGACTATGCGTACATGTCTCTATTGTTTAACATAACTAGACAACTTGTGTCACCCCTTATTGTTATTCTTTTCCCCAGGTTATGAATGTATGCCTTATGTATGATTTGTCTACTAGTGGTTCAAATCATGAAGAACCTAGTGAGAGATAGTATAGATAACTGATTTTCCAATGTTTGTGATTCCATGCTTCCAAAGGTAGTAAAATAATTTGGTCTTATCATGAGATTATGATAAATTTCATTTTAATTTTATAAAGATAGTGTAATGCATAAATATTATAAAAGAGGGTTTTGATAATATAGAAGATTATCATCCATCTTTTAAAATTTTATTATATGAATTACTCTTTAATTCATCATTAACATAATTTCATTTACCCAGTGTATATATCTTCTTGATGTAAAATATTTATTATATTCCATCTATATGAGTTGTCATAAATTGAAATCAATTTTCATGAAAATCTTCATCATGATTTATAATCTATGAACACACTAAAATTTTCACCAAAAATATAATGATGTTATGTCCTAAAATCAGGAAATATACATACCAATTCCAAATCATGTGTTGGGAAGTTTTTATCATTATCACATAAATTTTGTGTTCCATAATCAAACACATGATTTACATGAATAAGAACACAACCTAACCCAATTTTGGAGGCATCATAATGGATCACATGCCACTTTATTGACTCATGAAATATTAATATAGGTACCGATGTATGTAGAAATTTAACCTATTGGAATTATTTTTTGGAATTCATCATTAAATTGAAAAAGAACCTATTTTCTTGAAATAGATGTCATTGGTGAGGAAGGAGATGAAAAATCATGAATGACATGTCTATATTATCCTAGTATTCCAAGGGAACTATATAGCTCAAAAAATACTTTTTGGCTTTCCATGTTATGACAACTTATATATTTTCAAGATCAACTAAAACCCCATTTTATAAATGTAATGATAATGGAAAAAAACCACATATATCATGAAATTAAACATAGAAAGAATTTCATTAATTAAATGTTCCCAAAATAGTGTAAACACTATTGGAAAGTGTTTAGCATGATCTTCGTTAGTTATGTAATGAACTAGAATATAAATAATGAAAACCACAATAATGAAATAATGATACCATGAAAATATATGATTAATTAGTACCATATTCAGCATTTTAACATTCATATGACCTATGTGTATAACTAAAAAAACATAATTCAAGTAAGGACTACATAAAACATTCTTTAGAACATCATCCATATAAAATAATTGGTTGTGATATCTTGAATATGAGTCACTTCAGTGAAGTGTTACTGTCCCCTCAATTGAAATAAATTTCATCTATATGTGGATGAGGGTACCACATCATTAGCCTTTCTTGGTTATCATTTTTATAAACCTTACAAATATTAAGAATTTTATAAAAAAATATAAGAACCATTGATAGTCATTGGGGCATGCTCAGTTAAATAAACAATTTTATTTCAAAATATTCTAGTTGAATATTCAATTCCCTCAACTCCAATGGTTCCATAATATAAAAAAAGTTAATTAGTAGTGTCCCCTTGTAGGATATCTACCATATTTTAAACATCAATTTCATTTGGAATTCAATGTAATTACCAATATGAATTTTAGAAACTCCATTAATGATTATTAGAAAATATTTTTTTCCAATCTCATCCACAAATTACAGGGTAATCAATGCCAACTGGTACGTGACAGTCTCAAGATCTATAACCATGTGTCATTTTCTTCTTGTATTTATTTACCAATTCCCTTTAATGTGACATTATACACCATCAGTAGAAGGAATACTATCCTACCACAAATAATAATCAAGGGGGGATTCTAATGATTCCAACCAATTCATCCCAAAAATCTGGTTATAAATATTCATCTCCATATCAAGTATATAAAACAAATAACCCCATCGATTGCAAATTTTTTTCCACATTTAATGGTTTTACACCTCCATTGTCTTATAGGTTTTTTAGTTTCCAATCATAATTAATTAAATCAACAAGTAACCTATATGGTAATAAATAGGAAAAACTTCAAGGAGTGGGATATATAAGTATCACACATATCAACCATAATGGTATAATTTATAGGAATCATACCTCAGACTATCGAAGGACTTGACCGATCATCGATGATCATCTTATCAACACCATATATATAGTGACCCATAAATTTTGTACATAAATATCACTTATTAATAAATTAGTATTATTTATATTACATGATGATCCATGCAATAATTTTATAGGTCTACTTCCATTGGAAAGATAAATATATAAAAAATAGGTTCATAAGAGAACTGCGTCATCTCTCACTTCTTCCCTCACAACTTGTAACATTCATAGTCATGTAATACACAATACCATTTGTTAAAAACATGGAAATTGAAATCCATGAGAGGTTGGAATATAGATGCATCATTGTTGGTGGGTATTATGGAGGCCTGGTGACTCAGGACGCTGGGCTATGGGGAGTGTAGAAAAATCCACCAAACGACATTGTTGGTTGATTTCGTAGATGTGTGCTAGACTCTTGGGGTAGGCCACTAATCATTGAAGATGAAAGAAATGAGTCACATAGAGGGTCTGTAAAAAACACTCGAATCTTCCTAGGAGAGTGCTTTTGGCGCCTAGAAATTGGGCACATGAACTAGACAAAAAAACATTGGGAAGTGGTCCGCTGTGAGAATATCCAACAAAATCCTTGGTCTAGATTTTGGTTTTGGCCCTTCATTGCCCCACTCATTGACTGGAGGTGGCAGGGGAATCAGTAGCTGTACCGATGCAGACTGTTGAGTGGGGAAGGATGGTCAGTGGAGAATATGGAAAGGGATCTGAAAACTGTCACATTTCCAGCTACCCTCCGAATAGTGTATTGACATAGTCACCACATAGCGGTAGTATGGGCCGACGACTGCAGTTTCTGATGCAAGGAATATGATTGCTGGTGATGGGCTACACTACTGATCATCCACCATTAGTCCCTATAATATCTCTTTGTGATCCCTAGTTGAGGTAGAGAGAGCTTTATATGATGATGGTAGTGATTGCACGATCAGAACCAATGGAATTTCCAAAAAAATTTCCTCCAGGATGTTTCTACGTAGGTTGGTGGGAATCTGAAGGACCTTACATTCTATGAGTATGAGCCTGATGCACCTTGTTCATACCTCGACCCTTGTTATATAGGATCTAGGCGAGGGTTCCATCGGTGAATCATATTCCACCTTAGAATCTGAGAAGAAGACTTTTTGAATCTCAGTATGAATCTTCTCGGTATTTTTTTAAGTTCTCGACGACCTACCCTCCTTCCCTAGGATGGTTTATCAAGTAAAAGTTGATTTTTAACGAGAGGAGGACCTACAACCATGGGGAGAGATGATTTCTTCCTGATTGAGATGGGGTGTGAGGATCACCTGGACAGAAATCAAAGGTAATATGGGAGGACCTCTATTTACACTGAATAATGTGCGGAGGGAATCTCTTCGGGAAGTGCTAGAGTTGGTAGGACCTCTGATGGAGATGACTAGATCATGTGTAGGACCTCTTTGTTGTGTGGTGGAGAAGTGAACATGACCTTCACCCATCTGATTAGTGAGGCGAGGAGGAAATTCTCTAGCTACTGTGAGGACATGGGGTTGGCCCCCTCACTAGTGATTGACTGGAAATTTGACTTCCACACACCGAAAACATGTGGCAGAAGGGGAAACTCCGTACGTGATGTAATGAGCATGGGAAAGGCTTTTGTAGTGAGTGTCACTGAAATGCGGAGGACACTCATTCGGATTAAAGGTAGAACTGGTCGTACCTCCATTACTAACATGGAAGCAGGGAGGACCCACATTATCCACAATGGCGGTACAAGGAGTTCCTTCATACTGGGTATCATTGATGTGTGTCTGTCCACGACGGCCACTACATATGCGGGAGACCAAGAGAGTCCACCCAGCCTACCCGTGGGGCGGTTGGGGCCTTGATCCGTGCTGGGTATATAAGTTCCCCTACTCATCATACACAAGGGTTTGAAGATATAAATTGGAAATGGCCTGATCCATAGTAGTTTCTAATGTTGACACCCCTTGGAGGGCGTCCTTATCAGAATGTGCCCGATACTGGTGTTATGTCAGCCGAACTGTGGCTGGCGGTGCAGGTGAATTGCTTACCTTCTTTTCAGCCCATGTGACTAGGTGGCGTTACTGGCATGGCCTAGTGGGAGTCCTCCTTGGAGCCCCCTGAAATGATATCCTAGCCGAGTTGGCCCAAACATTCCATACCTCATCGGTATAGTAGAGGGAATCATAAAGGAGTTCCAGGGAGAGGCTCCCAAAACGGTTGTATGTTGGAGTGGGGAGTAGTGGCACCCTGCGAGGCCCTTGGGGTTGGCGGTAGATACGAGGCATAGACACCTCTAAATCATTGTGGGTCATATCTCGAGTCGAGATTATACCATCCTCCTGTATCAGCATATGAGGTTGTTCTTCACCCTTCATTAAAGGAATTCATAAGGGGAGATGGGACAAGGGCGCCCAACAGGTGTGGTTTTGGAGTCTGTCATAGAAGCGTTGGAGCCATACTAAGTTTTCACATTGAAATTTCTTTTTCCCCTCTATTAGTGGATGAGATGTGATTAGTTTCATGTTGTGGAACCTTGGGTCCGGAAAGGCCGGGAGATTAAACCATTAGTGCTATAAAAAGGAAATAGATATCACGTTCCCCAATGTCATTCATTCATTCATGACTGGTAAGAATTATCCATGCTAAAACATTGCAGATATTGATGCCCAACGTTTTTACTACCCCAACTTTTGCTGAGTTTCAGGCCAGGCCCGCTATTTGCTTGGTGGGACCCGACACCGAATAACTGGATCCAGTGACACGCTAATCCACTGACATCTTCAATGCTACTAATTAGTAAATTAAGGAGAATAACATCACACGAGGTTCTCCATTTCTATTTATGACCCTTTTGTCAGGGTACGTGCATCTATCTATTTGAGGATTATGAGGGCATGCTGACGGTTTCCCTGCATTCCATCTTTCCAAAGGTTGTTGGCATCTATCACATATTTAAAGACATTTGCTACATGATCAAAATGGGTTGATGTGATGTCTGATCCTCCTTTCATGGATTCCCCCTTGAAAATCATCCCCTAGTCCTGGTCTCACTTATAGATTAAGACATTGTTCATGAAATGCTTCCCAGTTTCATATCATCAGTGACATTGGTTAATTAAATTGCTTCTATCAGGACATTCCAAGGGTTTCAGTTAGGGTAGCAACCTTTAGTCGGGGGAATAGTTATGTTGGACATCACTGGCGTGTCTGGACACTAGAACACTTGAACATCTCAGTTTCTTCTCCTTTTTATAGGTCTTCCCAAGGGAGTGTAAGCCAGAGGAATCCCACATCAAATGCGTGGAATAATATTCCATAGGCATGTCTATGATGTTTTCCTCAGCATCCCATGTTTAACAAAGGGTATGTTGTGGGTTTAATATCTAGTGGAGATAGATCGGATCGATTAGAAAAATAACTAGAGTGGAATAGATGGGTCCAACCCCTACAGGGAACATTGATACCAGCAGGTGACTTGGCATGATACCACCAGGATTTGGCAGCCTGGGTAAGAATCAATATTGATTATGGATCGTTATGTGAAGTGGATTGAGAATGAGATGGTGTCGACTCAAGGGAGACTGTGGTGTTGGGCTTGAGCCTCGAAGAGACCTCCTATGGATCCTCGTGTTAGGGAATAAAAGTAAACATAGTATAGGATTGGGGTGTGCGTAGAGGACAATGACCCGATGATATATTGGATCTTACGCGTGGTTAGTAGCCTGAGGATGGTCTGACGCCACTGGGATTGACCAGAGTTGTAGGTCCTAATAGAATGGAAGACAACAGCTAACCACAGGGTTTAGGTTGATAATGAATTTATACTAAATGGGTATCGCATTGGATTACCATTTCCTGAGGTTCACAATGACTTACCATTGGGTAAGGGATTACAACAACTAACTGCTGAATGGGATTAATGATGACTTACTACTAATAGTTGTTGAAAACGGCTTATCGCTGATCAGGGGACAGTTTAGTGTCATGCGGGACAAAATGGGTGTGTAGTTTATCATCATGGAGGATGGGAGTGAATCAATGTGATGGGAGTTATGACCAATGGTTGGTGGGATTGAACCTCATGGAGGCATCTACGTAAATTAAAGACGTCTAAAAATTTCACAAAGACCAAAGAAATCTAAAAATATCATAAAAAATCATGATATAAATTCTCATTTTTATATTAAATTTATTTTAGAAGGTGTTAAAATATTTTATATAAATAATTTTTAGTGAATATAATCATTATTCCTTGTAATGGATTCTTTTCTTATGTCATATATGTAATAAAAAACAACATTCCTTCCATATTAACCCCTAGCTTCCACATTCCTTTAGGTGAAGTTTCATTAACCTCTGGTATAACCGTTAAGTAATGTTATTAATTTATACCAAAACCAATTCCATATTTATGATATCATATATGATCTACTTATATCATTTTGTTAATAATATTTTATTATTAGTATTGAATTTGTTGTTAACTATTTCATTTTTTCTGTATGTTTTGTCATGTAATTCAGGTTTGTTATTCATAGGATAAATATTATTTATATATAGAATGGTATTAAGTTATTAATTATTATATTTATTCATCATATAAATTTCTATTATCAATATTGTATGGTTATCATTGAAGATTAATCTCATCTTGTTAGGGTGATGGTAGGTCGTACGTACGCATAAGCGACCATATCGTCCATTAACGGTATAGTGGTACAGAAATGGATGGTATATTAATTATAAAGATTCAATATAATGTAATATGTATTATTTATATCCATTATATACTTCATTATTACCATCCATATAAATTTTTGATGTGAATAAAATTACACTACATCCTTGAGATGGTAAGCCGTACAGACGCACACGTGGTGCTATTTTTTTCATAGGATAGATAAAATGTGGAAAATAGTTTTCACATACTTTTAAAAACATATTAGCATATATATTATAATGGATTTCATTTTCTTGTATTTAATCATCATATAAATATAATTTATAATATGAAAAAAAGTTGAACAAGTTGGTAAAACAATGACATCATCTTCGATTGAGATCCTTTGGGTCTATTCTTAAGGGAACTAGGGGGAATTTTTAGAATACCAAGACCTAAAAATCATAGCTAATAATGTATAGAGAAAATGGGAATGGTTTGGTCTTTATCGAATGATTAGTGTTGTGTGAGTATGTGGGGGATGAGGATCCATTTTATAATTGATGGTAGTGGAACTTTTGATAAATATGAAAATATTCTAGAAATATAAAATAATTTAATATTTAAAATGGTTCAAAAGATAGTTATTTAGAATATAAGATAATAATGGGTATAAATAATCTCATCCAGTAATTTTTAGACAAGTTTAGTTCCCATTGTTAATCTTATATTTTGGCATTACCCCTTTGATAAACAATTTAACCCTTATAGTGACATCATGAATTTTTAAAATTTTGTGAAAATATAGTTACAATTGAAATAAAAAATAACACAAAAATGACAATTAATGACATATATAACCTTATTATATATTTTTTAAAATGCATATTTTTATGAAATTTATATCTTTTAAAAAAATATTCTTTATTTTAAAGTATCATTTTTTTCAATTTTGAAAATATTCATTATTTGTATTTTTGAAAACATCCAAAAAACTAGATAACATTGAAATAGAACTTAAAATATATAAATAATATGACTAAATTGTCTATAAAAATACTTTATTTGATTAATTATTTCAAATTATATTTATTTTTATATTTTTAATATCACTTAATTGATATTTCAGTTGATGAAACAATTTCCGTATCATTATTATGAAATCATTTAATTATATATTTTATTCTTTAAAAATTTAAAAAAAATCATGATGGAGGTAAAATTAATGTCATTCATAAAATTATTTATTTTATAATTTATATTCTATATAACCATGTATTAAATATTTTTTAGTTATTAAAAACAAGAGTATGAAATTTATAAATTATAATTAAATGAAATATTATAAAATTAATTATCATATTCAAGTGTCATAAAAAAGGTTATAAATTCAATATAAGGTTTATTTTTGTCTAATCCCACCCATCTAATGTATTTTTTACTACTTTTATGGTATGATCAGAAAATTATATTTATTTTACCTTAAATTTCCCAATTTATCCATAACCATGGTGAATAAAAATTTACTAAATTTAATATTCGAAATATATAAAAAAATAAATCTAATCATATTAAACTCCAAAAATCATATTTATTACAATAGTATTTATTAGTTTATAGAAATTCAATTCACAGAAGTGGATAAATTATGGTTAACACTATTCCTACACATGTGGCGAGAATGTGGGTAAAAGAGACATAAAAACATTCAACAATTGTTTTATATTATATTTTTATAAAAATGTTTTCAAGAACTATATTGGATTAATATCTGTATTACTTATCTATTTTGACTTTAAAAAAATTAATTTAATATAATTTTAAATGAAATGTTAGTTTTAAACAATAATGATGTCATTTTCACTATTAATCAGGGAAGGAATCTTAGAAAAATACCAAAAATTCACCATAATATAATTTACATATTCAGATATAAAAAATTAATACAATTTTGAAAGATAAAATGTTGAAAAATTGAAAATTTTAGTTTTATAATTGGTGTACCATTAAAAGGTGGAAAATTTCCCCATTTGAAAAACTATAGAGTTTATTTCAACGAATTGTATTTTTTCCTATATAATCGATTATACAATATATTTTACGAATGTGAAAATATTTTTTTGGATATCTAACATAAAAACTGAAAATATTAATACTTCTAAAATATTAATGGTTAATTGACTATGAAAAAAATGACAAATTCATTTTTTTTTCAAACTCATTGTTGTGTGCATTGAAATCTGTTAAAAATAAATTTATTCTAAAAGGAAAATATGGTAAATCCTTGTGGTTCTTCATTCGTCCTTATTACCGAAATTTTATCATCCAAATTTTATGGGTGTTACCATATAAAAATTATGCGTGTAGTTATCTTTTATATAATACTTTATTTCCCATGTTTCTTATTCCTTTTTTGTGATTTCTCCGGAATATCATTACTAGAAGAGTCATATTATTCCTCAATATATTCTATATGGTATTGTGAATTTATATATACTCTTCACAGTTTGATAGATCAAGGTGTAGTTCTATTTATTCATATATGAGTACAAGATATGGGACTGTAATTTATTTCCTTAATATTGATACATTGAAAGAATCATGATCATTGGAGAAACATAGTGAAATTACTAAACAATATGATATAGATCTAATTCATTATAGAATTTCAAGATTTATGACATAACTAATATATAAATTTTCTTTCTTGTAGAATCATATAATACCCTTCTAGGGAGATACCCTAATGGAAAATTGATCTCCCACATGAAATTTCAAATCCGTCCTTCAGTTGTCATCATATTTCGTTTTCCTACATTTAGATGATTTTAATTGGGTTTGAATAGTAATCATCTTTTCAGTTGTATCCTCAAAATGTTCATGGGATATATGTTTTAATTCATTATGATAATATCTGTATGTTTTTCTATGATATCTCTTCCCATATTGCACTACATAAGGATATATTTTAATTCTTTATCAAAAGTTATTATTATTGAAAAATTATACCATCATTAAATACTGATCCCATATACCGTAAAAGGCATGTGATAATATTTTTTTATTAGTTTGAGGGTGGAAGGTATTTCTCTAATGAAGTACAGTATCTGTGGGATTTTGAAATATTTTACAGGATTTTTATGTAAAATAGAGATCTGGATTAGACATAATTGTTAGAGGTACACTACTAATTATTTTTAAAATTATGAATATACAGTCTTGTGAGGTGCTCAAAAGGATTTTTTCTCTTTCAGCAAGGAAATGTGTTGATTATGATAGGCATACATCAATAACCCATAGTCTGTCATTCTTCCTCTAATTCTATGGTAGTGTAAGGAAAATGTCCACATAAATTTCATCACATTTCTATAAAAAAAATTGAGAGAGGTTATATTACACTATTAATATTTTTCCTCACAAAATTTACTTGTTGACAGACCAAACATCTAGACACAGAATCAATAGTTTCCCACTTCAAGTTATCCCACCAGAAAATTTACATCAAGACCTTTTACAAATTTCTTCTTTGAGGGTGTATAGTGAAATTTTATCCATGGGTATCCTCTATCGATTATATATTAATCTTGATAATAGGTGAACACATATCCTCTTTTGATGTTTTATAACTCCATCTTCCCAAACAACGTCTGCTAATTTTCTTTCACTTACACATTAAATATTCTTATGAAATTCAACATCATCATTTTGATAATTCATTATCATCTATAAAAATATATATTTTTAATCATTTGAATGATTCTTTATTTTACATATTCATTTTAGATTACTACATCCATATCTACTATATTCACAAACATTGGATCCTTCTCAATGCTCATTTGGGTTTGAACTCCACGATGATTTCTACATAAGAAATATGTTACCTTATTTTCATTCCCTTGGTGGTAATGTATTTATAAATCTTAATACTTGAGTATCCAGAGTCATTAAATCCATGTAATATTGATCTCCTTCTATGAGAATATATATTTCAAGACATTATGATCCATCTGCATACCACATCATATACTACTGATATATTGTCTCTAAATTTTCAAAGAGTTGATTTCAGCATCATGATCCATATCGTGGGTTGGAAATTTATATTCACGAGTCTTCAATTTCCTTGATTCATATACTATTACTTTATCAATTTTCATTCAGTCACCACCATATACACACTTCGATACATCATTATATATGACCAAGCCATCTCTTTCAGATGGTGTAGTCAAAAAATAGAGCATTGAATAATCATCTGTTTAGTTAATCAAAAAATACTTCAAATTCCCTTATCCAAGAAAACATAAGCCATTAATATGTACAATTCGTTATTTGGTTTGACCATCAGGGAAAAATTATGAACAAACTGTTAATAATAACTTTCAATCTAATGAAAATATGTATCTTAGTTATGTTTGTTAGTGTATTCCATTCACTGAGTGCATTTTTCTTTAAATGAGAACAGATATTCCATTATTGGAGAAAATAAGTCCATGTAATGGAATGCTTTGAAGTTATAAGTAAAACATACTAAATTTAACATACATGTCATCCCTTATAAGAGTATTAAGAATAATCCTCTAGTGACTATCATGTTATTCATAGAATTTTGAATAAATTAGAATATCATCAAGGAGTAGAACAAAAAAACATCATGATATTCCATTAATTGTTTTTCATAAGTTCCATAAAAAGGGGTCCATTATTTAATCAAAATATCAAAAAATTTAACTCGTTATGTACATGCCTTATCCAAAAAGTGGTTTTCAGAATGTCATCCTTCATTACTCAAAATTGGTGAAACCTAGAAATAATTTCAGTAAATTAGGAATATCGGGCTTCATAAATATAGTCAAATTAGTCATCATAGCTTGTAAGAATATACTTTTCCATTAATTTAATTGAATTTATTTTCCCATAATTTATGCACATCCTCATGGATCAATATTCATTCTTAACGATGAGTATAGGGTAACCCCATGGTGAATAATTAGGGGGAATAAATCCTTTATTACCAAAATCCTCTTGTTGTCAGTTTAACAATGCAAATTCAATAGTGTCTGATCTATTGGGATTCCTTGATATTTTCCATTCATTATGTATTATATCAATGCATAATTCCACTTGATTCTCTATTGTATGTCTTGGTAATTCCTTTGTAAATGCATTAATGTAATATTTCATTATAGGTTCAACCCCAACTTGAATATTTTCCTTTCCATCCCATAATGTTATTTTCTCTTCCTCCCCAATAATTTCATTCATTATCACTACTAGGGGTAGATCTACATATGATTCATCTAATTAAGTTTCTTTATTGATGAAAAGGGATATTATTCTTTAGAAATTCAATTTTCCTTCTTCTTGGGAAAATGTTTTCCATCATATTTTTAAATCAAATCCATACCAAGGATTATATCAAATTCAGTCATATGTATGATGTCAAGGTATATAACTAAAGTACAATTTTGTGTCATAAAAGGGATTTTCAAACCTAAAATTATTTTAATGATACATCACTTATGAGTATTGACTGAAATCACATTTGATTAAAAAGGGGAATTTAAAATTTTCATGGTAAGTTGATAATATATAAAGAATGTAATGATCCAGAATAAAATAAATCATCGTATATGTTTGAGGAAATGATTAAGGTATATGCACCATATAATTTGTAATACCAACCATATAAGTAGTGATCACATAAGTGTGGTCTTCCACAGTTTTCCTTATTTGGGAAATTTTATTTTATGCTTATGAAAATAATTAGCATAATGTCCCATTTTATTTCAGTTGTATAATTGAACAATTGTAGCTTCATTATATCCCTTGAAATCATGGTATTGATGACATTTCTATACATACATGTAATAGAATTAGATTCCATTGAGGAATGTAAAGGGGTGGTTCTTCAAAAATTCAATGTATAATATATAGTCAACTAATCTTCTTTTCCCCTTTTCCTTATTTCTTTTTCTAAATTTCTTAACACCAATAATCTTCTAATTAATTTCTTTATAGACATAATATTTATCAAATTCCTTTTCATTCTCGATAGAAAAGGAGACTACATCTTTAAATGATGATAATGTTTAGATGAAAAATTCCCATTATAGGAATGGTTTTGACCCATTAAATATTCAATCATTTTTACCCTTTGGATTACATACAAAACCCATAACATTTCATGGTAGCATTGTACTGTTTGTTACATACTTAGAAATATTCTCATCCCCTTTTGAAAAAGACTTAGAATTTTTATCTCCATATCTACTTCTAATTCATGAGGAAAATATTTTTCTATGAAAAGTTTATTAAATTGGTTATCTTCTAGTTTTCTTATATATTCATCCTTCTTCATCTTTTGAAACAATTAACATCGTTGATCTAAATCTTCTGAGATATGACAAATTTCAATGAAAACCTTATACCTTTCATTACATCCCATTGTATGAAATATATTATTTAATGAGATTATCCATTTCATAGCTACAAATGGATTTGTAGTCGCATTTAATAATAACATTTTTGGCCTTATTATGCTGTGTAAGATTGATCTATATCATTTCGGATCTGGGTGATCTATATAGGACTGGTTTTTGTTCTTATCCAAAGTCATCTATCATAGTATAGTTATAATTTGTTTCGCACTAGTTTTAGCTCTATATACATTGTTCTTATATTTCCTACGTTAAAATGCCAACATAGAATTTTTCCATTGATATAGTTTCCATTTCTTCTAATAGGTGTCATTTATAAACAATCAAATAGGCCGTATTTTGATATAAATCATAATGCATTATTTTAAACTAGCTATATATATAAATATACTTTAAAACTTATGCATAAAAAACTCATTAACATATTAATAATTTATTTGGGGACATATTTTCCTTTAAATAATTCACAATGACATGTTAATAAAATTTTAATTATCCTAATCATATTTTTATAGAGTGAAAAAAATAGTGTGCATTAAATATTGTGGTCATGTACTAGGTTACACCGAGTCAGGACCAACACAAATTTCTAGAGTTGTTACTCCTAAGTATATCTATTCCAAAAACCACATCCACCTGTTGTATCATACTGGGATGTTATCCTAGGAAGAAAAAAATAATCTATAACTTAAAAAAATTCATGGATTCTAATATATGCTTATCCTTAAATTCAATTTTAGGGTTATATTCCTTTATCTTTTTTATAAATAGAGATTCTAAGGATTATATTAATATTATTCTCAGACCATCTATAATGACCCAGACCTAGGTATCCTAGATTTAGTGCCTCAATTTATTACAGTGGAATAAATACACTATTGGATTCCCAATATATAGGCCAACATTGCATTTTTCGAATCCATATTATATACCGAATTCTTATGTTACATATTACAACATAATGTAAAACATATAAAATACTTTTATAAACCCATTATTCTTTATGATTAACCCTGATTATCATTCATAATTACTATACAGGATTCCTGGGAAATGTAAAACATATGAAAGAGGTGATCTCAGATGACCAGTAAGGGTTAGTGTACAATAGAAGATATCGTGAATAAATAATCCTAAATATTATGGAAATTCATATAACTGGAACACAATCCATTTATACATAATATTTGGAAAAATGTTTAAATAATTAATCAAATAATATCATAAAAATAATCACATGGGTATTATACTAATCAAATAATCACATAATATATCAATAAGTTGTTTCATAATGTGGGAATACATAATGTCTGGAATAAAAAACAAAATTTCTAGGAATCAACAAAAATACCATACCTAAACGGGTAATAAATCATCAAATAACCAAAAAATCTTGTCACATGAGACATATTGATGCATCAAGGGGGTATATCAATCCCTACCCATCAACTATTAAGTCAAATATTAAAGGGGTCATGAAACTTAATCGATAAAAACATCCATATTTGAACTAGTATAAGAATGATTAATACATTTAACATAAACCATGAATGTTATAAAAATAGTGAATCCATAGTCAAACATATCATAAAAATATTCAAAATAATATTATAGATTGTATCTTAATAGGCCAAACCCATTTAAGGGTAATATACAAGAAAGTATATTTACATATATGAAGTTCTTATAAAAAAATACATAAAAACTACTTCAGATAAATAAAAATTATTTTGTTGAAATTATTTTAAAAGGGGTGATGAATTTTAGAAGGATTGTTTTAGATAAAATTATCTTGTGAGATAAAAATGATCGACTTTATAATGCATTAGAAGAAGAAGAAAAGAAAAATTTCTATGTATTTTTAAAAAAAATCATAATGTTCCTTATTTCAAAATTGATAAAAATATTCATGTGTTTTTATAAAAAATGAAAAACAATGGTAAAAATGAATTTATAAAATTGTAGAGTAATAGAATTAATATATTTAAATAATTATTTTGAAACAGGGACATGAATGATTAATATGTCCAATTAAAAACTTATATATTAATAATTTTGGAATATAATGAGATAGTGAAATTAACCCTCATAGAGTACTTACCTTTAGTTGAGGGTGTGTTATCCTATTATATAGTGGTTAAATATTGTAATTAAATTATAACAGAACCATATCTATTTTTATGATATCATCTATGATCTCTGTATATCATTCTGATAATAATATTTCATTTTTACCATTATTTTGGGTGTTTACTGATTCATCCTTTAATGGGTGTTTTGTCATTTATGTCATCTTCCATAAGAATATGATACATTCTTTCATATCATGAATTATATTTAGTTCATACATATTTTATTAATAAATCATATAGATCTTAATAGTCATTCTATAATGGTTATCATGGAGGATGAATCTCAACACGTCGTGGAGATGGTCGGTCGCATGTACACATGATGGATGGTATCACCTAGTAATGCAAAAGTGGTAAGGAATTGGAATGTATATTTAGTTGGAAGAATAAATATCAAGTAATATTTATTATTTATATCTATTATATTAATCATTATAACCATATATATATAGTGGTGGTGAAAATAATGTGACACCACTCTGTGGAGACTTTATGACGTACATACATACAGATTATGATATTGTTTTTCATAGGATAGTTAAAATGTTAAATATGGTTGTTACAGAATAATAATTACATATAAATATATATATATATGAAACGTTATTTGATAATTTAATATTTTAAAACCCATGTAATAGGATGTTGATGAATAATATAGCATCAATGGGTTGGTAAAACAATTACCTTTCTTCGATGTACTTATTTTCATTCCTCTCATAGGAACACTAGGGGTGATATTTTCAAAATAATAAGACCACAAAATCATAGCTAAGAATTTTTGGAAGAGAAATATGGATAATTTTGTTGAGATAGAAGGATAAATGTGGTGTGATGAACTGAGTGAGGAGATTCCCTTTTATAATTGAGGTTAGGGGTTCTTTTGGGAAATCTAAAAATATTAAATTAATATATATTAATTATCAGTTTAAGATGGAACCAATTATAGTAATCTAGAATATATAATATGTAGATGTGATGAAATCATATCAAATAACAGTTTTCACAAATTTTTTGTCCATAATTGTATCTTTATCTTCTGGAATTAAAGCATAGTTAAAAGCAATAACTCTTACCGTGACAACTTGTCTTTTTATTCTTTTCCATTAATATAGTTACATTTAAATTATAAACAAACCAAAATTGGATAATCGATGACATATTTATCCTTATTATATGTATTTGTTAGAATTTTATATATTTTTTATTTTATTTTTTATTTATTAAAATAATATTTATTTTAAATTATTATTTATGTCAATTTTGATACTATAAAGTATTGGACTTCATAAAAATATCAAAAAAAAGTAAAATAGAGACAAAACATTTAATATGTCACTAATATATCTATGTAAATTACTATAATCATTAATGTCATTATTTTTTCAAACATTATTTTTCAATATAATTTTCTTATTTTTTACTACATATTTCAATTGATTAAACAATTACTACCTCTTTATTATGAAAGACCATAATAAAATAGTTTTATTCACTAAAAATTTAAAATATATTATCTTGATGAATAACATTTTATTATATTCAAACTTCTATTTATAGTCTAATTTATCTATTGTATAAAAATGTAAGAAAAATGAATTACTTATTAAGAACATTCTTATGGAATTTCATACTTATATTTAATTAAAATACTATTATTTTCATATTCATACCCATGTGGAATAAAAAAAATTAATTATAGACTACGGATTATTTTTTTATAATTTTACTCACCCAATGAAATTATTATAACTTTTAGGGTAACTTTATAATATTATAATATTTTTTTTACTTTAATTACCAGATTTACCTTTAATAGTGGAGAATAATAATTTACTAAATTAATAAATCATTATTTCGAAATAAAATAATATTCATCATGATATACTCGATATATAATACTGATTATATTTTTTTATGTGTTTTTTTTTAAAATTAAATTCATAGAAGTTTCTATATTTAGCTTAACACCAATCTAGTAGATTTGGTTAAAATGCATTTAAAATGGACCTTCAAATGTTGAATAAGTATTTATATCTAATTTTATAATATAAATTATTCCAGTAAAATACATGGATTATAATATGTTTTATTGACCTATTGTGACTATAATAAATCAATTTGAAATAAATGAAAACAAAAAAATCATTTTTTAAATACAATTAAGTATTTTTCAATATATATAAAAAATGAAACCTCTCAGAAAAATACCAAAACTCACCCTAATATAATATTTATATTCCAATTTAAAAAATTAATTCTATTTTTATTATATAAAAATCTCCGAATTTTAGTTTTCAAATATGTTCATAATTAAAAAGTGGAAGAATTCACCTTTTAAAAAATATAGTCATTATGCATAAAATCAGATTTTTTCGTATATAATTTTATATATAATATATTTTATAAATTTAAAAATATATGATTGGATATATAACAAACAAATTTACTATATAAATTCTAAAAAATTGTTAGAATATAATTGAATGTGAAAAACATGACTAAATTATGTTTTCCTCAAACATGTTTTCATGTGCATTGTAAGCTATCAGAAAATTAAAATTTATTCTAAATGAAAAGTATGGTAAAGAATTTGGGTTATATAAACCCCTTTTTTATTCTATATATATAATTTATATAATGTTTTAAATATTCCAACAAGTTACTCTTGTATTGTTTAATGTTCATTTTTCCATTTTTTAACATTTCAACAAATTTTTTAAAATGAATTCGTATATATTTTTAAAAATAAACCAAATTTTACTTTTAATGAAAATTGGAAATGAATATTTATTTTAATGGGTATGGAATATAATCCCATAATTTCAACCTTATGTTTAAAATATTACTTTATAAATTTCCGAGGTTATTTTCAAAGGATGGGATTTTGAAAATGAGTCATTTTTAATAAATTTTTTCTCAAAGGGGAAATAAAATTATCTTAACAGAATTTTAATTTAATTCTAATGAATCCCATATAATTTTATAATATTACTTTCAATAAATTTTATTTGTTGAATATTTTATAAATATTTATTTTTAAAAGGTGATATTAAATGATATTTTATTTTCCTAATGAAATAGTTTAAATGATGTTTAATTCATCCATGATATGATTCATTTTTATTTTGAAAGAAATGTCTTTTAAAAATGATTAATATTCTAAAAATATATTTTAAATGTGAAAAGGTTATTTTCCTCATGGAATGTTTCAAGCGACTTTTCTAAATATCATTCCATATTAGATGATATCATTTGATATTACTCATGTTTTACGGTGTATGTGATCAGAGGATGCCACTCTTATCCTTTATGTGAATGGTTTTTGTTTATAACGACAAGATGTTTATCAAAAAAATTCCCTTTTCCATGGGTTATGACATGACAATTTGATGAAATTTCTATAAAAACAATAACTTTTAATGGTTTATGATATAATTATTTTGTTATGATATTATGGAACACATATATTATATTTTTATTATGTGATATGTGGGACCTATATCTACCACCAATATATTAGGTAATTATTTATGTTCTATGACCTCAGAGGTTACAAAAGAGGTTATTCGAAGCCTGATAATAGAGTACATAAAATATTATCAAAACACAAATAAAGGTACATGGGTAAATATACCAGGCCTACCATGTTACGAATGTCTTGGTTGATATCTTTGAAAAATTATTTTATATTCTTCTGTTTGTTTCAATAAATATATGTTTTATGCCAATTTTACACACTCATGGCTCATGTTATTTGAATATATTATTATTTATATATTCAGAACATGAATATTTATATATAAATGATGTTTAGACCTATGATATGTATGGTAGGGGATTTAAATTTTATACTCATTCTATCATACCCATATTAACATATAATTTTGATATCTCCCTTTTCAATCCTTACATTTCATCTGATATCACCATTTCAAATATTTTTTTCCCATAGGATATGAAGAAATTTTAAATGTATGATATATCTTATAATTTTTCTAGTTATGAATAAATTAGAAGGAGATTATGTAGATCACTTATATACTATTTTCTTATTTTCCATGTCTCTAATGGCACTGGGCATATATTTTTTTGGTTTGGATTGTTATATAATGTAATGAATATTTAACTACAATGATTTAATATTTATGTATGAGATATTTTCCTCTCTATATCAACTCCATCTATGAAATATATGAGTGTAACACATTTTTATCTCTCACATAAAAAAATATTATTCTTTTACAATTTGGATTAGTATTCCCCAACTTTAAGAATGTTTACGTTGTTCATAGAGGTCTCATGAATGACAAATCCATTAAAAAGAGGATATTGAACCATTATCTACTTCACTGTATAGAATCCATTCTGATAGCACATCTGAAATCATTTTTTGTTAAGGATTATTATGATTCCACATACCTCATCAACTAAAAGATGTTAGAAATAACGAAAAAAATAATATCATAATAAATATACCACAAAAATTCTCTCTTGATTGTAGCCTATGATGTAAACCAATTGAAAAATAGAGAGAAATATCTTTATGAATTTCCATGACAAGATAAATAATAATAGATAACAATGATAGTAAACCACCACTAATAGGGATATGGGTTATTTAGCGGTTTCAAAAACACCAACCCTCATATAAATTTAACAATAATTTGTTTATAAAAATTTTACTAAAAAATAATTTGATGATGAAAGAGTGGGATGAAAATAAAACACATTATATAAAAAAATTTATAATGTTCATACACTATTATTAATGAATGTATAATAGTTGGTGAGTAGTGGTTATATTATTGATTCCCACATTATTGACATTGTATCATTAAAAATTACAATGGATCAAAAATAGGGTCATATACTCCAAATAAAATTTTAACACCCTATCCCCAGATCCACTTATTGTGATCTCTGGGATGACATGCAACGTGGCCTAAATTTATCTTTTCCGCACTCGGTAGGAAGATAACTAATAGTTTTTGTCTATTGTGGTACAATGGTGATATTTTACCTTCATATAAGAGTCACAATAAAAAAGAGATGATAGTAATAATATAGGGAATAATAAAAACCCATCTAAAATAATGAAGGTATCATTCAAAATAAAAATAAACTATAATTTTCTACCATAATGAGTAATGATATACAAGCCATATCTAATCCCCCAAGTCTGTATTGCCTATAAATATACAATATAACTAAAATACAAACCAAAAATCATCCCCAAAATTTTCTTGAGTCCTTCTCGATTACATCATCTATGGTCCACACAATTAAAACACACCATAAGAAATTAAAAAATTATATTCTTTGAAAAAACTAAACCAATAATCAAATAGATTTATTTTTGGTTTCCCAAGCGTGATGGTGGCTGGAGTATGGTGGGAGTAAAACATGATAGGACACCACCAATGGTGTCTCAAAAATAACAAGTCCAAAAAAGGCCTCATATGGATTTATATTAGTTTATATTTACTACATAGAATGTAATGATCCAGAATTTCCATGGAATTTTTTTTCTTAAATACATGGGAATTTTACGAGTCCGCGAAAAATAACGGTGGGTGATTCCGAGGCCTAATGTGCCCAGAATCAATTTCTGATGTTTTGTTTGGGTACGTTGAGTAAACGTATGATCAAGATTTTATAACTTTTGAACCGGTGCTCCGAATTGAAATCCAAGGGCACCGTTGAACTCACATCACTAATATTCTCTTAAGGGGACTTTTACATCAATGATAGTGAGTCGTGTTTAAATGTTAGATTTTGGGTTTTTACGGAAAATAATAAAATAAAGCGTGCTTTACTTTATTTTATTTGAGCCTCCAAGTGAGTGTTGGGTGGTTAAAACCTCCTCTTAGAAGTTAGAGGTGGCGCCACCACACCTTAACCTCCCATGAGAGGTTACGGTGGTGGGCCCACCTGAACTCAACCTCCCATGCGAGGATAAATGTGGTGGGGACCACCCGGGATCTTAACCCCTTAAAAGTCCCCATTAATGTTGATAAATCTCTCAAGATCCAATTAATATAGGGGAACCTCATCAAATCCCCGATATTTAATTTTTGCCAACCTTTCGCATTAATTAAGGGGAGCCTACCTAATTAATTAGTCAATTTGAATAATTTTCCCACAAATTGATTAGAGATTACAATATATTATTTTGATGTAATATTCATTTTGGTGGAGGTTGGAAAGAGGAGAACATGGGAGAAAAGGAGTTCTCCATCAAAGAACACCCCTCCCAACAAAGAACAAAGGATGAAGGAATTCGATCCTTCTTCGACTTCTTCCTCGAAGATTCAACCGTCGTGAGACGTCTTCGAAGACCAACTTCCGTAACTCCGTCGACGAATGATGAAAAATGAATCAATGGTAGGGGGATTAAATTCATTTGGGTTCCTTGTTCTTCCCTCCTTATTGGATAATTATGGTTGTTGAGCATCGTTCTTATTAACTGTTTCATATCACCATAAACGTGAAGGATATAGGCCAACTTAACATGGACCGATATCCTCCATCGATTTTCCGTCTTGTGGTGTTCTTTGGAATGGGAAAGTAACAATGAAGAGACAACGCGGTGAAGAAGGCGGCAACGAAAAAGTCTGCACTACCCGTGGACTCCGTGAATCGCACCGCCCCCGCGACCCTCTGGTGCTCCCGGCCGCACACCGTCGGCCCACACTAGCCGAAGCCACACCGAACTAGCCTTCCTGGCCGCCCCCTGGCCGCAGGCCCACCTACCCGTGGCCTCCCACGCTCCCTGCCCGAGGACTGCCCAGTGCTCTCTCGGATGACCTTCCGACCTACCCAGCGCCCTATCTGGTCGCCACACGGCCTGCCTGGCCACGCCCCAGTTCACGATCGACCCAACCGAGCCTCATCGGCCTGCTGAGCCGACCCACGGTGTTGCATGTGGCATTGCTGATTGAACGGCTAGTCCTTTTGGGCCGAGCCTCCTGATTCACGTAGTGCACGGTGCCAGTGGAACTGGCCCCAGCCTCCTGACCGAGCTGCCTACGTGACAACCTCTAGGTCGAACCGTCCTCACAGTCTATGGGGTCGGGCACAGTGGGCTGGGATGAACCTAACAGGATGGCCCACACAATGGGTCGAGCCAAACCCAATAGGTCTGATCGGGGTCGACCCAGACCGGGTCAGCCCAGATAGGGTTGGGCCGAGTCGGTCTGACCTGGTCGAACCGGACTGAGGGCCACTACTAACCCTTTACTTCCTTTGGCCATATCATTGGCATCAGACGTCCATTTGATGAACCGTATGCAGAACTGCTATGCCTAGAGAAAGATGGTCTCTTTGAATATACCCCACTAGAGTTCGGGAAAATATTGAGAAACTATCAGGTTGGATCGTGCACGAATCGAACCAGGCCCCTGGGACTAAAATGCTAATAACTCAAAGACAGAGCGTCTGATTGATGCGTCATATGTCGTGTTGAAATCCCTATGACGAGGAAGACCTCTGAGATACTTCTTCGTGGGACTTTGTGGCAGTTGACATATCTACTATTGGATTGACAAGAAGACCCTCCCGAAATCAATAATGCTTTGTTGAAACCCTATGGCTGGCTGCGCTCTGACGACTGTTCCTAGATCTTGTGTGGGTCTGACTGCACCGACTACTATTCCTTGATCATGTGTGGGTCAGATAGTTCAAAATGTTGGTCCTTGATCCTATGTGGGTCTGAAATCTTTTACTACTATTCAAAGATCATGTGTGGGTCTGATAGTTCTGACTTCTCTTCCAGGATCCTATGTGGGTCCAACAGAATAGCTGGTCCTGGATCTTTTGTGGGTCCGACAACTCCAACTACTATTCCTGGACCCTGTGTACGTCTGACAGTTATAACTACTGGTCTTGGATCCTATGTGGGTCTGATGGCTTAGATGATTCAGTGGCTATATCTCATCATCTCTATCTCTCTATATAAGTTGTATACCTGTGTGAGCTGAGTTAGTGACTTCTGTGTTTTCCTCATGATTGAAATGGGTTACATGATAACATAGGTATATGTATGGTAATACACCTAAGTAATGGAAATATGTTTATTTCATACCTTTTGGAATATACTTGCTAGATTTTGTGAGACCATGAGGGTCTCGGGGTCCCTACTGAGTATCGTTATACTCACCCCTACACGGGCTATGCCTGCACCTCACTGTATTGATTGCAGACGATGGACATCGCTGATCGAGGCTGACTGTAAGAGGACTGGACGGTACCTGAAGGTGTATCTCACAACATAATGGTACACTAAGGAGACTGACATAAGTGGAGTGTTGGGGAGGCTATATGTACCTACCCTTCAGGTAGGATCTGTGGTGGATGATCCAGGAGCTGCTTTCACCTTTCAGCTATTTTTTCCCTTTTCAGTTGTACTTGTACATTACAGATGGGCTTGTATTTCCGGCCCCATTACTTTTTATCACTCTATTTCTATACAGTTTTGCTAAGTGTTTCGTATTCAACTATGTACTCTATTGTGTATGTTATTAGTTATAAGGGAATTGCCTTCCTAGTTTAGGGATTTACGCCTTTGGTGCAAGTCGGCAGCCCCTGGCCTAAGGAAGGTGGACTAGGGGTAGTCACAGCATGGACCCTGGGGGATGGTTCGTGACAAATTGGTATCAGAGGAGTCGGTTCTACTGTAGAAATTAGAACAATGATATTTATTTCCTGTGAAGCAATAGTGTTAAGGGTACCCAGTGTGGTTTTCAGTTCTGGTAGTCTAGTGTTGGTGCGGCGACCGATGTATCCATACACCCGGACCCTGACTTCTGATTTCCAACTCAGTGTATGAAAACACTGATTTCGTGTGTGTTTAAAGAGTTTTATTTGTGATATATTTGAGTCAGCTCACCAGGCATGACTTATTGACCTTGCATCACCTATATCTTTTCAAGATGGACCCACGCAGACAGCCAACCAGGGTTCTGAGAGTTTTATGAGTTGACCGCCCACCAATCAACGAGGCCTCGGTGTAGGGCCCTATCAGAGCGGAGGCACCAGCGGTACCCCTACCTATTAGGCCACCGATACCACCAGCCCCAGTAGCAGAGAGTTCATGTCGCTTGATCGTGTTGCAAGAGTTCCAACGCCATAGGCTTCCTAGGTTCAGGGGCGATATGGGCCCGCTGGTAGGTGCGGATTCGCTGGAGGTTGTAGTGTGAGTCTTCAGACATGTAAGGACACCATACAACATTATGGTGATCCTATCAATGAGTCTTCTTCAGGCAGTAGAAGCCAGACGGTGGAGCCTAATTCTCCAAGTTCATGATGAGGAGAAGCTTATCTTAGAAGACTTAGAGATCTTGTTTCGGGTGGGGTTTGTCCCATCCACCCTACATGCGGTATGGATATAGGAGCTACTGCATCTATAGAAGGGTAGAATGATAGTGGCATAATACTCAGTGATGTACACCGACCTCTCATGCTACTCCACAGATATGGTGTCAGACCCATTCTTCAGGGCCTTGACCTTCGAGTAGGGGCTCAGGCAAGAGATCAGAGCTTCGATGATCTCCCTCAGCATCTCGATGCAGGAAGGGGTGTTGGACAGAGACCTATTATTGGAGAGTTTCCATGCTAAGAAGTCACCAGCAGCAAGACCCACCACAGTGTATCACGTTGCAAATTCTTCTGTAGCTGGAAGCAGACAGATGTTGCAAAGGTCCAAACGGACCTGACTATCCATTGGATGACATCAGGACACGGGTTCGGTTGTGCGAGGCACATGATATAGAGACAGTCATGCTGAGAGGAGGCAATATTAATCTTGTGGTGGGTAGGGTCACATGAATCATGACTGTCCGACCCGGCGTACTAACGATCAGAAGAAGGTCGAAGTACCACCCAGCAGAGACATAGATTCGATTGAGGAGGACTGCAAGGAGAAAGAGGATATGGGAGAGGAGTTGCTCGTGAAACTGGTGGTGGATGACGATTCGAGGTGTTACAGCCACCACCACCAGGAGGTCCCCCAGACCCCAGGGAGTAGGTGGAAAGGCGAGAGCGCAGCTTCAGGCAGCTGAAGAAAATATCCATGGCACTCTTGAGATGATTCGAGGAATATGTTTTTCGAATCCACCTTATCAATAGTTCTTATAGACATAGGTTCCAATCACTCTTTCATAGACACTACCCTTGTTTGAAGCTCATAGATTCCGACAGAGTCGTTGGCTCGATTATTATGGCTAGAGACTCCTATGGGAGTATACTCGACAATTACACACCAGTGCTGGCAGTGTGAGCTTACTCTAGGAGGTGAGAGATTCGACTGGGGTCTCCTTGTAGCGGCATCGTGGCTTTTTGACGTCATCTTGGTTATTGACTAGTTATCTACAGTATATTCTCAGATCGACTATATTAGGCACAAATTGCGGTGTGTCCACACGAATGGGACCAGGTTTGCATTCACAAGTGAGAAGGGAGGCATTGCAGCGAATGGCTGACGTACTCGGAGGCGGGTGCAGCTGATCACTCTTAAGTTCGCCTGCCTTACCCTCAAAGTAGTAGATGTGGAGATTTTGAGTTGTCCTGTAGTGGTGGACCAGTACACGGATGTTTTCCCTGACGATGTTCTATGAATACCTCTTCATAGAAAGGTGGACTTCTACATTGACAAGTACCCTAGGATGGCACCAATATCTACACCAACATATCGAATATCTTACACTGAGCTTCATGAGAAGAGGGTACATCTAGAGGACTTGCAGGGGAAGGGATTCATCGAGCCCATTGTTTCCCCCTTGGCAGCCCTGTTTCTATTTGCCAAGAAGGCATATGTGAGCTTGAGGATTTGTGTCGACTACCATCGCCTGAACCTGGTGACCATGAATAACACATACCCATTTCTGATGATTGACGACCTTTTTTATCAGCTAAATGGATCACAGTGGATCTCAAAGATATACCTCAAATATGGATATCACCAGCTCAGAGTTCTAGTCGAGGATGTGCAGAAGACGACCTTTAAGTTTTGGTACGACCACTAGGAGTTCTTGGTTATTCCCTTCAGTGTAACCAATTCTCCAGCAGTGTTCATGAGACTCATGAATAGGATCTTCCAGCCATTCCTTGATCGCTTTGTTGTAGTCTTCATCGATGACATACTGATCTACTCAACTACTGAGGAGGATCATGCTCACCATTTCCATGTAGTAGTGGACACACTTTGAGAGAAACAGCTTTATAGTAAGCTCTTAAAGTTCCTATTTTGGATCCATGAGGTTCACTTTTTGGGACATGACATCATGGAGGATGGAGTTGCAGTGGTTCCAGCGATGATCGAGCAGTACTTGCTTGGGAGTAGCCCAGGAAAGTGACAGAGTTTCCAAGGTTGGGCTGGTTACTACTAGAGGTTTGTTCCAGACTTTTGCAGAGTTGCAGCACCACTATCAGCATTGAAGAAGAAGGGTAAATACATTTTGTAGTCGGAGAGATACAATCATAGATTTCAGGAGCTGAGGAAGAGGCTGACTAGTGCCCCCATATTGAGGCTTCCAGAGGAGGGCGTAGGGTACGTAGTTTACTGCGATGCATTAGGGATCAGACTCAGGTGTGTCCTGATGCATGAGCATGCAGTAATCGTGTATGTTTCTCAGTAGCTTAGACATCATGAGCAGAACTATGCTACCCATGACCTGTAGTTAGTAGCAGTGGTCTTTTCCATGAAGATGTGGCGACACTATCTTATGGGCGAACATTTTACTGTATACTCTAATCAAAAGAGTTTCTGGTATATCTTTTCTCAGTGGGACCTGAACATGAGACAACGACATTGGATTGAGTTCCTTAAGGACTATGACATAGAGATAGTCTATACATCGGTTAAGGGAAACGTTTTTGTGGATGTGTTCAGCAGGAGATCTAGTATACAGCTGCCAGGAGAAGTGATAGAGAAGTTGGCTACATTATAGATTTCTTATGTGGATCAAGATAGAGAAACTTTCCTTCAGTCTCTTACAGTCACTCCTCCACTTCTTCAGCAAGTCAGGGAGGCACAACATGGGGACGCTGACTATGAGACAAGACGTTCTTAGATATACACAGAGCATGCACATTATGGATTTTTTGAAGGTGTGGAGCATGGAATCCTCTTCAGAGGACGTACCTTGGTACCTTTATCACTTCAGGAGGAAGTGTTGAGGGAGTCCCACACATCCCCTCTAACAGTATATCCAATATTGGCAATGATGTACCAGGATCTTCGGCGATAGCACTGGTTGCCAGGTATGAAGAAGGCGGTAGCAGAGTTTGTCTCGAGATGCCTCACTTGTCAGTAAGTGAAGGCAGAGCACCAGGTACCAGCCGGCTTTTTCAAACCATTAGAGGTCCTAGAGTGAAAGTGGAATGGGATATCCATGGACTTCATGATTGGTCTTCCCCGTACATCCATGGGTCACAACTCAATTTGGGTGATCGTCGAAAGACTCACCATGTCATCCCACTTCCTACCGATCAGAGAGAAATGTTCAGTAGAGAGTATGGGATGCCTCTATGTGCAAGGGATTGTGTGTTTACATGGTATACCTTTGACGATTGTCTCTGACTGTGATGTATGGTTTAATTCCTCTACATGGAAGGGATTGCAGGAGGCTTTCGTGACACATCGTCGTCTGAGCACCACCTTCCATCCTCAATCAGATGGTCAGACTGAGTGCACCATTCAGACCCTCGAGGACATGCTAGGTGCTTGTGTCCTTGACTTTGGTCACAGCTAGGAGGATCACATACCTTTGGTGGAGTTTTTATACAATAACAGTTATCACTCCACCATTGGGGAGGAACCTTTTGAGGCCTTGTATGGTTGACCTTGCAGATCACCACAATGCTGGAAAGACCCATGAGAGTCAGCACTAGTGGGATCAAAGATGGTTCGGGATACCACAGAGAAGGTGCATATCATCCAGGAGTAGATGAAGACTGCACAGAGTAGGTAGAAGTTGTATGCTGATAAGAGATAGAGACCTCTGGAGTTCTAGGATGGCGACCACGTCTTTCTATGGGTCTTACCCTGATGATGATTATGGAGATTTGGTTGAGGCGTCATGTTATCTCAAAGATTCAACGGGCCTTTTTAGGTCCTCAACAAAGTTGGTGAGTTGGCTTACCACTTAGCTATTCCTAATCAGTTGCACCAGGTGCATGACTTCATCCACATATCTCAGCTGACGAGATACATGCACGAACCTTCTCACATCATCAACCATGGAGATTTGGACGTCGAAGATGGGGAAAATTTTACGGAGGTTCCAGTAGGGATTAGGGATCGATAGAAGAAGGTCCTTCATGGACGGTCGATACCTCAGGTGCGCGTACGTTGGCAACACGAGAACCTTCATGAGAGAACATGGGAGCAGGACGCTCATATGCATTCTTAGTACCCCCATTTGTTAACTTAGTTCGAGTTGTAGCTTATAGGTATGTAAATCCCTAAGGTTGGTAGAATGTAAAGACCCAGAATATTTATGGATATTTTTATTCATAAATACATGGGAATTTTATGAGTTTAAGAAAATTTACAGTGCGTGATTCTGAGGCCCGGTGTGCTCGGAATTAATTTTTGATGTTTTGTTTGGGTATATTCAGTAAACATACAATCATGATTTTTTAACATCCAAACCGGTGCTCAGAATTGAAATTAGAGGGAACCATTGAACTCGCCGTGCTGATATTCTCTTTTAGAGACTTTCACTTCGATGATAGTTAGTCAAGTATAAAAGTTAGATTTTTGGTTTTGATGGAAAATAATAAAATAAAGTGTTCGTCACTTTATTTTATTGGAGCCGCCAAGTGAGTGTTGGGTGGTTAAAACATCCTCTTTGAAGTTGGAGGTGGGGCCACCACAACTTATACTCCCACGAGAGGTTATGGTGGTGGGTCCAATGTGAACTCAACCTCCCATGAAAGGATAAATGATGTGGGGACCACCCGGGATCTTAACCCCTGAAAATCCCCATTAATGTGTAGAAAACTCTCAATCTCAAATTAATATAGGGGATCCTCTTAAACTCCCCTCTATTTAATTTGTGCCAACCTTTTAAATTAATTAATTGGAGCCTACCTAAATAATTAGTCAATTTGAATAATATTCCAACAAATTAATAGGTGATTACAATCTATTATTTTGATGGAATATTCACTTTGGTGGAAGTTGGAAAGGGGAGAACTTGGGAGAAAAGGAGTTCTCCAACAAAGAATGCCCCTCCCAACAAAGAACGAAGAACAAAGGAAGACGATCCTTCTTCAACATCATCCTCGAAGCTTCAATCGTCGTGAGACATCTTCAACGAACATCTTCCACGGCTCCATCAATTAATGACGAACGATGAATCAAAGGTAGGGGGATTAAATTCATTTGAGTTCCTTGTTCTTCCCTTGTTTTTGTATAATGAAGGTTGTTGAGCTTCATTCTTATGAACCATTTGTTATCATCATAAACGTGGAGGATACGGGCCAACCTAACATGGACCGACATCCTCAGTCGATTTCCATTCTTGTATAATTCTTCGGCATGGAAATTTAACAACGAAGCATCAATAGGGTAACAAAGGAGGAAATGAAAAAGGTAGTGCTACCCGTGGCCTCCACGAATCGTGCTGCCCCCGCTGTGCTCTGGTGCTCCCGGTCGTACACCACCGACCCGCGCTGGCCCGAGCCGCGACAAAACAGCCTGCCCGACCGCCGCCTGGCCATTGGCCCACCTGCCAGAGACCTCCTGCGCACCCTACATGCAGCCTGCTTGGCGCCCTGCCAGCCAGCCCGCGCCCTGTGCGCCCTACCCACAACCTGCCTGGCGCCCTGTCGGCCAGCCTGCGCCCCGCGCTTCCTATTCCCAGCCTGCCCGGTTCCCCACAGGCCTACCCAGGCCGCCACATGGCCTTCCCGGCCACCATCCGGCCTACCCGGTGCCCTCCCTACCATCCTTCTTGTCTACCCAGCTCCCTGTCTGGCAGCAGCCCGACCTTCCTAGTTGCGGCCTGGTTCCCGGACAACCCGGTAAAGCCACCAGGCCTCTCGAGCCAGCCCGCGACATCCCACGTGGCGTCGTTGGCCGAATCGTCTCGGCCTTCCGGGACAAGCCACCCGAGCCACTCCCTGCGCGGTGCCAGATGAACCGGGCTTGGCCTCTGGACCGAGCCGCCTACGCGGCGACCTCCGGGCCAAACAGCCCTCGCATTCCGTTGGGTTGCGCCCAGTGGATCGGGCTGAACCTAATAGGTCAGCTCTCCCAATGGGTCGGGCCAGACCCAACAGGTCCGACCGGGTTATCCCAGACCGGGTTGGATCGAGTCGGTCCAACCTGGTCAGACCGGACCCAGGCCCACTACTAACCCTTTACTTCTTTTGGCCATATCATTGGCACTGGATGGTCGTTTGACGAACCGTCAGCGGTGCAGGTATTCATGGATCATGATGGTCCCTTTAAGTATAACCCACTAGCGTTTAGGGTAATGTTTAGTTACAGTCAGGTTGGATCATGCACGAATCCAACTGGGCCCCCGATACTAAAAGGATAATAACACACAGACTAGGCGTCTGATTGATGCACCGTCTGTTGCATTGAAATTCCTATGACAAGGGGGACCTTTGAGATATTTCTTCATGGGACATTATTGCAGTTTAAGTATAGACTCTTGGATTTAGTAGAATAACCTCTTGAAATCAATCATTTTTTGTGGAAACCATGTGAATGGTTGCGCTCTGACGACTATTCCTCGATCTTGTGTGGGTTTGACAGCTCCGACTACTGTTCCTGGATCCTTTGTGGATCCGACAGTTCTAAATGCTGGTCCTGGATCCTGTGTGGGTCTGCCTGCTCTAACTACTGTTCCTGGATACTGTGTGTGTCTGACAGTTTTAACTTCTGTTCATGGATCTAGTATGGGTCTGACAAAATAGCTGGTCCTGGATCATGTGTGGGTCCGACAACTCAAACTACTTTTCCTGGATCCTGTGTGGGTTCGCCTGTTCTAACTACTGGTCTTAGATCCTGTGTGGGTCCGACATCTTAGATGATTCAATGGATATATCTGATCATATATATATCTCTACATAAGTTTTATACATGTGTGAGCTCATTCAATGACTTGTATTTTTTCCTCATGATTGAGATTGGTTACATATAAACATTGCTATATTTATGGGCACATACCTATGTAATGGATATCCTTTGATTTCATACCTTGTGGTATATCCTTGTTGGATTTTGTGAGACCATAAGGTTATTGAGGTCCATACTAAGTATTATTATACTCACCCCTACATGGGCTATGCCTGAACCTCGTTGTGTTGGTTATAGACGACAGACATCGCTGACTGAGGATGAGTGTACGAGGACTGGACAGTACCCGGAGGTGGACCTCCTGACGATTCAGTACCCGGAGGATATTGAAGGATGTGGAGTGATGAGGAGGCTATCTATACCTACCATTCATGTAGTATCTCCCTTCATGTAGGATCTGTGGTCGACGATCAAGGAGATGCTTTCACCTTTCAGCCATTTTTTCCCTTTTGAGTTGTACTTGTACATTATAGGTGGGCTTGTATTTTCTTCCCTTTAAAATATTAGCACTCTCTTGTTATACAGTTTTTCGTACTGTTTTCTATTCAGTTGGGTATACTGTTGAGTATTTTTTTGTTATAAAGGCAATGCCATCCCAATTTAGGGATTTACGCCTCTGGTGCTAGTCGCCATCCCCTAGCCTATGGAAGGCGGGCTTGGTGTAGTCATGGAACGGGCCCTGGGTGACGGTTCATGACATAGTATATTAGACAAATTAACTATTTAAATATTTTAAATAAATGGTACTAAACACAAATTGATGACAAGACTCATCGATGAAACCCAAAATTGGTATATACTTACTTTTTACATAACTGGTGGGACTCTAATTAGGATACACATCAGAACAAGACATGTCCAATTATATAATAAAAAGGAATTCATGCATGTAAAACTTGAAGCCAATCCCAATATGGTGATCTCATTCCTTGGAATTCACAAAATTACCTCAAAAAAATCTATAATATTGATCCTTGTTATTTAAAAAATATATACAGTAACTGAATGAATTGGGGAGCCATCCCAAGGAATTGTCACTAATAAATATTAGCATAATTCAACTGTTTTAATAAATAATTCCATTCCAAAATAGCTTCCTGAATCCAACGGTTTCATTGCACCATGGAATTCATATGGTTCCAATATTGGAATCCATAGTTCCCTTATGAAATTCTTAACATTTCAATGTCTATAAATACCCCAAAGAATCCTTCCAAGGAACACCCAACCACCAAAAAATAAGAGAAATATGTTCAAAAAGTATATATATATATATATATATATAACAAGCTAACATGTTATATATAGGAAAACATATATAAACACAATACACATCATAAATAAAATAAAATTTCATAATTAAGTTGTCACATTCTATTTCTAAACAATCTCTCACCCACTAGAATAATTCATGTATTTTTAGAAACCCAGTTCCCTTTTCATAGAATGTGGAAATTTATTTAAAAAAAATTGAAATATCATTTTCAAATTTAACTTACAACAGTATTGGTTTATAAATTCCATTTCACAACCATCAACTTAAATAAACAATCAATTTTATACCATTTCAAATGTAAGAGTCGCACTAAAATAGTTAATTTCCTTTTTTATAAACACATTTTTCCACATTTCTACCCAAAATCAAGGTCCTTTCTTATTACGAATGTTTACCATTTTGAATAATTATATAAAATGAACAAGATATAATTAAAATAAAATTTTTAAATGTGTGAAATCTATTTTAAACAATTAATTATACTATGGTCGATAATTCCTTGGATGGTCCAATCTCCCCATGAATACAATTGAAAATGATTTAGGACTTTGGGATAAATTTAAGGGACAACTTTACAAGGCCTGGAAAATCCAACATATCAAGAATTTTCCACCAGTCCATCAAAAATCATGGAAAATACAGAAACTAGAAAAACACCTTTAAAAGGGAATATTGGATAAAAAAAGGATATAGATTAAAATATTGAACGAATGAGGAATTAAGATAAGATAACTCATTAACATATTATGTTATCTTGGTCACAATATATGAATCTTAAATCATCCATGATATAATATGGATATTACATTGTATAATATAGGGGGAGGTATATATGGGGGTGCCCCTAGACCAAAATGTTTCCAAAATACCATCTAAAATGAACAAGAGGTGCACTATGTGAAATGATAAGGTTGACCGCAACATAACAAGGACCAATGTGGCAATTTTCAAGCTAGTAGCCTCTGTAACATCCCAAGTAAGTAATGAATAATAGATATTTTTATCTATGTCTATTAATGAATTAGATAGTGTTTTAGAGGCTTAAAATGAGAATAAATTCAATCTTAAGCATGGAATACATTAATATTTTTAAAAGATTGTTTTACTGCCTTCTAATGGAAAACCATTTTAAATAAAATTTTTGACAATTTTATAAGCTCTATTTGTAGAAATAAACTTATTATTTATTATTGGGACATTTAAATTTACTTTGGGTAAATTTTTGGTATTTTTCTGATAATGTTCATTTTTAATGAATAGTGAAAAAAATGTTGTATTTTAATTCAAAACCTCTTTTTAATCTAATTTATTTATATGATTAGATTATCTTTTGAATTGGTTTTAAAGTTAAATTAGAATATATGTTTACCATTTAATCCAATAGTGGTCTTTTGAATTAATTTCACTTTGAAATTGGACTTAAACTAGTGTCAATCTTTTGATACTTATTGTTCCATAAAAACAAGCTATTTGCTCTGATAGCGGGAATTATTTATTAAATTAATTAATGTAACTTATATGTTTTGAATTTTTTAAAATAGACATAATTTTTGAATTCTAAATATCAATTATAGCTTAGGGTAAAGTTTTGGTATTTTTCTGAAAAACTTCAATTTTTGATGAATAGTGAAACCACTAAGTGGTACTTAAAAAACTGATTTTTCGTTTAAATGAAACTTTACCACTTCTGTGTTTTGAATTTCAAAAATCCGATATAAATTGTTTTCATTATGAAGTAAAATGTGGTTCAATAGGATTAAAATATTTTTTTGGTGAATAGTAACTTTTAAGTTTTTAATCGCGATTAGAGGTAATTAGTGTAATTTAAGTTAAGAATAATGTTTTAATAATATGAAATGAACTTTAAAAATGTCCTACCCTTATTGGATGTGTCATGGACGACCAATAAATTCCATGGGTCATCTTGGGGACCCCATGGAGCCACATTGGAAGGAAAATGACATTAATATCTTTTTATTTAACATTAAAGTAAAAATGTCACAAACATGGGTTGGTTTACTAAAACAATTTTTAAATGGGGTTATACAAGTCATATTTTTTACTATAAATATTCATTAGAAATATAAATAGCTTTTTTAAATCATGATATATTTTTTATAATTTTTATACATTAAATAAATTAAATTATTTATGACACCATGATGATGCAGTGATGCCCTCGTTATTTAACGATTTAAATAAAATGAAAAGATAATTTATAATCTAACACCTTCACATGTCAAAAACCTATTGGATGGGTGGATTTAGAACTATTATCAGCTTATCCTTTAAATATATAATTTTGGGATCTTTTAAATCCGAAATGCATTTTATAATAAAGTATCCTTTTATACCATTCCAAGAGTGCCCCTCCTCTCCTCTTATAAAAGGCCCCCACCTCTACCACCTTACCCACACTTCCAAAGCCTTTTTCTCGGCCAAACCCTGATCATTTTGTCTCTCCACATCCATCTATAACTCCTAGAATCCTCACATTGGGAAGAAGTCTTCCCAAGGAAGCCTTTGAGCTCAAATCAAAAAGAGTTACCCGATTTAAAGGTAGTGTCTTCTATTGTGTTGTTATGTTTTATTTTGATTCTCCAACCCCCTAAACTCTTTTTATTAATTTATTTTGTAACAACACCAGTATATTCCATATAATATGATGTTGTTATAAGAATTATTCTAGCTACACTTACACACACCTACATTTAATGGTTAAATAACATACTGTTTTCGTGGATGGCATATTTATGTCTCACGAAACGATAATTGTTCAATATTCTTTTAACACCTTCAAAGGTGGCCATTAAGATGACAATATATTTATATATGATATATAATATGTTTATGTTTTACTTAAGCTTCTGTATTTTTCATTTATGTAATACCTTTATGGTTTCCATTATGGGTAAACGCGATATCTTCATTTTAGGAAGTGCGGACTACCGCCCCCTCAAAGTGATTTGATTCGTTAATGCCATATGTGGGACGTATAAAGGATGTAATTAATTGTATTATATATGATATTATAATGGAATTATAATATACCTTTATATCATTATGATTCCATTCAATAAAATACGAAATAGAAATGAAACTAGTGTTCATGCGTACGTACGGCTTACCGTCTCCATGAACGGTGCATTTCATTTCTTACCTCTAAACATTATGTAATATTATAAATTCATGTATATACTGGATATATATGATATATATGATATCTACATCATGAGTATAACTCTGGATATAATGGATACATGAAAAAATTGTAATTATAAAGAGTTTATTTTTGACTCAGGTACCAATGATTGTTAAAACAACCGTTATTAACTTAAATAATTACATAGTGTTCATGACATGGAAATAAGTGATATAAAAGGAATAATTAACTTGAAAAAGGTTCTTAAATGAGTAGAAATTAACTCACGTTTATTATTCAGGAGATTAATGAATGATCAAGTCAAGTCGGATACGAGGTATGGGACTTCATCTCAATCTCCTTTCATTGAGGGATATTTTGTTTTATACACAACCTTCTTTTTACGGTGTATAAACCCATTTGAATTTTACGTTTATCCAAAAGAAATCTTTTTTATACGAAGCGTTTTACTAAACGACAAAAGGTAATGTTTTTGTCGTACGTATGCAGCAACAATGACTTCTCCGCCGCCATGACCATTATTTGAGTTTCGGCTTCCTATACAAGCCATAATATTTTTAAAAGAAAAATAAGTACCATGTTTTAATTTTCTTTTATTTTGGTATTGAAAATGGTTTCGATAACATTTTTATTATATCAATGTGTTATTGATATCTTGTTATTGAAATATGGAAATGTTATGTTTCATTTATGCATGTTTTATGTGATACAATTATGTTATGGTTCTTGGGAATTGTTATGAAGACGGGTGGTTCCGTGATAAACTAAGGGCGGGTGAGCCCGATGTATCTCTCCAATGCATTGGGTAATGCGAAGAAGTTAAACGTTAAGGTTTCGCCGAAGAGATTTAGGGAATATACTATGATGGGTATTCCAAACGTAACCAAGAGGGTTACTCCATACATAAGAATGTTATGAATGCCTCAAGTTACCTTTATGTCATATGATTTCTATGATTTATTCATGATTTGATGAGGTATGTTATAGTGCTTATGTTTTATGAGTAGAGTATGATTTCATTGATTCTTGTGTATACCTGTACTCGTGTTTCATTTCCATATTTTTATATCCCTTACTGAGATTTTTATTCTCATCCCACGGTTTTGAAATATTTTTCACAGGTAAAGGGATGGGTACATGATATGATGATAGTGTAAAGGAAGTGTCAAGAAATAATCCATGTTTTATTTTAAATATGTTTTCATTGATGGGAAAAATGAATAATATCTTTTATGTAACCACTTTGTTTAAATGTGGAATGTAATGCAAGTTTTATTATCTAATTCTCTAAAAGTCTAAACCTGAAAATATCATCAATGTGTATTCTTGATGTAACTCATGATTAAGTAAGGTTTAAGGCCAGGGCCTTATAGTTGGTATCAGAGGTCGGTTTAGATAACTTTAGGAGTTGGAATTTTATTAAATGTTTATCCAAAAATATTTTTTTATGGTATGATTTAAATGATATAGCATTTAAATATTACCATGTTGATTCTTATAAGATATTTCTGTGTTAAGAATGGTTTTTCATAGAGGAAACAAAACAGATTTTTTGGGAAGGAATATAGAGGGAAATGACCATTCAAATCAGTATCCTGAGATGGTCAGAATCAGAACTAAACAGTTTGTTGCAGTAATGGCGTAGTTGACTCAAGCGACAAATGGTGGTGGTATCCGTGCACGATATCAGCCAGATCAACCGCATAGGAACATGTCAGTGGTGGAACATTTCATGAGGCAACATCCCCCATCATTCATGTGATCATCTGACCATGTGCTAGCTGAAGGGTGGATTAAAGCACTGGAGAATATATTTGATGTCATGGGGTATTCAGAATATCAAAAGGTTAGTCTTGCTATTTAAAATTTTCAAGTTGAAGCTGACCAGTGGTGGTCGATGGTGATAAATATCAGGGATATTGATGAGATTGATGATATTTTGGTGTTTGCTAAAAGTAAAGTGGAACATGAAAGACATTTAAGGGTTATTTTTCAAACCTTAAAAGAAAAGAAATTATATGGGAAATTCAGCAAGTGTGAGTTTTGGTTGCAACAAATTTATTTACTTGGTCACATTCTTTCTAAATATGTGATGACCATTGATCCTGCAAAAACAAAGGTTGTGGAAGAATCTCCAAGACCCACAAATGTAACTGAGATTCGTAGCTTCCTTGGTTTGGCAGGCTACTACCGAAGGTTTGTTAGAAATTTTTCATAGTTATCTAGTCCAATGACTAAGCTAACTTAGAAGGGTATATGTTTATCTGGACAAAATAATGTGATGATTGTTTTCAGGAACTGAAAAGAATATTGGTGAATGCTCCAATTTTGGCACTACCTTCTAGGAATGGTGAGTTTGTTATCTACAGTGATGCTTCATTTAAAGGACATGGTTGTTTCCTAATACAGAATGATCAGGTAATTTCTTATGCTTCACGACAATTGAAAACTCATGACGTAAATCACCCTACACCTGATTTGGAATTAGCTGTTGTTGTTTTCGCTTTAAAAATTTGGAGGCATCATTTGTATGGAGTAAAGTGTGAAATATATACCGATCACAAAAGTTTAAAGTATATATTCACTCAGAAATAATTGAACATGAGACATAGGAGATGGCTAGAATTAATCAAGGATTATGATTGTACAATTCATTACCATCCGGGAAAAGAAAATAAAGTGGCTGATGCTTTGAGTCGAAAAAGTAATGCTTCATTAACAATGTTGCATTTGGAATGTGATCCTTTGGTTAAGGATTTGATGACCATTGGCATAGAAGTTTTTGGTGCAGGATGTACTTCTGTTTTGTTTCAGGTATCAATGAAATCTTCTCTATCAGACAGAATCAAGCAAGCACAGAAGGAAGACAGTGAGTTGCAGAAAAAGGTAGAGCTGGTTCAGAAGGGTAATTTTCATGAATCCAACATTGATAATGATTGTGTTTTGAGATTTGGGGAGAGATTGTGTGTGCCTTGTGATTCACAGTTGAAGAGATTTTTGTTATATGAAGCTTATAGTTCTCCATTTTCAGTTCATCCAGGAAGTACTAATATGTATAGAGATCTTCGGGTGTATTACTGGTGGGATGGAATGAAAAGGGATATTGCTGATTTTACTGTGAAGTGTTTGAATTTTCAGCAGGTTAAAGTAGAGTGGCAGTTACCGAAAGGGATGCTTTAGGCTTTAACATTTCCAGAGTGGAAATGGGAGAATATATCCATGGACTTTTTTGTGGGATTACTGAAGACATCTCGAGGTAATAATGCAATCTGGGTTTTTATTGATCGTTTGACTAAATATTCTCTTTTCCTTGCTATACGAGATACTTTTTCCCTAGATAAACGTTCTCGTTTGTAACTTAAAGAGATAGTCAGGTTACATGGAGTTCCTCTCTCCATTGTATCAGACCGTGATCCTAGGTTCACTTCTAACTTTTGGAAAGGCCTTCAGAAGTCATTGGGTACTGAATTAAATTTTAGTAAAGCTTTTCATCCTCAATCATATGGGAAATCAGAACGAAAAATTAAGAATTTGGAAGATATGCTTCGTGATTGTTCGATGGATCATCTGGAAAGTTGGGACCAACGTCTTTATTTGGTTGACTTTTCATATAATAATAGTTTTCATTCCAGTATACAGATTGCACCATTTGAGGCATTTTATGGAAAGAGGTGTCGAACTCTAGATTTCTGGGATGAAGTGGGTGAAAGGAAGCTGATGGGACCAGAATTGGTAGAAGAGTTGGCCGAAAAAGTTCAGCTGATACAGAATCACATGAGAACAGCTCGGAGCAGGCATAAGAGTTATGCGGACAACAAGAGGAAGGATATCTCTTTTGAGGTAGGTGATCATGTTTTTCTCAAAGTATCGACATGGAAAAGTGTGATGCGATTTGGTAAGAAAGGAAAGCTGAGTCCAAGGTTCATTGGACCATATAAAATTCTAGAGAGAGTTGGGACAATTGCTTACCGAGTGGCTTTACCTCCGAGTTTATCTCATGTACACAATGTTTTTCATGTTTAAATATTAAGGAAGTACATGCCAGATCCATCTCATGTTTTGAGTCCAGAGGTAGTTCAGCTGGAAGAGAACCTATCTTATGAGGAATAACCAGTCTAGATTCTTGACCACAGGGAGAAATTGTTACAGAATAAGGTGATTCATTAGGTAAAGGTTTTGTGGAAAAACCACATGATTGAAGAGGCAACATGGGAATCTGAAAATGCAATTAGGACTAAATACCCCCACTTATTCGATAATTAAATAAATTGTGGGGACACAATTTTCTAAATGGGGGAAGGATGTAACATCCCAAGTATGTAATGAATAATATATAGTTTTATCTATTTCTATTAATGACTTATATAGTGTTTTACTGTCTTAAAATGAGAATAAATCCAATCTTAAGCATGGAATACAATAATATTTTTAAAAGATTGTTTTACTGCCTTTTGATGGAAAACCATTTTTAAATCAAACTTTTGAGAATTTCATAAGCTCTATTTGTCGAAATAAACTTATTCTTTATGATTGGGACATGGAAATTTACTTTGGATAAATTTTTGGTATTTTTCCGATAAAGTTCATTTTTTAAAATGAATAGTGAAAAATGTTGTATTTTAATTCAAAACCTCTTTTTAATCTAATTTATTTATATGATTAGATTATATTTTGATTTGGTTTTAAAGTTAAATTAGAATATATTTTAACCATTTAATCCAATAGTGGTTGTTGGAATTAATTTCACTTTGAAGTTGGACTTAAACTAGTGTCAATCTTTTGATACTTATTGTTTCATAAAAACGCGCTATTTGCTCTGACAGCGGGAATTAATTATTAAATTAATTAATGTAACATATTTGTTTTTAATTTTGTAAAATAGAAATCATTTTTGAATTCAAAATATCAAATATATCTTAGTGTGATGTTTTGGTATTTTTCTGAAAAACATCAATTTTTGAAGAATAGTGAAACCACTAAGTGGTACTTAAAAAACCGATTTTTCGTTTAAATGAATCTTTACCACTTCTGTGTTTTAAATTTCAAATATCTGACACACATTTTTTTCATTAAGAAGTAAAATGTGGTTCAATGGGATTAAAATAATTTTTTTTGAATAGTAACTTTTATGTTTTTAATCGCGATTAGAGGTAAGTAGTGTAAATTAAGGTAAGAATAATGTTTTAATAATATGAAATGAACTTGAAAGATGTCCTACCCTTATTGGATGTGTCATGGCCGACCAATACAATACATGGTTCAACTTGGGGACCCCATAGAGCCACTTTGGAATGAAAATGACATTAATATATTTTTATTTAATGTTAAAGTAAAAATGTCACAAACATGAGTTGTTTTACGAAAACAATTTTTAATGGGGTTATACAAGTCATGTTTTTGACTATACATATTCATTAGAAATATAAAAATATTTCCTACATAATGATATATTTTTTAGAATTTTTAGACATTAAATAAATTAAATTATTTATGACACCATGATGATGCAGCGATAACCTCATTATTTAACGATTTAAATAAAATGAAAAGATAATATAAAATCTAAGACATAAACATGTAAAAAACCTATTGGATGAGTGGATTTCGAACTATTATCACCTTATCTTAGAAATATAAAATTTTGGTACCTTTAAAATCCTAAAATCATTTTATAATAAAGTATCCTTTTATACCTTTCCAAGAGTGCCCCTCCTCTCCTCTTATAAAAGGCCCCCACATCTACCCCCTTACCCACACATCCAAAGCCTTTTTCTCGGCCAACCCCTACCCATATTGTCTCTCCACATCCCTCTCTAACATCTAGAAGCCTCAATTTGGGCAGAAGTCTTCCAAAGGAAGCCTTTGAGCTCAAATCAAAAAGAGTTACCCGATTTAAAGGTAGTGTCTTCTATTGTGTTCTTATGTTTTATTTTGCTTCTCCAACCCCCTAAACAATTTTTATTCATTTATTTTGTAAAAAGACCAGTATATTCCATATACTAGGATGTTTTTATAAGAATTATTCGAGCTAAACATACACACACCAACACTTAATGGTAAAAGAACATACTGTTTCTGTGGATGGCGAATTTCTGCCTCACGAAACGATGATTGTTCAATATTCTTTTAACACCTTAAAAGGTGGCCATTAAAATGATACTATATTTATATATGATATATAATATGTTTATGTTTTACTTAATCTTCTGTATTTTTTATTTATGGCATACCTTTATTGTTTCCATTATGGGTAAACGCGATATCTTCATTTTAGGATGTGCGGACTATCGCCCCCTCAATGTAATTTGATTTGTTAATGCAATATGTCGGACGTATAAAGGATGTAATTAATGGTATTATATATGATATTATACTGGAATTATAATATAACTTTATATCATTATGATTCCATTCCATAAAATATGAAATGGAAATGAAAGTAGCGTTCATGCGTATGTAAGGCTTACCTTCTCCATCAACGGTGCATTTCATTTCTTACCTCTAAACATTATGTAATATTATAAATGCATGTATATACTTGATATATATGATATATATGATATCTAAATCATGAGTATAACTCTGGTTATAATGGATACATGAACAACTGGTAATTATAAAGAGTTTATTTTTGACTCAAGTACCAATGATGGTTAAAACGACCATTATTAACTTAAATAATTACATAGTGTTCATGACATGGAAATAAGTGATATAAAAGGAATAATGAACATGAAAAAGGTTCTTAAACAAGTAGAAATTATCTCAGGTTTATTATTAAGGAGATTAAAGAATGATCAAGTCAATTCGGATACGAGGTATGGGACTTCGTCTCAATCTCCTTTCATTGAGGCATATTTTGTTATATACACAACCTTCTTTTTACGGTTTATATACCCCTTTGACTTTTATGTTTATACAAAAGGAATATTTTTTATCCAAAGAGTTTTACTAAATGAAAAAAAGGAATGTTTTTTCGTACGTATGCGGCAACAATGACTTCTCCACCGCCGTGACCATTATTTGAATTTCGGCTTCCTCTACAAGCCATATTTTTTTTTAAAAGAAAAATAAATACCATGTTTTACTTTTCTTTTATTTTGGTATTGAAAATGTTTTTGATAACATTTTTATTATATCATTGTGTTATTGATATCTTGTGATTGAAATGTGGAAATTTTATGATTCCTTTATGCATGTTTTATGCGATACGATTATGTTATGGTTCCTTGGCATTGTTATGATGATGGGTGGTTCCGTGATAAACTAAGGGCGGGTGAGCCCGATATAGCTCTCCAATGCATTAGGTAACGTGAAGGAGTTAAATATTAAGGTTTCTCCGAAGAGATTTAGGGAATATACTATGATGGGTATTCCAAACGTAACCACGAGGGTTACTCCCTACGTAAGAATGTTTTGAATGACTCAAGATACCTTTATGTCTTATGATTTCTATGATTTATTCATGATTTGATTAGGTATGTTAAAGTTCTTATTTTTTATGAGTATAGTATGATTTCATTGATTCTTGTGTATACATGTACTCATGTTTCCTTTCCATATTTTTATATCCCTTACTAAGCTTTTTATGCTCATCCCAAGTTTTTGAAATGTTTTTCACAGGTCAAGGGAAGGGTACATGATATGATGATTGTGTCAAGAAAGTGTCAAGAATGAATCCATGTTTTATTTTAAATATGTTTCCGTTGATGGGAAAAATTAATACTATCTTTTATGTAACCACTTTGTTTAAATGTGGAATGTAATACAAGTTTTATGATCTAATTCTCTAAAAATCTAAACCTGAAAAGATTCTCAACGTGTATTCTTGAAGTAACTCAAGATTAAGTAAGGTTTCAGGTCGGGGCCTTATAGCATCCACCATCTATATGATTCTTGGTTTTCTGGCCATCCAGAGCCTAGCATCCTTCCTTGGGTATTATCAAGGACACATGTTTTATGGTGGTGGTATATCCCTAGATCAAATTCAATGTTCCGGGTTTTCTTCCATAACTCCCATGACCACCATCCAATCCATATTTCACATGCACTAATAAAAAATTTAAGGATCCTAAAAATTTAACTTTTTGTCCTAAATCAGGATTTAAAATATAACCACTCCAAAATAATTTTTTTAAAAATTATTCTGCCAAAAAAAATAGCATATAAAAATGGCATTAGAACCTCTTTGACAAATTCTTTCTCATCACCAAGAAGTCCTGATGGCCACCCAATAGCCATAGCTGACCAACATCACTCATGAAAATCTTTCAAATTGCCCCATTAAATTTCTGAATGAAGAGCTCATTTCTAAAATGGTTCTCTAAAGAAAAGAAACATGTCCAGTCAAACCAATGAATTTGATCGCATTTGTCATCTACCACCGATACAATTCTCTTTGGAATCCATCCATCCCAAGCCTACCATGCATAATCATTTGGATGATTAATATTCCAATTGTGCTTCCAAATTTATAAATTAGCTCATAAGGCCAATTAAAAACCTCAGAACCACCCATCATTGGAAGTTAAAAATTGATTAATATTCATTTTGTCCCTATAACTCAAATAGAATGTTTCTTAATGAACTTTTTCTCAATTGAGTAAGATAGCTAGTTAAATAGTTACCAATCTCCTTTATGTCTTCAAAGACGAAATTGTTGTGTCACCCCCATCCATTCCAATCAAAAAACATCAGATTCCCTTGAAAACCCCCATATAAAAATAGAAACAGACCAATAATATCTAAAATTATGTGATGGATGTGGCTCCAATCCCCCAAATCAAATTTCACAAAAAACATTTGTTCGGTCATCCTCCACTCAACCACTACGATAGTGCCAGTCTTCTGCCTATAACACATATGAAACCACTAGTACCTAATTCATTTATAACATAAGTCTCCATATTATGAACATATTAATATTTTTTCTAACCTAAATATTGATTTTATTTGATGATAATAGACTTGTAAATTCATACTATTCACCAATCTCTCACCCATGCATCATCAATCCAATAAACTGAACCACATTTTGAGGACAAAACATTATCCCAAATCTAGAAACAATCATATTATCCAATCATATCCACATAGGGAACAACCATTATCATTCCCAATGAAATTATGATTTCATAGAGACCACCCATACAATAACGTCCATGTCATCATAAACATAGAATGACTTTTCCATTATATCAAATATTATTCTAGTACAATGGTTACTTATAAACTAGCCAAATACGTATCCCCATACTAATAGATTCCTTTCCCCCAACCCAATGAGTCTATGACTTTATATAATGAAACATGACAAGTATTACACTAATAATAGTGGACAAACATGGTAATCATAAAAAAAATCGAGTGATATCCCAACCATTGAATACAAAATAATTTTATCACATGGAACACAATAAATGGTCATCTACAAGTAATATTAATGTGAATTAGATACCCTATAATACATTATAGTGGTCTCCCCACCATAGATCTTCCCCTACACTACTTCACATGAAATGTACCCAACGGGTCCTACAATTAAAACCTCTGTGTTCCTCCTTCCAATAGATTCCCACAGTCCAGTCTAATATTGACCATGACTGACCCCTTGGATATACCATGTCTTTAAATTTTGATAAAACGTATCATGACCCCTTTAAAAAAAGGGGGTTTTATTAATAAAAATAACCCTTATTCAACCTTTCATATAACAAATATCCATGGTTAGTATCCCTTGGTTTAAAACATTCACTCACAATCCTAGATCATGATTGGAACCATGATATCCAATGTTCAGTTCATTCTTCCTCAAAAAAATATATCACCATGACATTTTTATGAGAAGACAATTATATTTCATAGTGTAATGGAAACAGAAAACTATTTTTTTATAGTCACATGCATCACTATCTTCAAATTTTTTTACAAACCACACTATATTATGTTTTCATTACACGCAAACCCAATATTTTTATCTGTGATAGTTTATTCAACATAAATAATTGAACATAAAAGACCCATTATCTATATTAACAATATCACATAGGCATTAAATTGATTGGGTATGTGTAATTCTAACTCATTAATTAAAAAATTATATACATTCCCTAATCATTATAAAGTATTGAAAATATTTAGTAAAGAATCAATAAATATTTAGAAATTGGGTTTTATTATTCAAAAAATACTTTCTTCAGAAATGTTTTTTATTCTATCTCATAAATAAAATACATTGATAAATTTATTGATATTTTAAAAAAATTATTTCACAAAATTATATTAATATTTTGATTTGGAAAATGAAAATTTACTTTGGGTGAACTTTTCAGAATTTTAAAAAGAGTATTTATTTTTCAGTGAATGTTGAAATATACCCACTTTTTTAAAAAGTTTTTACTTTTCAATAAATTATGTAATTTGAAATAATCACAATTTTTTAATATTATTTTAATGTACAATATATTTTATTTAGTAATATTTAATGAAAGTAAATCCTTTTATTAATCATTATTTTAGTTTTTAGTATATTTTTCATTTTGGGTTTAATAACTAGTTTTTCAAAGAACTGAAATTAAAATGAATAATGCTTTTTCTTTTTGGTTAATTAACATAATACCTAAAAGGTAATTTTTTAAATAAAATATATTAAATAAATATTAATAAATATTAATTTATTTTAATAAAATCAATATTAGATGTCATATAGTTGTTATAGAATAATATTTCCATCAAAAATACATTTCTTTAACACTCCTTTTCTCACATCGAATACTGTAATAATTAGAAAATAAAAAATACCTCATATTAAAATTGAATTTAAAAATTTTGATTCCATATTTAGAATTATCTAAATTGAAAAATATAATATTTGAAAATTAATTTTTCGCCAAATTGAATCTTAAATGTAGTATAGATAAATTATAATGTATAAGGTATAAATGGATTTATCATCAATTAAACAAGAATGATAATAGTGATAATGAAACAAAATGTTATATTAGTTTTATTGAATGAATTTATTTAAAACATTTCAATAAAAATTATCCTCATATGGGAATTAATTTCAATATTTCCTTAAATATGAACTATTCTGTAATCTATGTAATGTTATTGTAAAAAAAGATACATTTAATAATTTTCATATCTATAAAAGAATTAGGATAGGGACACAAACAACATATTTTTGGTTAAAAGTATTATTTTTTAAGATATTTTTTATCTATCATGATAATTTATTTAAATTATAAATATATTAATTATATACATTAAATACATAATAAACACCAACACAAAAATTATATAGTTCAAAATTAAATAAAATAAATGATACTAAAAATATTTAATCTAATCAATAGTGAATGAATTATTTCCTTAAATTAATCTTACAAATGAACATATCAGTTTACATAGTTTTGAGCATAATATATTATAATTCCATACTTAAATTTATTAATTTTTTAAATCAAATTTAATAAATAATGTCAAAATTTAAATTCATGTTATTTTATAATAAAGGATATTTTAAAATATTTAAAATTACAGAAAACATATATTATTAAATTTTATTTGTAAATAATAATAAATATATAATATTTTCCATTAAAGGATCAATTATTATTTTATGTTGATTATATTTATGTGTAAAATATAAAAAACTATATTTTCGCTATTATGGTTAAAATGGTGTTTTTTCACATTGTGTGTACTTGTGTTTAAATTAATTTTTTTTACCAATATAGCATTTGTTGATTGATTAAATAGATTTAATAATTATAGTAATTATATATACTTTATCTAATATTTCTCACATTAAATTATTCTTAATTAGAAAATTACTAATTGTAATAAACAATTAACCATTATGAACAACCGAAAAATAAAAAAAATAAAGGAATATACGAGTTAAGGGAAAAATTATTACTAATGTGTTTTTTGTTTGATGGACATCCATCTAAAAAAAGTCATCACTAAAAACAATTATTTTCTATACGTTTATCCACATGATAGAATTTGACCTCCCAATAGTGAATATTTTTTCTTATTTACAAAAAAGTCACTCATCCTAAACTATAAAAAGGCCACTCAATATCCTCACATCCTAAAACATATATAGTCACATATCTTATCAGAAACCTTATCATATAACTTTCGTACTTACAATCCCTCTACCTAGATGAATTAATTTGGTCATAAATCTATCCATGGATGACCTTTAGTGCAAACAATATGGAGTTAATTGAAGATGATGTAACATTCATCAATGATCAATTTGGTTTTTTTTGTTTCTCCACTTAATTCAATTATTCATAAAACCTAATAATAGAGTAAAAATATTATTATATAGATATGCTTATATGAATTATTTCAAGGTTATAAAATACAATCCCAAACACTTCTATCTAATTCTTTATGAAACCACCATTTGAATTTATGGTAGACGACCACATGAACAAATAAATTTATTCATTTTTCGATTATACCCTACCATAGATTGGTGTGATTAGTGATATAAATTTTTATGTGATATTTATATGATAACTGTCACTATAGAGTTATTATATCAAAAATACAGTTTTCTATCTATTCCATAAGGGATATGATAATGTTTCTCATGTGTACGGTGGACTACCGCCTCATGATGCGATATAATTTGGTTCACACTAACTTGTTACAAAAAAGGTAATAAGGGAAAATATAATAAATATATTTTATGAAAACTGAAAAAAAATATTTTATCAATTTAATTATTATAATTATATTAATATATTATATCATTTTAATTCTTATCATTTCAATCACAAAAAAATTCTTCAATGTCTTTCGCCAACAACTTTACTACAATGTCATCAGAGTGACATGATTCCTATTTTCATAACCAAATCAAAATAATTTTTTATTTATGTATATATAATTAAATATAATGGTTTTTAAAATATTATAAACTATATAGAAAAAATATATTATAAACTGTCTTTGCACAATGATAATTGAAAAATAGAAATGTTACTCAAGCATATGAACGACCAACCATCTCATAGATCATAACATAAGATAATTCTTTATAACCGTATCTAATTATGGGTTTAAAAAATAAAACTAAGGTATACATAACATAATTATACAATGATTTTTATTATATATAAGTTTAAATTATTACTTCATTGACCATATTCTAACCACCTAATTTGTTTTTGACACACACGAAGAATATGGTCAAAAAACTGATGTAAAAATAATTTATTAATTAATTATATATAACAAGTTAATGTGTTAAACATGACTAATAATATACATGACAAAAATTATAAATAAATTAAATAATTAAAATAATTTTATAAGATAGTCATATAATGAAATACATGAGAATCATAATCAGGGTAATGGTATTCACATCTCACTTTTATTTCTATGAGATATATCCCATATTGAAACATTATTTTTATTTTTTGGTTCAAATAATTACCATGAATTTATATAATTGTTATCATACCAAAAATTAATGTTGATTTTAATATCCATTTTATGATATCTCATTCATGGTGTTTATAGTTTCTATGTAACCAAAACAATAATGGAATTCGTCTCAATTTCCTTACATTGAGGTATATTTTTTATTGTATGCACCTAAAATATTTTATAAAGTTTATATAAAGAAAACATTACAATATATATATTGAATTTATCTATTATTATGATATTTATTATTATTTAATCTAATTATTTATTAGTTGTTATAGGTCAAGTGTTTACCATGTTATAACATGAACTTCATATTAAAAAATCATCTTTTAATGTTTTCCTAAAAACTATCTTTATCTACCATTTCCATGTTTTTAAAAAATTATAAATTTATTTATGTGGACATAACATATATATATGTACATTTTATTAATATGTTAAAAAGGATGTATAATTTATTGAAAAGGAATATTTAAAAAAATTAATGGAATTTTATCACAAATGAAAAAAATTAATGTAATATTCATAACATACATGGTGACAATGAGTTTTCCTCTACTATGGAAATTATTTTATCTATGTATTCCTTTTTAAGAATTCATGTTTACATAAATGAACAACACTTTTTTCCATTAATTGTTTTTCCTATTAAAATAAAAATTTATAAAAAATTGTATTGATGTATAGTAATTGGGTTTTAAAATAAATGTGGATTTTGATATCCAAAAGTAATCGGTTTACAAGTTTAAAAGTTTTCTTACAAAATTTCCTTCCTAAAAATTATTTATTCATGTTTTGGAACATAATAATTATATATAATAAAATTTTCCCAGAAAGCACTGAGTTTGTATGTTACAACTTATACGATGGGGAGGCCCGGATTGAACCGAGTTAAATTGTTACAGCTTATAGGATGGGGTGACCCATATACCGTTAGGTGTGATTGTTACAAAATATATTATGGTGAATCCTAGAAATCATTCTATGATACTACTAAAGAATAAATTATGGGCACACTTGTATATCTTTCTAATGCATTGTTAATTATTATATTTGATATTAGTCCTGTGGTTATTACAATTCTAACGGTTATTATGTTTCGTTTATGAATATGATTCTCAATGTTTATAAAAATAATCATAATTATATATTATGGGTTTATAATATTTCTTAATATCATGATTTATATGAAATTTATCATTATAAATTTTTCTGAGGACACTTTACCTTTCCCTGTTTTTATATTTGATGATTCAGAAATTGATGTGTATGATTTCATTTATGATTCACTAAGGCACTAAGTTTATTTCATCATACCCTATTTCACTCTTCATGATCATTTATGGAATTCAATTTTAAATGATTAGTATTTACCTATATTATCATTTTATCTCATCCTTTTTATATTTCATCCTCCACCTATTATAAATAACTAGGATGAATTAATTATGTATAGATAATATTTTATACTGATCATGATGATAAATTACTATGAAATATGAAAAGGTTTGTTAAGTGGTGGAAATAATAATTAAGTACATGGGTATTATTTATATAGTTTTTTTTCATAATTTTATAAAAATAAAATCTTTGATGGACATTGATAATGTAACTGATCAAATTTTCATTTTGAGGTTGTATGGTGTAGATGGAAAAAAGGGTCACAGTTATCTACATCAAATCTAGAAATGTAATGTTTATATTGGGCCTAGAATATCTTGTTCTAGGATATTATAGATAGTATAAAGGTTGGTTTATATAAAATTCTATATTAATATGTTTTCATGGGAGGTTATCTTAACAGTTATGGATACAATCATAGGTATACAAGATTATGGTTGATCATAAGTTCTAATTTTTAGACACATCACTTTTTGGTTTTATGTATTAAACTATTGAGGTTGTCAATTAATTTTCAGGAGTTGTATTACTGGTTTGGGGTATTTTTAACACCTAAAATGAACATGATGTTTTATTAATGGATGAATTTTTTTCCAGTTACAAAAAATTACATCTTAAAGGCTGGGTGACAACCCGTTACATCTCGCAAGGTCACTATGCTTGAACCAACAACCGAAAAATGAAAGGAGTGTAGCCCCTACCAATAGCTTACATGATGCCACTATTACTGTGAAAATTATATCGGTAATGACTATATTTATTTCTAAAGCATATGAGATTTTAGTATACGATTAATTTTTTTTGTATCATTAGAGATTATATGATCAAATCCATCTAATATTTGGATTTTTATCTTATATAAGAATATTTTGATGAATTTAATGCATAGGTATTTATAGAATAATTTAGGATAAAATTATTGTATTTCTACAGAATATGGAAGATAAATATTTCATTTGAAGGTTTCCTCATTTTTTGAATTATCTTACCATGTGTGGAACATTTTTTTTGGTTAGTTTTGAATGAAAAGGGGAATATTTTTTTTGAGGATTTTGTGGTTATTTAAAATTTTATTTTAGTGCATAAGGTATTAAATATTATTCATAATTACTAGTATTTTAGAGATAATATGATATTGTTTTGATATTTGAATAATATATATATTTATTGTCATCAATTATGTATATTCCCATATTCTCATAGCATAATCTAAATGTCAATTACTCAACTCTTGGAAAAGTATGTTTAATTTCAATTATTATCCAAATAAATTCAATTATAAGGAACTTATATTATTACCAATAATCACATATTTTTTGTTTTGAAGACCTTAACTTTTCATTTATCACTAATGTTCTTATAATCAATGACTAAAATCACTATCTATAATTATCTTTGTGATTCTTATATTCTCTCATATTTGAAAACCCTATTATGTGTTACTCATAAGAACATTTTTACATCCATTAATTCATTATTATAATAAAATTTTATTAATCATTTTCACAATGAGGGTTTACAAAATAATTATATTCAATATTCCAAACACTGATTACTATGAAATAGTCAAATTATATTAACGTAATTTCTCAATGGGAATGAGGATATAACACATAAATATTTTTATAAAATTATATTCAATATATTAAATGTTACAAAATAATAATTTTATCTTTATTTAGACACACCACTATGTGGAAATTGTGTTACTAACCAAAATCACTCTATCTTGTGCTATATACAACCTTGATGATTTTATTTTTTTGATAGTGTATTCAATTCACAATATTGAGCAAAATAAATATATATGTCACCATTATAACCAAGTGATTAAATCGGTGGGTATAAATACTATTAAATAAATTAGAAAATTATAAATTCATATATATATATATATATATATATATATTACTGAATATTATTTATTGAAAAATTTAAAGTAAATAATAAATAAATTATTAGAAAATTGGTTTTATTCTTTAAATATATATTCTCTAAAACAATGTTTTTTCCTTTTAATAAAAAATTATTATTATTATTTGTAAAAATTATAATTTCTTTAATAAAGTAAAAATAATTTTGTAAATCATAATATCATAATAAAATTTGGATTAAATTTAATGTATTTTCTTAAAATATTGATTTTTAGTGAATAGTGAAATTTTCCGATTTTTCTAAAAAATCATTCATATTAAATAAATTAAGTAATTAAAAATTGTCAATGTTTTTTTAAATGATTTCATGAAAAATAATAATTATTTATTTATATTTAATCAATTTAATTACTTTAAATCCTTTTTCTATTGGTTTTGAGAATAAGTTTGTTTTTGGATTTAAAAATAGGGTTGTTATAAAAATTCTATCAAATTTTCTAATGTTTCTCTAATATAATTAGTTAATATAATACATAATTGGGAATTTTTAAAATTAAATATATATAGTATATAAAATTTATTTTTAATTGAATTTCAAACAATGATTATTATTATTCATAGAGTTATTGTACATTCATATTTTCCTAAAAAATATTATTATAAACCCGCTCTTTCACTGTGTTTATGGGATTAATTTTAAATAAATTTTTGTAATAATATTAATTTATACTGTAAAATTGTGTTAAAAATTTGGAATAATAAAAATATATAATTAATAATAAGTTCATCTTTTATTATGAATGAAATAAATAGTTAATGTAATAGATATTAATTACCACAATTATAGTGAAAATGGTTTTATGAGGGGTAAAACAAAATTTATAAGAGTGGAAATGACATTCAATATTATATTAATTATATTTAATTTTTTTTCAATAAATTTGACATAGAATTCACTAAAATAATTAAATTTATTATAACTTGTCTTCAAATATCACCGATATAATTAGGTACATAATGAAAAGGATAAAATGATACTTTTCATAAATTTAATTTCTATTATTATTTAGGATTTCAAAAAGATAGATATTTTGTTATAAGTATTATTATAACATATAAATTTGTTTTTTATATTGTTATAATTTGTTTTATTTTTTTAGATATGAACTAATTACATTAAATAGATAAGAAATGCCTACATAGAAATTATCTAGTTAAAAATTAACTAAAATAATGGAGTGAAAAAATATTTATTATTATGTAAATTGATTTAATTATTATATTAAATATATTTTTAGATGAATGATTCATTTCTCAGGTGATTGAAAATAATTTATTTTAATTCCATAATTTTATTTATTTTTATAAATTTAAAATTAATTGAATAATTCCAAAATTTATATTTCTATTATTTTATATGAAATGATATCTGAAATGATTTAAAATTAATAATAAACCTATATTTTGACAATTTATTGAATGTGTTATCAAATATCAAATATTTTCAAATCATGGAACATGTATTATTTTATAGTTACTGTATTGAATTCTAAATAGGAAATAAAATTAATTTAGTATGGTTCTAGTTAACAGGTTTTTTTCAATAATCTTGTTTTTATGTTAAAATTTATTTTCAACACACATAGGTTATATATTAGAGAAAATAAATTTGAAAATTAGCATGTGTTTGTAAAAATTATCAAATAATTATCACTTTATTTTAGTCATAATGGATAAATAACTAATATTGTAATACTAGTTACCATAATGAAAAAAATGAATATAATTATGAATCTATTACGGTAAGGCACAAAATGATTATATTTTTGTGTGTTTTTTGTTGGATTCTATTAATATGTTCATAAAACCCCTATTAATACAATATCTAGAATCCACATGATGTTATATTGAAGACACAATAGTGAATTCTTTCGATTATTTGTAAAATGAAACCCCTCCTCAACTATAAAATAAAGCTCACTCCCCAGAATTATTTACACCTCTAAATTCATTTGTTTCATATAATATTTACCATACTAACATCAATAATTCCCTACCATAATAATAGATTTCATATATTTTATGTAAATCCAACCATGTAATTTCATTGGTGTGAATAAAAAGGAGTTACTCAATTTTGCGGTAACGTTCATCAACGAGCATTTTATTTATTTATTTATCCATAATCATAAATTATTCATATAACATGATGATGAAATAATATAAGTATCTTATATATACTTATAGTTTATTTTTAAATATTAATTACATCAACTGCATACACTTCTTTCAATTAGGTTATGATGTCATCATTTGTTTGCACGATGTACTATGGCCTCCTGAAATGATGACATTTATTTTCATTACCACCTCTCACAGTAGGGTAAAATGATAGATATAAACTCTAATTATGATATGAATAAAATAATTATACATATTTTTTCATTATATTTTAAATATCACTTTTACATTTCATAAGGTATACAATAATGTCACTCATGTATACAAAGAACTAATGCCTCGTAAAATGATATGATTCGTTACTCACAAACACACTACACAGAAGTTAATAACAATAAACATAATAAATATATTTCATAAAATTGAAATATTGATGACATTAATGACATAATTTTAATTCCTTAAATATAATATATCAATTTTTTCTTAACTTTCAAGTCATTGAATAAGATATAACATCATTCGTGGACATCTGGACTACAGCCTCCTTCAACTGATGTGATTCCTTTATTCAACACCACATCACAGAAATTATATATAAAATTATTTATAAATAAATAATATGGTTTTTATGATATTATCTTCTAATAATGATAATATATTATTTAACTTTATTCCATGATGATCTCTGCAAAATTGAAATGTTCCTCATATGTATGTAAGTCATACCATCTCCATGATTGTAACATTAGTTTATTTCATATAAAAAATTAACAATGGGTTTAAAATGTATAAATTATGAGTCAATATGATAATTAGTTATGGATTGTGATTAATTATATGTTTAAATAAATACCTATTTTACCGTATTCAACCCACCAAAGACTTTTTTGACATAGAAGCCAAATTTTATCAAATCATCCAATGTAATATTTATCTATTAAGTAATTGTATATAAAATGTTGATGAGTAAAATAATTTTAAAAATAAAAAATAAAAATATTATCATGATATTAAAAAATTAAAATAGTTTTATTATTCTGTATGATAAATAAACAAATTAAAAGTCAATCTCAGGGTAAGGGTTTTCACATATCAATTTCATTTATATGAGTTATATGTCTTAGAAACCACATATTTTCTCTAATTTTTTTACAAACAATCCATTAATTTATATTATTATTATTATCCTCATATTTATGTAGATTTACATACCCATTTTAGGATTTCTCCATCATGGAGATTACGGTTTCAATTTTACAAATGTAGTAAGGGACATCACCTCAATTTCATTTTATTATATTGTATTTTTTATGTAATAAACCTATACTATAATATAAGATGTATATATATCTCCCTTGAAATTATATATCATTTATTTATCTATTATAAATAAATTGAACATTTTTTAATTTTACTATTTAATTGTGATTTGGAATCAATTGTTTACCATGTGATAATATATTTTTCTATTTAAAAAACATTTAATATTTTTCAATAAAAATCTATTTGTTTTCCATGTCCATGTTATTTAAATTATATGGTGAAAATAATTATATATAGATAAAATAGTTATAAAGTAAATTTTATTTCATTTTTATACATTAATTTCAAATTTTTTTAATGAAATCATTTTATGTGTAATATATAGATCATTTTGATGAAATACTAAAAGAATGTACTTTTTTTAACGTTTTCTGTGACCATGAATTTTCCACTGAAGTGACCATTATTTGATTTCAAGATTCAAATTTCATGATTTCATGTTTCATTTAATGAAATCCACATTTTCGTTTTTTTTATTTTGAAATTGAAATTGGTTTTCAATTGTAATTATTATTTTGGTATTAGAAAGAATTTTTAAATGAAAATTGTATGTGATATCAAAAAGATTGGTATTTATGAGATTAAAAGTGTTTTTAAAAAGTTAATGAATAATAATGTTTTATTATTGCTATGGTACATGTGAATTTTAAATGAAAAATGGGTACACATAGTTTTCTCTAGGTGATCCCATTATAGATTATATGTTGCAACCTCCCAGATAGTACTATCTGAGCCCATTATAACTAATACATTGTGGTGGCACATAGAGAATTATGTGAGCCCATTATAGATTATATGATGGGGTAGTCTAGAATGATCATGGTGATTCCATTATAGAATAAAATATGGGTAATCCAAGATATTTTGAACAATGAAATTTCGTACTTATTATATTGAATGATGGTCGTATGCTTATTAAAGATACAATGGTTTTCAAAAGTGTGTTATGAATATGATGCTCTATTTTTCTGAAAGGGTGTTTAATTTCATTATATTGTCTTATAATGTTTCTTATTGGAATTATTGATATCACATGGCTCATTATTATTTATTTTTAATACTCATTATCCTTTTGTGTTTTCATATTTTAGGATTTGATAATGGATGAGTATGAGTTCATTTATGATTCAGTCATGCACTCTAATTATGTCATCATATCCTTAATCACTCCTAATTCTCATTAATGACATTAAATTTCTAATTATTTCTTTCAACAAATAGTGAATTTTATATCACAATTATTATGTTTTATTATCCATTGTTCATAAATAATGAGTATCAATGACTTGTGTCTGGAATGGATTTCTTTTGTATGACAAAGAAGACATAATTTGAAAAAAGAATCAACATGTAAAGTGTTAGAAATAAATATTTGAATGCATTTGTATTGTTTATTTAGTATTTTTTCCCTAGTTGAAAATAAAACTAGACCTATAAGGTCACAAATAATATAAATTAATAATTTTTAATTTTTAATTATTTATGTTTTGGATGGAATAAAATTGGTCGCAATTTCCAGCATTAATTCTAGAACTCTGTTTTTTACAATTTATGTAGTGGATCTGAGAGTGTGGGTTCGGGGATATTAAAAATATATACACACACTCCTGAACTATTCTATCATATTTACCTACCAAAATTACCATTAGTTGGATAAAATTAAAACTATTCTTATACACCTAGTCCCCCAACCATGATAACACACTGTTTATCCATAAATAATAAAGACTACCCATAGTACTCCTCTTTAAAAATAGAAAAATAACCGAATATAATATCTAATATATAATTATTTGTCATCCAATGAACTCCCAAATCTATATGCATCTATCCCTTATCACTCCATGTTTTAAATGAAGAAAATCATTCTTGATCATTATGGATCATTACAAAGGAACATGAGACCAAATAATGATAAAATAGCATGTCTTATCATCATACAAAAAACATGAAATCAATGAATATGTAAGAGGAATATATTTATAATAATGAATATCATATGTGTTAGGTATTTTTAGAGAATATATAATATTTTATAGAAGTATGGAATAAAATTGATAATAGGAAAAATTGTTAACAAATTCATTTGTTTCCACCATTAAATTTTCCTAAAAATACAATGTATTTCCCCCATTAATTTTTGTGAAAAAATATTTACTTATGTAAATATATTATAATTTTCTATTATTTAAAACTATAACCAATGAATTGGTGGGAAATATCTAATCACATACATCCTCACCAATACATAAGAGTTACACTTCAAATAAAATAATTTATCTTATTATTAGTAACACATGTGATGAAAAATTGGTTTGATAAATTTTCCCATGGTATAAATAGACATGGTATCTTGATAGAAAATAATGGATCATCACAAAAATAGCACGTGTTTGGTAATTTATAAAACATTAATTTATTGGAGAACAATCCCTATAAAAATAATGATAAATAAAAAAAATATATTTTTCTTTTAAAAGTTTCTTAATATCTTCCGAAAAACATATTTTTGGGTTATATTCCCAAAATAGTTTTTCACTAAAATAATTAGGAAAAATCATAAAAAATCATTAAAAAATTGAACATAGTAGAGTTCAAAAAAAAAATATATATGTCAAAGTATGATGGAGAATGGATGAATATATGATAACTGAATGGAAAAAAGTTCTAAATATTTATAAATTATTATTTTAAAAATCTACACTGTTATTAGGATATAAAAACAATGGTTTTAAAATAAACTATAATATAAGGTTAATGGTGATAAAAACCATTTGCCTTTACACTATATAATGGATAAAATTATATGGATGAAAAAATGGGGATTTAAAATAAAAACGCATTAAAAATATATGGGAATTTTTCTTAACAATGATTAATTTCTTAAAAATAATAGTCATGTCAATGAAAACAAATTTTATGTGAAAAAATATTTTACTAGAAAAGAATATTGATATAATAAATAATATTATCATATTTCATAGATGATCATACATGAAAATGTTTTATAAAAAAAAGAATTTATAAAGACCTAAGGAAATGATTTCACTCGCAAAAACCCCTTGTGACCTGGGTAAAAATTCAATCAAATGTCCCACAAAATAGAGAGAATGAAATTAAATTCAAATAAAATTGATAAAATATAATTCATGATATATTAAATGAAATATTAAGTATAAACCAATGACTAAATATTAATTTTTACCTAAATATAATCTATGGCCCATTGATGGGAAATTTGAACGAAATCTCATACCTTTATTTCCACATGGTTGAATGTCTAATAACCTCCTATATCAATGAAATGAATATTTTAATAAACTAATTTCGAAAAATATTCAGCTATATATACATATCTATTTATGACATTCATTTATAATGAGTCAAAAAATTAACATTAGTTATTCACCATATATTATGTCAATCAGGTGTCAGAAATATGGATTATTTTGAACTAGTTTTGTAATGGGATTGTGGTTATTAATTATTCACCAATAAATTACATATTATACTAGGAACCAGAAGATGTTTTGGAAATATTTATTAATTTATTAATTTTCTTTCATAATATATTTTTACTCCTTTTTGGATGAAAAATGTAGATTAGCTTGTTTTAGTAAGTTTAACAACTAAAAGGATGTATTTTAATATCATTATATGATATTAACATTATTAATCCAGAATAGATTCTATATCAAATATAAATTATTATTTTATGTTTTTAACAAAATCTAACATTCCATAATCAACCATGATATATAGTTTTTTACATGCCCCATTTAGGTTGTAAAAATCACCCAAACAAGAGTGTGTTATAATGATTAAACAATTAAAAGAAATTTATAATATAATGTTAATAATTTTTATAAAAATAAATAATATGTAAAATGTCTCATATATCTCCATATAAATAATTATTCAAAAAATCCATGATTGGTTATTTTGAAAAATTAAATTGGTTTTTCGTAGAGGCAGGAGTCTCCATGTACACAAAATTAACAATCCCATTTCCAAAAGAATGGTTGGAATTGTTGTATAATAAAATTGATCAGTTAAAAATATTATTTTTCAAATAGAAAGCCTATATATTCATTAAATACATTATTTATAAATTATTTTATTGAAGGTCATTGAATATAAACTGCAACATGTCGTGGGGGTGGTTATCAACATGTATGCACTATCGATGTAATTTTTTCGGAGCAGATAGAAATGATTGAATATTTTTTTATATTTAATATAATTAAATATATATATATATATATAATAATTATGTTATAATAATTATATTAACATGGCTATAAATTATATTATTAATTACTATATTAAAAATAAAAGACTAATAAAAGGTAGTAATGACATCATAAGTATCGATTTTCTCTTTAAAAAGTCAATAAATATAGTGGACCTAAGTAAAAAAATGTTGACCATAAAAATACATATGTGGGGGAGTGTTATTGGTGGATTTAATTATTTATAAATATGTAGAAATGAAAAGGTGATTTTTATCATTAAAGGGTAGATATGGAATCATTTTATAAGATAACAAGGGGCTGTTTTTAAAAAAATCATCATTTTTAACTATGTCTTGACACTATTCATGTATTAATTACCTAAATGATGGAATAGAGGGGTTGTGGTAAAATTGGATTTCAAAAATTATATCATAAATTAATTTTGTGATATTTTATTAATGATTAGTGGTTTTTTAGTTTTCACTATTTACCCAAATTTACTTTTACCATGGTAATAAATTTTAAAACATAGTAATTAACATTAATGACAAAAATTATGAGTGGGTCCTTTTGAAATAATTAGAATCATCTGATTGAAAATTTTAAAATCATTTTTTACATAAAATTTATATATGTCTGAAAATTTTATTCAGAATTATTAATAATATTTTTCATAAAAAGAGTCATTATAGAAATAATGTTTCTTGTTTCAAATATTTATATAAGATAAAATTATCTTTTATAATTAATTTAATGAAATTAATTTTTTTAATAAAATATAAAATAATATATATGATGATTTAAAGGTAATCCAAAACCAAATGTCACCATCAAAACACATAATTATAATAAGTGATTGAATATTGTTTTTTATTAAAGTATCATTTTTATTTTAATTAAAAAAATGAAATAGGATTACAAGTACCTATATAATTTTCAAACAAATAGTTATTTTCCTTATATATATATTACTACATTATTTGTTTTTTATTAATTTAACATAAGATTACATAATTATAAGACCATACGGTGTATAATTTTTTCAAAAACATTATTTTTCAACTGAAAAAACAACATTTTCAGATAAAATAAAAAACATCATTCAACGCAAATTTTTATGAATATAATTAAAAAATGATTTCTTTTTATAATAGTAAATTTAAAACTTGTAAAATTATATTTTTACTTAATATACATAATTCAATGATAATGGATATTATTTCAAATAACCATTTTCTTTATTAACTATTATTAATTATTTAACATAAAAATATTTAATGGTTTTACATATTTGAATTTATTAATGATTTTTCAGTAAGTTTTTACAAATTTGTAATAGTTTGTTTTACTAATTTCATGTGTGTTATGAACTTCATCAAACAAAACATTATTTAATTTCAATAATTTCAAGTCGATACATTCTAACCCACTTAAAACATTAATCCTTGAAATTTTACTAACATCAGGAAAATAACAGAGGTTAATTTTCTATCATAACCACATTATGTTTCCATGTATTTTCCTTTAACCTATGAATATTCCATAGTAAATTGAGTAGATAATTGGTCTACGTCTACGAAACCTTATCAATTTGATCATGAATTTCTAATGGTTTTTCCTCATTTACATGATCACGTTATATTTCAGATCTCTTGAATTTAGTACATTTAATTATTCTATTATATACGTCAATAAATGTGATAAATGGAATAAATTATGTACTAGGGAGAGGTCATGAGGTATTACTATGTGATAATATAATTCCTCAACATGATAAAAATATCCATGGGACAACAAATGGACCAGGTTCCATTTCTTCGCAAATCACATTACCGACTTTTATAGAGATATTTAGAGGGATAAATATTCAATATCATCAGAGTCTAGATCCCATTTATTATTATCGCAGTTTATATTCTTTCAAATTATTACTTATTTAAAATTTAAATGAATGGTTTGGACCCTCAAAATCATTTTTCTACAAGGATATGACCTATTTTCTTTCTCTCTGCAACATTTTCCCATAATGTTAGAGTCCAAATTCTCTTCCAAATCATAGTCACAAATTTTTTCATATGAATTATAGAATAGAACACTTTATTGTATTGTCATTTTATAATGGTAAGTTGCCTATATAAACTCCCTTGGAATTATGTTGACCAGATCTCATCACATCCTTCATTGTTGGGATGATACTCTTCGATAGACCATATATCTGACTGTGATAAGTTGTTTTGAAATTCAACTCTATCTCAAATGATTTATGAATAATTAAAAAATATAATGAGGTAAACGTTATATCTCAATCATATAAAATGGAATGTTTCAGACTTGAAGTCTTAAAACATCACCTTTTTACATTTTAGAATGTTACTGAATAATGAAATCATATTTAATGGAGAAAAAATGTGATAATTTGGTAAGGGGATAGACTAAAAGTTACACAACATTTTATACCTTAGTAACTTGTGGTATATTGACAATAATATCCATGAAAATGTTTTCCAGTTTATAATTAGTGCTGAAAATTTTGGAAATATAACTTTACACATTTATCATTTAACATTAACATTCAAGTATAACATGTATCGAGTTGTGTATTCCATGATTTTATGATTCCCATTTTTATAGTAGAAGTATTGTTTTATCTTAATATAGCATAATACTATTGGGATAAATAATGAAGGTTCATCCAGGCGAATAATTCCACTATTACATATTTTTTTCTTGTTTTTATGGGAAAAATATCTTGGTTCCAAAATATTTAACTGCATCTTTATCATGGATAAAAATTGTAATAATAAATACATTTTCTAAATTTTTTCATTAATTTTTTTAGATACATTTATCTTCTCATGAATGGATTGTTGAGAAATCATTCCTGAACCACAATATAATTCTCGTTCAATTATGTTTTCAGGCTTCATGTATTGTAAATCCATGAGTAATGAATCTTTTTCAATTTTCATTATGGATAAGATAGAATTATCCGTCCTTACCATGGAAACAAAAAAATTATTTTAATTCATAGGGTTGTAATCTAGGGATAATTATATCCTTTTATCAATTAAAACATTTATATTTTATGAATGATTAACTCTTTTTGTGTGAATATATACATAAGACACTTATATGTAATATAAACATCACACTTCTCTCCATATAAATGATGAAGAAAAATTTTCAATGAAAATTCATTGATCACAACTTTTATATCAGGAATTTTATAGTTATACACATTATTCTTTATTTTTAAGGATGAAAAAAAATTTCCTTCACCTTATACATAACAATTTTACTAAAATACAGCAAATATGAATAACTATATATCACAAACAATTCTATACTACAGGGTACTGAAAGAACATACATGGTGACCAATGTCCACTTAATATCTATATACATTTCTTCATATTACAATGATAGGATGAACATCAAATGCTTTTGGGTCACCTTGATTTGTGTATTGGAATATCATGAGAAGCTTGTCACAAAATGTTTTAGTATCTAGATATTATATGAAATAATAATATCTTAGTTATAGTGGTTGGTATTGAACAATTTTCAATAAAATATATATTTGATGTGTCCACAAATATAACCTCACTGTTGATAACAAAACTTAACAAGGTTAATTTATGAAACAAAAATTCAAACTTCCTAAACATTTCTTATATTTTTTTATTTTGTAAGGTCCACAAAACAAATAAAAAATGATCTACAGGATCTAACTTACTCTTAAAATATATTATAATTTTATAAATAAATACTACCCAAAAAATTTCAATGAAATATCAAAATAATATATTGATCTAGTATATACTAATAGAAGGAGAATTTTAATGTCTAAATAGAATCACTATAAATTCACATTAATCATAGATAATACATAGAAATGTACTAGGTATATATTCCATTATGAATTTCAATTGATAATATCATGAAATAAGGGAACTATTTTAGAAATATTGGGATCTTATAATTGATTGAAAAATTCATCAATAAAGGGAAGTAGATATTTATTCTTTGAGATTATCATATCATGGTCATAATAATAAACATAAAGGTGTACTGATATTCCCATATTCAAATAACACTGTTTCATCCATAGGTGAATGATCGAGCATAAAAATACATCAACAAACTTTTATTTTAGTTTAATTTTAATTCATCCAACACAATAAGATAGTTTCTATAAGGGATCTTTTATAATGTCCTAGAAGAATGAATAACATCGATTAAAAACACACTCTCATGATCTTGTAGAAGGCTTTTCAGTATATTTAGAAATATAATATTACACCCCCATATAATAGGCTTGTCATTATATTTTTCCTTCAACCATAGTGTTTTTAGTTTAGAGTGCATAATTTATTATTATCATGACCCATATTGTAGAGTTTTATTTGGAATTGAGATCATAATCTTCCTTTTATTGGTATTTTTAAGAGGATGGATAGGGTTATGGGATAATATATCCTTATCCTAGAAATTGATATATTCTTAATGTATGTATATCCAATAAATATATAATATCACATAAAATTATTCCAATGGAAGAAGAACATGATATGTAGGTGGTATGTTCACACAGACCTCTATCAAAGAAGTCTTAAATAACATAGATGATATCATATCTCCACCATGGGTTTTCATAGATTGCTCATTATTCCTGGTTAAACATTCATAAGAGTCATGTGTGATAAATAAATCATAATGGATGTATATATGCTAACTTATTAACTTGTATTCACCAATCTATGGTATCTTTGGTATTAAAATTTTCTGGTTCTCTACCCTAAACATATTTAAATCCATCATCCTGGTTCATGTATAGAAAGTGAATCACCTAAATCATATCCCTCCTGAATTCCTATCATTGTGTTCAGTATTAGGATGCATCATCACGATCAAGGGAGATGATCAAGTCTTTTCTCTACCATCCTTTTTATTAGAGATTACCACTAGTTTAATCTATTTCTTAACTACATTCACATTCCAAAATCCAAACATTGATGCATTTCAGGGGAAAAATATAATCCCTACATTATATAAACATTGAGATGTAATCTAAAAATTAAAATAATTTATGTAGTTCCCACTAAATTTCAATGAACATATCCCCAAAATAAATAATCCATTCCCTGGATGATAAATATTGAGACACAATATAAACATAAAAATAATACATTTATTTCATTGTAAAATTATTGCATTCCACAAACTATCACACAAACCAAGGAATAATGGTTTTTTTCATAGAGACTGTCTATATAAGTGTCATATTTTACTACACTTATAAACATTAATACAAGTTCATTTTTTTATATACCCTCTTTTAGACATCACTTATGAAAATAATGTCATCCTAACCTGGGGAATGGAAACATATGAATGGGTGAGCATGAATTCCGTATCAAGGAAAAATAAAATCTAGTTAAAACAGCAAGATCTTAAATATGAGGAAAATCATGATTAGGGGTGTAATTTCAACGAAAAAGAGCATGATATAATACTTGACAAAAAATTGATTCGTAATCTAGGATCATTACATAAGAGAATAATACCATAAAAAAGTCATAAAATTGTAACAGAAACATATCACGGACATGAAATCAATATATAATATAGAATAATTTATTAAGAACATTTAATACCATAAAAAATTGGAATTTTATGAAAAGAAGTAATTATTGATAATTTTTGGAATTGACATATGAATAATAAAACATTGTGAACAAATCCATGTATGAAATCTATATAATTTTATGAAATAATCCACATATGATCACAATTTTTTTATGTGAAAAAATCCATATATATATATATCCCAAAAATCATTATATCATGAGATAAAGAACCACAAAAAAATCATTGGTTGGTGATATAGAACCCATCCCTTCATAGTACATATATATGAATCCCGTATAAAATCTAATCATTAATAATATAATAAAAATATGATGGGATGAAAAATGGTTTTAATGAAATTTGTAAATGTGATCACATAAAACACAAGAACAATTGATACTAAAAAAATGACCGCCCAAAAAGATCACATATTAGTTGATTTATAAACAATGAACTTTTTGGACTATAATCCTTTAATAATATAATAGAAAAAACTAAATGTATTTTTCTAAAAAAAACCTTCTATAAAATCAACGTAAAAGTTGTGATTTTCCTGTCATATTCCAAAACCATTTTTAAATGAAGTTTAAAAGTAACAAAACAATTTTTTCAAAACAAATTCCAAATAAATACATTGATAGTGAAGAAATAAAATGTCAAAATTTGATGTTTGAGGGAAGTCAATATGTTCATTTAAAAGAAAATCCTTCAAAATAATGTGAAACTTATTTAATACAATACCCGAATCAGTAAAGGTATATTCAATATTTTATTTAAAAATAAAGAGGATTATAAGGATCATTAGATATAAAAAATTTGAGTTTACCCTATCAAAATTAGAAAATTTTTGCGAAGTAAATTCGTTAAAATAATGAATAAATTCATTAAATGAAATTAGAATTATTCTTATCAAAATTTTCTTTCTATAAAAAATAAATTCTTCAATGAAGAAGTATATGTTTTGGTAAAATATTTCACAAATAATAATGTCAAGATCTAGTATTAAATTAAAATAGGTTTTATACAACTGTATCTAAAATGTATTTTGACAAAGGGGTGTTCATATGACCCATGTAAAGGATTTTGGTCATGAAAACCTGTTACGGCCTTGGTAAGAATTCAATAGAAGTCCCCATAAAATTGATCTAATGAAATTATTCATAATATATAATAATGAAAATATAATTGAAGATATGTTATTTCAAATTATATGTATACAGTTAAAATAAATTATAATTGTAGTATAAGTATGAACTATGTATCAATGAAAGGAAAATGTAGATGAAATCACTTACCCTTACCCTCACTTATTCAGATGGGATATAACCACAAGTATCATACAAATTTCTATATTAATAAAAATTTTAATAACCATATTAATTTAAATAAGATTTTATAAAATTTCTTTATAAATATTCTATACAAGAAATTTATTTAGTTGTCATTTATTTTCAAAATCATCTACCATAAATCCTGAAAATTTTGACCTCTTTTTTATGGGAAGTGTAGTTATACATTATAATACAAAATTTCATAATTCCAATATCATAATAAGTACTATAATCAATGTTTTTAAAAGATTTATAAATTCATAATTTCATTAAATACATTTTTTTTGGTAATTTGTTTTGAATAATGAATACGAGGTTGATCATGTTTGATGAGTTTAGGTAAAAAATGATACATATGAATATAAAAATTATGTATTTATATTATATATCCAAAATAATTATTATATATTTAATAAATAATCATTGCATGTATTTATAATAATATATAATTCATTAATCCACCACAATATAAACCTAATCCATCACTCATGTAGGTCATAAAAATAACCTAAAAAGTGTGTAGTATAATATTTGAATGAGTAAGAGGGTGTTATTATATAATGTTAATGTAAAATAAATAGAATAATTAAAATTCCATTAGTATAATATATCATCATTAATCTTATTTTTAAAGAATTACATTAATGGTTGCTAAGAAAAATGAAATTCATTTTTTTTGGAGGCTGTAGTTTACACATACGGATGGGTAATGAATCAGTTTCTCTATGCATAGATGTTATGATGTTCTATAAAAATGATATTTTAATTTTTTTTCTAAAATATATGACCTATTTATTCATAAAATTCATCCTTTATACCAACCTCTATTTACTGTGTTGAAATACACACTATATCACATCATGGATGTGGTCATCAATAAATATGCTTGATCAATGATATTTTTTATTTTACAGGATTGAAAATATAGATTTTTTTTTTCAAATTTATATAAGGAAAATTAGTTATACTAAATATTATAACTTATTTATATTTAAATGGTTTTAAATTATTTCATTAATAATTATAATAAATGTAAATACTAAGGGAAGGTAATATTCACATTGTAATTTTGAGTATTTTGTTAGAAACAATTCATAGAAATGAATGAGAGTGGACACATTATTGGGAAAAAATAATATGGGGATGAGAGGGGAATATTGGAGGATAAATTTTTAGATTTTTATTGTGTAATTTTAATGTAATTTGTAACATTATATGGATTAATTTTTATCCTTCTAAAAGTGAAAAATGGGATCTTTTGGAAATAGACATCATTTTTTAAAATAATATGAAACAATCAAACCATTAGTGTCTTAAAATTTGGAAAATGGGGGAAATCCAATTCTATGGTCTAAAAAACCCTCATAAATTCATTTTGAGACATGTTAATATTGATTGATGTCATTTTTTACTTTTGACATTATACCTAGAATAACATAAACATTGGTAAATAATTTTAAAATTTATTATTTTTAAATAATGAATAAAACGATAATTGGATAAATTGAAATTATTTTAATATTAATATTTAAAATTTCTATAGTCATTTTTTCAATAAAATATTATATAGTTTGGAAATTATTATTTTATAATTTTCACACATAATCACATAAAAACAATTTGTTAGATAAATATTTTTTTGAACATTAAATTTGTATACAAGATATATTTATATTGGATTATGTGGTCAATAAACCAAAATGACTTATTTTGAATAAATAATGTGAAGGGGGTGTTCCGGGAAATATAAAATTCAATTTCACTATATAGACACATAATTAGAGGAAACTAACAAAAATAGTTTTCTTATTATTGAATCATTTTGATATATTTTTAAAAATAAGGGACATATGATTATATGTTCATATAAAATTCTAATCTCTATAATTTAATTCCATAAATAAATATTTTATTTATTTATTTATCATTTAATCGTATATGTTTTTCTTAATTAATTATAACATCATAACTATTTAATGTTTCAAAAAGCATATATTTTTCACTTATAATTACTTTTTTACAAAAGAATTTAAAATTCCTAATATTTAGTTTCTTAAATTAGGTATTAAAAATTATATTATATAAAAATTTTATTCATAAAATTTTGTGCTTTTCTTTATAAAACATATTGTAAAGAAAATAAATTTTATTAAAGATAACCCATTTCAATATTAACTCGTATTGTGATGACCCAGACCCTCATGGTACTTTCCCTGGAAAAATTTGGATCCTAACTGTCGTGCCTCGGCTTGAGACCGATTGGCGCCACCGATCAGTGTCACCCAGCCTTTTTGTGGTTTTCTTCTACAGCCCTTCCCGTAACCCCACTTTTAGCCCCTTTTCATCCTTTAGGAGTGGTTCAAGGCCATTGGTAAGTCCTTAATCAATGTTTTAAATTCCTAAGAGTAGGGCGATCCTCAACGGACCCGGCTATGTGTCTGCGCACTGTGCCCCTCCTTTTCTTTTATTAAATTCCTTAAAATCACAACAGTGAACACATTTCCGATGGAAATCCTTTCCATCGTGCGTAACCACCCAACCGCGTGGGGAGTCACGATCTGACTTTACAGGCGTTCAAAACTCCCATATTCCATTACAATGGGATTTTATCTATATAACTTACCAGAAGTCCTTCCCTATTCTTTTTCTTCTAGACTGGCTTCCTTTCATCCCTTGGTGAGTTTGGAGTTTCTCTTCCCCAGAATTGTGGTGCGCCTGTGCTCAAGTGGTCTAGTCCTTAGAGTTCCCGACATCCCTCCCCTGCAAATTGCGCATCCCCTATTCATGGTGTGTGGAGAGAAACATCGATCCTTGATCAGTCAAGTAGGGATTCCTCCTTCGTCTCTCCTTACTGTGTATCATGCGGGGTGGGTATGCTTTTTCCTTGTGAGGGGATTGATGAAGCCCAATGCTAATGAAGACAATAAATGAACTTTTAAGAATGAGGGGAGTGTGATTGATGTTCTGTTGAACTCATTCGCATTGATATACATTGTGAATTATATGGGTTCCTACCCACTGAAAATCATGGTCGTTGGTGGTTTCATTCTCTGTGCACTAGTAAACCCCAACTTCATGTGATCATTAAATGGTTTGTATTGTGGTTGTGAACCTTTTATATGTAAGGGAATCGGGTTAATTACGTATTTACAGCTAAATAAATTTAAATCACTAGGATCAATCCTTTCTGGGTCAACCCCTATTAAAGAGCAGCGAATTTGAAATCATGGAGTTTGTTAAATATTATGAATCTGAAAATACCGGCATGGCCCTCCTATGTGTTGGTGGTAGTTTTTGGTTTTTTTTCATTCACTGGCCGATTGATGGGTGATGTGGGCAGGGATGGGATCCCCTATTGGATTTCTTTTAGTGGTTGTGAATTTAAGGTTGGGTGGTTGCTAGCCTATATCACAAATTGGGGTGGAATCCTCTGTTGTTGAAGGACCGTTGGCTCCTGGGTTTTGAGAACATGGGGAATTATCTTGGGGGTTTCCTTATTTTCAGTACATTGAAGGACCTCTTATCCCTTTTGTTGTTGTGGATTTACAAGAGAACTGGGTGTGAATGCTTGAATTACTGTTTGATTATACTCATTATTTGGTTTGTTCTTATGCTTTCTAGTTTCCCAAGTAGGTGCAGAAACTTTTTTAAAAATTATTACTAATCATGAAAATAAGGTTGGGACAAATGGGTTGGTGTGGTGTGGGTTGTGACTCGGATTTGTGTGCTTTTGTGTTCTTTAGGTAGGCTGAAGAAAAACCTAAACATGGGTGAGTGCTTTTTACCTATATATATACTTGCAGTTTTGTGTTTCTTGTTCATGCCCCACCCAAGTTGGGCACATAGTGCCGAACACCCCCATTTCACGGGGAGGGTGTTTTCCCAACACTTCCTTTAGTGGCTGGTTATTATCTCCTTTCTGCTCCCTTTCCCAGATAGCCCCATTATTTTCGGGTAGGTTGTGTTAGCCTGATGTCCAATATTAGCCCAAGAACCTTCGGTCAGGGTACTATGGTGGATGGCCCAGGAGTGTGCAGGAAGGTGGTTTCCAAAGTGTCTCCAGGATGAGGCCCATGTGTTTTCAGGCGTGGAAGTAGATCTTTTAGACCAGGTGTCTTCAGGTATAGTGGTGGTAGTTCTCTCCAATTTGTTTGCAGGTGTGGTTACGTTTGACAGTTGTGGCCCGGGTGTGTGCGGGCGGGGTTTGGCAGTGGGACTGCGTGAGGTAATGGCCCAGGTGTGTGCTGGTGGGGTGTGGAAGGGGGACTGCGGTACGAATGGTGGGATTGGTTCAATGCGTAGGATGTCTTCAATAACTAGTGGGGAAGTGGTGCGGGGTACCCAAACATTGAAGTTCTTTTACTCTACATTACCTTGCTTTCTTTATTTGGTGAGTGTGGTCAGTGAGTGGGATGGAGGAACTCCTTGATAGTGTTGGTGAACAATTTCTCACGGGACATTATTATGTTCCCCGACTTGTACACGAGAGTCTTTGGTTTTTCCATACTGAGTATACTTGTATGCTCACCCTGTGTATATAAAACTGATTTCAGGTTTCCAGGAGGACTTCGGGCATCGCACGGGATCATACTAGCTTGGAACTTTGGGGCAGTTTCTGTTTCCGTTTTCCTTTTTCTTGGTATCTTTTTACCTTGGGGGTTTTGCAGCTTGTATCATTTACTTTTGAACATGCATGTGGGAATGGTTTACCTTTTTGTATTTATTTGTCTTTCAGTTTTAGTGTTGTTGGGTTTCATCATCTTATCTCCCGATCCTATAAAACAAAGGGCAATGCCTTCCATTTGTGTGTGATTTCAATACCCATGGTGCTAGTTGCCACTCCGAGACCTATTAGAGGCGGGTTTCAGGGGTCATTATCTCTTTTTCAACATAAGAAGGAAGGGCGTGGAAATCTTCTAACCCTTCCCTCCTTTTGGTGAAGGTGGGTCGTGACAGAATGGTATCAGAGGCAGGTTGAGAGATATGATGGAGTCTGGAGTTAGGAACAATGAGGATTATATGGGATGGTAGGGAAACAGTGTTGGGTGAACTTGGTGCATGAATTATGCTAGGGAAGATTGGCTAGGACAAGGGATTTTAGTGCCCCCTGTGATCTGATGCAAGGACTATGGACCTACTGAATGACCAAGTGAGGCCACACTGATTTCAGGGTACAGACCCTAGGAAAGGTACATACATAATAATTACTTGTGTTATAGTGTTTCGTGGGTGCTTGGGGAATTAAAATAAATAAGAAGTTTAAGAAAAAAATTTAAGAGAAGTACTCTGCAATACATGGGCTTATGCATTCCTTGTTTACCGTGTAGCTATGGAACCTGGGAGGCGACCACGTGTGGTGCAGGCGATCGAGGCCCAAGAGACTACCTTGGATGATCAAAAGAGGGCTGATCGAGATCGAGGAGGAGGATGACCAGTGGAAGAAGACGCTTCGAGCCTACTATCGACAGACCCTTGAGAAGTATGAGGGAAGCACCTCTGACATGAAGACAGAGGGCTGTATAGAAGATTTGGTGATAGAATTAGGCCTAATTTAGGCTCTTCTTGAGTACTGGGTTCCTTTGGCCATCATCCAGATGTGGGGATCGGCGCATCAGTGGTGGACTCTTTACCTGGGAGAGAGGAGAGAGGCGGAGGTGGCATGGCCTAATTTCGAAAAGGAGTTTCGGGCGAAATTCCTCTCTTTTATGATGAAGGAAAAAAAGTGGCAGGAGCTAATCTCCTTCCAGAAGGGGAGTATGTCAGTAAGGGAGCAAGGAATCAAGTTCAAGGACCTCCTACGTTTTTCTCCGGACCTCTTCCCAGATGAGGAGTCTCGGTCAAGACGTTTAGAGGAGGCGCTCCGACCCTCCCTCTAGTATGTTGTTACCCCCTTTACCCTACAGACGTACGTGGAGGTCCAAAAGAAGGTCGAAGTGGTGGAGAGGATGCATGCTATGGGAGGTGTGTCATGAGAGGGGATCCATATGGGACCATCAAAGGGGAAGGCCGTCAGCACCAGGCCTCCAGCGTCAGGACCCTCCAGGTTCCGACCAGCTGGGAGCAGTCCGCAACAGTTTCAGTTCTGATCCCCTGGTCCTCTCTCTTTTCCTTCAGGCCTAGGACCGAGGTGACTCATTTTTGGGAGCCATGGACATCTCCAGAGTCAGTGCCCAGACCGAGTATAGTACGACAGTGGTGGACAACCCCAGTACCCACCCCAGCAGCAGCTTCCAGCTAGGCCTTTCCAGCAGCAGCAGCAGGGACATCTAGGTCCCGCTCCTCTGAGCGCAGACGTTGGAGGAGGAGGCCGACCTCAGGGAGCTCCTTAGGGAACTCGACCGGGGCGTGGTCGGGGAGGTAGCCAATAGCCGAGGGGAAAAGGAGATGTGCGTGGATAGTTGCATGCTGCGGAGGCCGCAGTTTTCGCAGGGCCGGAGGTCGTTCATGGTACGATCAGTTTGTTTAGCACCCTTGCTTAATCCATGTTTGATACCGGAGCTTCACACTCCTTTGTTGAACCCAGTCAAGCATGTGCTTTGGGTCTAGAGTCTGAGAGACTTCCAGTGCCACCAGTTCTGATCACACAAGTCAGAGGTCAGACCAAATGTTTATATGTTTTTCGAGGATGCAGACTGATGATAGGGCCACATCAGTCGGTCAGGGATCTACTACTGCTATAGATATGGTCGTATGATGTCATCCTAGGAATCGACTGATTGTTCTCTGTGTGTGACTTCATTGACTGCTTATGAGTAAGGGTTGTGTTCTCATACTTGGGCGGCTGGCGTGCTACTTTCACCGGTGAATGGGGAAGTCAAATGGGCAATAGGTGAGAGGAACCCCTCCTATTCTTGTTAGCCGAGCTATCAGTAGAGTCAGTAGATGATGAGATGGTGGGGGTGCCATGGATCGTCAGTGAGTTTATGGATGTCGTTCTTGAGGAGGTAACGACTCTACCCCCTCGACGTGATATCGAGTTTGGGATATACTTGCATCCTAGTGCACGTCCAATTTCGATGGCCCCTTACCGGATGTCACCTTTGAAACTACGGGAGTTGCAGATTCATATTGAAGATATGATGAAGAGGGGTTATGTTCGTCCAAGTGCGTCACCATGGGGTGCTCTAGTATTGTTCGCAAAGAAGGCAGATGGTGGTCTCAGGTTATGCATAGACTACAGGAGACTGAATCAGGTGATGATCAAGAATCGATACCCTCTTCTGAGGATAAACAATCTTTTTCGACCAGCTGAAAGGGGCATGATGGTTCTCGAAGATCGACCTGCGGTCTGGGTATCGTCAGTTGAGGGTGAAAGAGGGCGACATCCCAATGATGGACTACAGGTGCAGATATGGGCACTTCGAGTTTGTAGTCATGCCTTTCAGTGTTACGAACTCCCCAGCTGTGTTCATGGGGCTTATGAACTCTGTCTTCTGGGAGTACATGGATTAGTTTGTGGTTGTGTTCATCGAGGACATCCCGATCTATTAAAGATCATAGGAGGACCACGTAGAGCACCTGGGTATGGTTTTGGAGGTCCTCTGACAGCAACATCTCTATGGGAAGTTGTCAAAATACATGTTCTGGATGTGAGAGGTAAACTTCCTTGGGCACATAGTGTCCAAAAAGGTGGTGGCGTTGGACCCATAAAAGGTTGAGGTAGTTTTTTCTTGGACAACACCCAAGAATGTGGCAGAGGTTCGTAGTTTCCTCGGGATGGAAGGTTACTATCGGAGGTTTATACCCAACTTCTCCTGAGTTTAAGCCCTTATTACAACCTCGACTAAGAAGGACCAGGCCTTCGTGTGGGGTGACCTATTCCAAACGGCTTTTGGCTTCCTAAAGGAGACACTGGTTAGTGCTTCGGTGCTCAGATTTCCAGAGGAAGGGGTGTTGTTTGAAGTGTTCTGTGATGATTCCGACCGTGGGTTGGTATATGTGCTGATGCAGAAGCGAGGATTGCTCTCTTATGGGTTTAGGCAGTTACGTCCTCATAAACGTAACTATTCCACCCACTATCTATAGCTCGCAGCCGTAGTGTTCACATTGATGTTGTGGTGGCATTACCTCATCAGAGAATGCTTTTTGGTCGTCTCAGATCACAAGATCTTGTGTTATGTCTTTTCCCAGCGAGATCTGAACTTGCGGAAGCAGAGATGGGTTGAGTTCCTCCAAGATTATGACTTCGAGATCTCTTATACTGAGGGCAAGAGAAATGTTAGGGCTGATTCCCTAAGCAGGAAATCATAGAAGGACACGGTACGAGATTCGGCAGATGCCTGGAAGGCAATGGAGGAGTTGGCTCCCTTGCACCTGAATGTGAGGATGGATAGCAGTAGGCGTAGCCTGTATCAGATGACGGTGTAGTCTTCCTTGTTGCAGCAAGTGGGGGAGTCTCAGTGGAGAGATCCAGAGTGCGAAGTGATGTGTGACCGAGTTGACTAGAGAAATGTGCCGGAAGGATGGACGGAGGATGGTCAGAACCAGATGCTTTTCCAGGTGAAGTTTTTTATTCCAGAGGCGATGTGTGGCAAGGTTCTTAGTGATTTCCACAACTCACCCCTAGAGGTACACCTAGGAGTTTCCAAGATGTACCAGGGTCTGAGGAGACTATTTAGGTGTCCCAGAGTAAAGCGAGCAGTGGAAGAGTTTGTGACCAAGTGCCTAGTGTGTTAGCAGGTAAAGGTTGAACACTGTGTTCCAGGAGGCATGTTGTAGTCTCTAGATGTCCCCGAGTGGAAGTGGGAGGACATCTCGATGGATTTCATCATGGGACTACCCAAGGATCAAGGGGGATAAGACTCCATCTAGGTAACAGTGGATCGGTTTACAAAATCAGCTCACTTCTTGGCAATTAAGGAATTGAACCCGGTAAGCACCTTAGCCCAGAGGTACGTGGATGAGGTGGTGCGTTTGAATGGAGTTATGAGGTCCATAGTCTCGGATAGGGATGCACGGTTTACCTCACGAGTCTGTAGGGGATTACAGTAAGCCTTTGGCACCCATCTACACCTTAGAACAACATTCCACCCTCAGACAGATGGGCAGACAGAACGAACGATCCAGACATTGGAAGACATGTTGTGAGCATGTGTTCTGGATTTTGGGGGATCAAGGGTGAAAAACATGACATTAGTGGAGTTTGCCTATAAAAATAGCTTCCACACCACTATCATCATGGAAATATTTGAGGATTTCTATGGGAGGTAGTTCCATTCACCCGTTTTTTTGGGCAGAGATTGGCGAAGCAGCTATTCTTGGGCCAAAAGTGGTGCAGGGAACCACTGTGAGGGTTCATCTCATGCGTGAGAGGATGAAGGATTCCCAGGATTGGTAGAAGTCTTATGCGGATCATAGTAGGAGGCCCTTGGAGTTCCGGGTTGGGGACCATGTGTTCTTGAAGGTTTCCCCTCGACGTGGGCAGCAGAGGTTTAGAAGAGGGAGTAATCTCTCCCCTAGTTTCATCAGACCTTTTGAGTTGTTGGGACAAGTTGGTGAGGTGGAATATCAGCTGGCATTTCCACCTCGACTGGAGAAAGTCCACAACGTCTTCCACATCTCCTAGCTTCGTCGATGTCTGCCCGACGACTCCCACGTCATCAATTGGGGAGAATTAGATGTGGAAGAGGATGCAACCTTCATAGAACAGCCGGTCAAGGTCGAGGATCCTAAGGAGAAAGTTCTTAGAGGGTGAACTATCCCTTTTGTTCGTGTGTTGTGGAAGCATGGTGGCATGGAAGAGAGAACCTGGGAGCGGGAGGCCCAGTTACGCGCCCAGTACGCAGAGCTGTTTTGACTCCCATGTTTTGTTGAGATGTTTTACCTGGTGCTCGAATAAATGAGAAATTCTTGATTTTGTTGAGCTATGAAATGATCTGTTCCATGTCCCTCTCTGTGTGTGTTCGGATGTGTGATGATGGGAAGACCTGACTGCTAATTTGGACGCATTAATGTGGATGTGATTAAACTCGTGCAGGCGAGTCAGTGCTACCCAAAGTGGATAATATCCTGACATGTAAGAAGGGACTCCCTGACTCATGTGTTGGTGTTTCTGGATGTCAATTTCTTTCACTCCTGATAGGTATCTTTGGGGCTGTTGTTCTCTCCCCCCCCCCCTCTTTTCTTCTGGTTTGGGTTGATTCTCAAGGAAGAGTATAGTTTGAGAGGTATCTAATGTGATGACCTAGACCCTCAGGGTCATTTCCTTTTCCAAAATCTGGATCCTAAGGGTAGCGCCTCAGCGTGTCACTGATCGGCGCGACCGGTCGGTGAGACTGATCGGTGGGACCGATCAGTGTCACCCAGCTTTGTCGGGGTTTTCCTCTACAGCCCTTCCCATAACCCCACTTTTAGACCCTTTTCACCCTTTGGGAGTGGTTCAAGTTTATTGGTAATCCCTTAATCAATGTTTTAAATTCCTAAGAGTAGGGTGATCCTCAATGGACCCATATGTGTGTCTGCGCACTGTGCCCCTCCATTTATTTTATTAAATTCCTTAAAATCACAGCTGTGACCACCTTTCCGATGGAAATATTTTCTATCGTGCATAACCACCCAACCGTCTGGGGAGTAATTATTTGACTTTACAGGCGTTCAAAACTACCATATTCCCTAACAACGGGATTTTATCTATATATCGTACTGAAATTCCTTCCGTCTTCTTTTTCTTCTGGGCTGGCTTCCTTTCTTCCCTTGGTGAGTTCGGAGTTTCTCTTCCCGAGACTTGTGGTGTGCCAGACCTTGAGTGGTCTTGTCCTTGGAGTTCCTGACGCCCCTCCCCTTCAAATCGTACATCCCATGTTCGTGGTGCGTGGAGAGAAACATCGATCCTTGATCAATCAATTAGGGATACCTCCTTCGCCTCTCCTTACTGTGTATCATGAGGGGTGGGTATGCTTTTGACTTGTGACGGTATTGATGAAGCCCAATGTTAATGAAGATAATAATCGAACTTTAAAGAATGAGGGGAGTGTGATCGATGTTCTGCTGTACTCGTTCGTGTTGATATACATTGTGAATTATATGGGCTCTTGTCCACTGAAAATCATGGACGATGGTGGTTTCTTTCTTTGTGCACTAGTAAACCCCAACCTCCTATGATATTTAAATGGTGTGTATTGTGGTTGTGAACCTTTTCTGTGTAAGTGAATTTGGTTAATTATGTATATACGGCTAAATAAATTGAAAGAACCAGGATCAATCCTTTCTTTGTGAACCCCATTAAAGCACAACAAATTTGAAATCATGGAGTGTGTTAAATATTATAAATCTGAAAATACCGGAATGGCCCTACTATGTGTTGGTGGTAGTGGTTGGTTGCTTTTTCCTTCACCAGCCGATTGATGGGTGATGTGGGTGGGGATGAGATCCCCTGTTGAATTACATTCAATGGTTGTGAATTTAAGCCCGGGTGGTTTCTATCCTATATCACGAATTGGGGTGGAATCCTCTATTGTTGGAGGACCGTTGGATCCTGGGTTTTAAGAACATGGGGAAGTATCTTTGGGTTTTCCTTGGTTCCAGTACCTTGAAGGACCTCTTATCCCTTTTTGGTTGTGGCTTTACAAGAGAACTGGGTGTGAATGTTTAAATTATTATTTGACTATACTCTTTCCTTGGCTTGTGCTTATGCTTGATAGTTTACCATGTAGGTGAAGAAACTTATTTAAACATTATTACTGAAAATGAAAATTAGGTTGGGACAAATGGGTTGGTGTGGTGTTAGTTGTGACTCGGATTTGGGTGCTTTTGTGTTCTTTAGGCAGGCTGAAGAAAAAACTAAACTTGGGTGAGTTCTTATTACCTATACATATACATGTAGTTTTGTGTTTCATGTTCATGCCCCACAAAATTTGAGGACATAGTGCCGAACACCCCCATTTTATGTGGGAAGGTGTTTTTTCCAACACATCCATTAGTGGATAGTTATTAGATCCTTTCTGCTCCCTTTCCCGGATATCCCAAGTATCTTCGGGTAGTCTGTGATAGCTTAAAGTCCATTATTAGTCCAAGAACCTTCGGACAGGGTAGTGTGGTGGTTGGCCCAGGTGTGTGTGGGCAGGTGGTTTCCCAAGTGTCTCTGGGATGAGGCCCAGGTGTTTTTGGGCGTGGTAATGGATCTTCTATCCCAGGTGTCTTCCGGCGTGGCAGTGGTAGTTCTAGCCTAGGTGTTTGCAGGCGTGATTACGTGTGACAGTTGTGGCCCAGGTGTGTGCGGGTGGGGTTTTGCAGTGGGACTGCATGAGGTTATGGCCCAGGTGTGTGCTGGTGGGGTGTGGCAGTGGGACTGCTATAAGAATGGTGGGATTGGTTCGATGAGTAGGATACCTCCAATAACCAGTGGGAAAGTGGAACGGGGTACCCAAACATTGATGTGCTTATACTATACATTACCTTTCTTGAGTTATTTGGTGAGTGTGGCCGGTGATTGGGATGGATTAACTCCTTGATAGTGTTGGTGGTCTGTTTCTCATAGGACTTTAGTACGTTCCTCCACTTGTACATGAGAGTCTTTGGTTTTTCCCTACTGAGTATACTTGTATGCTCACCCTATGTATATAAAACTGCTTTCTGGTTTCTAGGAGGACTTCGGGTATCGCGCGGGGCCATACTAGCATAAACTTTTGGGGTAGTTGCTGTTGTCGTTTTTCTTTTTCATGGTATCTTTTTTACCTTGGTGTTTTTGCGGCTTGTATCATTTACATTTGAACATGCATGTGGGAGTGGTTTACCTTTTTCGATTTACTTTTCTTTCAGTTTTGGTGTTGTTGGGTTTCATCATCTTATCTCCCGATCCTATAAAATAAAGGGTAATGCCTTCTATTTGTGTGTGATTTCCATACCCTTGGTGCTAGTTGCCACTTCGGGACCTATTGGAGGTGGGTTTCAGGTGTCATTATCTCTTCTTCAACTTAAATAAGGAAGGGCATGGAAATCTACTAACCCTTCCCTCCTTTTGGTGAAGGTGGGTCGTGACACATAATAATTATTTACCATATGAATATTTAATGGTTTACCATATTAGTATTTTTAAAACACTTATTAATAATTTTATCATTATATTTCATGGTTTATTTTCATTAGGCATATAATTTAATCCAAGGGATCTAATATAACATGTGTTTTAGAAAATCTATAATTTTAATTTTTTTTAGTGAGCATCAAGTATTGTTGATTTATGGTGTAATGTTAAGGGTCTTCCTTCCCTTGTCATTATCTATGGAATTTTTTATAATGGTTGGAACTGTTTTATATAAGCATTATTTTAGCGATCCATTCATTTTTAACTTTCCTAATAGACCACGTTTGGGATTGTTGCACATTAGTAATGGAGTTACAACTCAATTATAATTTTCAAAACATGATGGTGGTATAATTATTATTTTAAATATGGATCTACCAATTTACCCACCATAGATCTAATCCAAACAGGATTATTTTTTATCAATTATTCTAAGATCAACATCCTCAATCCATTAAGTTAATTTGATCTACAATTTTTTAGAATCTTAATTAATTTTCATGTTTTTTCAATATTATTATAAATATTTTTTATTCTATAGTGATGTATTGGGTGTTTTATTTTCTGTATATTCAGTCTGTGGGAGGGGATCATTATTGGGGATTGTTCTATAACTGGATATTGAATGATTTTAAATTTTGTTCATTGGTGGTATGGTTTTATACATCATATTCCACCAATGGATATATTATTTTTTAATGTTTTAATCATTTTGTAGTGCTATCACAATAATATTAATTTGTGGTAGGTAGAGAAACAAAGACTTTTTATTAGTATCTAATGATTAGTTGACACTATGGGATTCAAAAATCTCTCACATGGTGTGAAAAAATCTTGATTATAGATTTTAAACCTAAATTTTCATTATAAATAGTGTAGAGACTATGGATGGAAACTATATGGTTCCTTATTTCCATCATTGGGTCATGTAATAACTATATATTTGTAATTTATATGTTGATATCATTATTCAAATATACTGGTCACTCTTAATTTTTAATGGTTCTTTTTATAGGCCAGTTCATTGATTCTATTACACCTCTACTCAAAACTCTTGGGCATGATGGCCTTGGATTATGATTTTGTCATCATAGTGGTTTCCATTGTCTCCCTATGAATGAATTTTCATATTTTGGTGCATGATGTCTTGGGATCATTTTATTTTGTAATTTTTTATGTGGTTAGATTGTATATTAATTTCCCTCATTGAATTTTCTATGGGCTTTTATAACATTTTTGTATATGAAGTTAATAAATGGATTTTAAACAAAATACATTATCCTAATAATTGAATATACCCACAATTAGGAATTAATAAATGGTATAGATTTTCAATTCATTTTACAAAATATTTTAGATATAATAGAGGTTTCATTGAAGTCATCTTCTCTTTTTATGGTTCTATGGAGTGGACACAATAGTATTTCTTGAGTATTAATTATATTGACATTGATATATCCATACAAAATAATATAACGAATTCCTTTTTTGTGAATCCTAATACAAATAGAAACATATTAATTTTAGGTTATGTTATAATAACCTATTAAATATCACCTCATGGAATTGAAATTGGTATAAATTATAGAACTATTAGACATCCCATTAATACACATAGAAATCAAGTATTTCTTCTAGGAGGGTATTCAAAATGGTTTCTGTCACCATTAGTAGTTAGATATTTAATTTTAGAAGTATAATGGAATAAACTAGTTAAAATAAATTTCAATGATTCCCTAATAAACTATGGGATCATAATACGTTATGGAAATATAAATATTTTTTTCATAAAATACATATTCGTTTAGGAGATTGATTAATGTGGAAATATCATTTTGTTAAAAAAATGATTTAAGAGAAATATTTATCCTTTGATTCATGGAGATTTAGGTCTAATAAAAAGATACATATTCTATTATCTCCATTATGTTTTCTATAAAGAACAATGTTGGAAAATAATATGGGTATTGTATCTCCCTAATAAAATTTTAATTAACAACCTCACACTTTATACTCATTCCTGGAACAATGGTATAAATTCATCTTTCATTTAGCCTATTTATAATAATGGCGGTATGTTGGCACATCTTGAGTATAGATAAACACTTATGGGTATAACCAAATATTTTTAGTGAAATTTAGGTAACTAAAATCCAATTTTTTAAATTAAATTATTAATCTACTAGGGTGTCCATATTGATTGACAATGGATATGGGGTCTTTTTTAGAGACCTAATTAAATTTTTTAAAATAATAATAGTTTGCAAAAGATCATACCCATTGGTAAGTATATTACCTTTGTGGACATATTAATTAAGGTAAAAATGGAATATAGAATATAATACACCATATACACAATTTATTTAATGTATTTTTTAACATTTTTATATAGATAATGATTTTATTGGATAGAAATTTGATAATTAGGCTATTCTAAGACAATATTTATGAGTAATAATATAAAAATTTAATCATAAAGTACATAACTATTACATAGTAATATATCAATTTTCATAACATAACATAATGATCCACTGGAGAATCATTTAGTTCTATTCCCATTGGAATCATGATAATTTAAACAACATGTATATAGGTGAACTACGTATTCTCCCACTAATTACATCATATCTGTAACTCTTTGAAAACTTATCACACATAAAAATAATAATTATATCATGGGGAAAAATCAAAATAAAGTGTGATATATGATGCTCAATATGGGTAAACAAAATTGATGTGAATGATTAAAATAGAACAAAATGTTCATAATTATATGAGTTTGTTATATTGTCATTTGAAAACCATACCTTACATATCTTATATTTTAAGCATTATTCATGGAATAAATCATATATGATCCAATAGTCATGAGAGATGATAACACAACACTATTATAAGATATATGGTTTTTTAATAAACAAAAAATAATAATGTAGTGAAAATTTAAAAATATATTATTGTTTACTCATCATGTTAAGGACATGAAATAATCACCTAACAATATCTTATGGACATGTAATCATATTCACACCTAATAATAAAGACATAAAAAATATTCCCTAACATTAAAATATAGACATGAATTAATATCTCCGCAAAATAATTTGATCATTTAATTAGGCTCAAACATTACATTGTGAACATGTAACCAAGTTTACATATAACATTGAGAAATTATAATGAGATTCATGCAAAACATTTTTACTCTTTTGTTATCTCTAATAACCCAATGGATTGGAGGGAGGTATGTGTGCCGACCATAACATTATTAAAATCATTAAAATTTTTAACAATAGATAATAATATATTAATCATATTATAACATGTGAAAGAAAATAGTTTTGAAAATCATTTCATTATATCATAATGAATATTAATGGAATTAGGTTTCATAAGAACATCATCATGTTATTAACCATGGAAGTGAAACATGTCTGATAAACATCTTGTAATGATAGATATAAACCATACCAAAAAATAATAAGAATGTAATCCTTATATTATATACTCACTAAATCATTACTGAAATAAAAGTATTCTATTTTTAATAAAAAAAGTTTTACAATGATCACATATAACGCTTAATGTGGAAAATATCTTTCCGAAACTAAAAAAAATTATAACCTAAATTTTTTAAAATTGTATTCTTTCAAAATAACCATAGATTCATATAAAAAATGATTTAAAAAGAATTTAAAACATTTATTGATAAAAATAAAATTTTCGTATTGATAATTATAAAGGAAAAATTTAAATACTATTTTTTCACGATGGAGATAAATTCCATACAAAGTAAAATAATGTTTCCTTTCCCAATTTTGGAAAATGAATAATGGGATTTGATTGGAAAATAACATAATTATTTCATATAAAATACTATTTATACATTCAAATATTGTCAACTATTTCTTTAATAACTTCCATTTAGAATGTTAAAATGTTTTTTAACATATTTTTCTATAACATTAATATAGAAGTAAAATGATTTTTTACTATAATGATAAATGAAGATGATTTTCCATAAAAATATGCTATTGTTAAATTTAATATGTTAAGAGTGGAAAATGAAAGGAAAAAATCTATTCCATATATATATAATTAGTAGAATAAATGTTATGTTTTTATTAATAGGTAGATCATAATATCTCAATCTTGTATGCATAATCATAATAAACCCTAGTAATCATTGAGATTGTCACAAAATGTCACTACCACATTGGAAAAATTTCAGTCATAAGAACCGTTAAGCAATAAAATGAAATGAAAATTCACATATCATGAGATTAAATATTTTCATTATATAAATTTTTAGTGTTCTATTATATACACCACATAAAATAGAATAGGTGAATAATATTGCATCTATCCTAATGAAGACAGTATGACATGAAATTATTTTACCATAAGTCTAGAGTTCAGTTGTAATCACTAAGAAATAATGTATCTTAAATATTGGTTTACTATATATATATATATATATGTGTATTATGTAACTATTAAAACATATATCATATTATATATTATTTAATTGTGACCTTTTATTCCATGTTTATTAGTAATTTCCTGTTAAAATCACATTTCATGTATGAACTACCTTTTTCATGTCTCTTCAAATTTGGTATTACTAGACCTTGTAATTTTATCACATTCCCATAATAGATATAATTTCGACATGATATATACCAAATATAGTCATTATCTAAGTATTTATAGTGATCTATAATATATATAGATAGAAAGTAAATTACATTGTTCTTGGATTTGGTAGGCCTTACGTAAGTATGAATGTTGTTTCTATTTTCTCGACTGATAAAAAAAGAAAGGTAAAAAATCTATTACATTTAATAAATAATTTTTATTTCGCATATTCAAAATATTTTCATATAATCCTATATTTATTACCATACTTATAAAACATACCTGAAGATAAAATCACATCAATTTGTGAGGTGGTTGTCCACCATACTCATGAGCGATGTTATTGTATCCTCATAAAATTGAATGTAAGAAAGTATGTGTCATATTATAATTCCTTAAGTATAGTAATATCATATTTATATGTAAACATAAAATATATCATTATATGTAGTCTTGATATATGGTAGTGGAAAATTAATAACATCGGTTCACGTGGTGTTGGTATATCATACACATGATCGATGATTTCATTTCACTTTTTATAGATGAATATATGAATATAGGTTATTAAAAAAACATAATAAAATATTGGTATGAGTTGGAAAATAGTTTTATTATATTTTATTTTTTATGACATTAATTACTTTTTAAAGAGAAGAATTAAAATAATAATAATATCAGTAGAGACTTTTAACGTCACTTAGTACAAACCCCTTGGATCTCTTTTTAGCCACCCTAGGGTTGGTAATTTCAGATGATCATCAGATACATAAAATTAATATGTATTAATTGTTATTTATTTTGGTAGGGTTTATTTATTCCAATGGGATTATAAGTTTTGAAGAAGTTAGGGGAGAAGATCTGTTTTTTTATTATTAAAGAGTGACTTTTTATTCAATACCAAAAACAATTCATTAAAGGGGAATATCTCTCACCCAAAGTGGATAAAAAAATATATAAATTTTTTAGTTTAGAGAATATATCATCAAGACATAACTCCATTAGGAAAAAAATAATAACTCCTTAGCAATTAATGTTTCCTAATTTTACCATTTTAGTTTTAACCATGATAACATGTATAATTATAATAACCAATGTAATTTATCCTCTAGGAATTGAATAAAAATTTGGTTTATTATATAATTTGTACTCACATATTCAATATATGATAACTAATTTATTATTTAAAAATGAAATGTTTCTATATAATTAATTTTAACATAAACACATGTGATGCACAACACTATGTTACAAACTCTATCGTAATAATTAAAATTTATTTTTCTTTATCATTATTTATCGAAAAAAACTATTCTTAAATTGTGTTATATTAAAAATTATTCTAATTAAAAATTCAGATTAAATTTTATCCAATTCAAATCACAAAAGTTGAATAATTTTATATAATATTTATCCGACTAACATTATGAAAAATGTGGTCTTCTAAGGAGAAAACATTTTCATTTCATAAATAAATATCAAATTGTCTCAAATAAAAGAAATTAGATTAAAAAAATAAATGAAATATAGTTAGTAATAATAATATATCAAAATTAAATGGATCATTTATGTCATTTTAACCAAAAAATTATTAATTGAAATCTTTAATTTTTTTCATAAAAAAATTACCCATCTAAAAAATTTCAGAATAATTATCTTGATGTTTAATTTGACTTATAAAATTCAAAAACACTATTTTTAGAAATAATTTTCTAAGAAAATGATATTTTCAAAGAATAAAATTCATTTTTTAGAAATTATGTTTTCATCAATAAAAATATTTCAATTTATCAAAAAAATAAATACTTTATTTTAAAAAAATTATTATTATTATTTATAATACAAAAATTTAAAACAACGATATACTAGAAAATATTAAATAATAATATTAATAATATACCAATGTTTTCTAAATCTTTATGTTTCATGTAACATTAGATATCAAATTTATTATATTATATGGGAAAATGTTATATAAAATATAGGTGTATTAAATTATTCCCCGTAAAAATGAATTTGTCCCTTGAAATAATAGAACTTTGGTAAAAATAATTGAAAATTCATCTACCTAATTACATTTTTGGTTCCCAAATAGCATCCTTAGTCTGATTTTTTTTACTAAACATCCAAAAATTCTGCGACACTGTTTTGTAGAACATTCTCTATTCAATCCCCAATCTATAACAATTATTTCTCAAATGAAAAATCAGTTTCCAGTGGTATGACCTCTATGTTTTGTACATGTTAAGGATTACAGTTCAACATCCTAAGGATAAGTTCATGGAACATATTTTTATCTTTAGATATATTCATATTAAGATATAAACAATAATATAATGTTTTTATATGCCAAAGAATATGAAAGGGACCGAAATATCTAAGACTCGAAATTTCTTTATATCATATGATAAATTACAACCTTTGGTTGTTCTTTGATCAATTTCCACTTCATATATGATATGAATATTCATGATGATATTTCATTCCTAAAGTACTAAAATAATCATATGATACATATTTCATTCCTTCATCCCATAAATATTTAAATAAATGGCCATGAAAAGTTATTCAATAAAACACAAATTTTAGATCAATCTATTCCATGAATATTTAATCTTAAGACTGCTCTAAAATACACCTGACCAAAAATTGATTCCCAAATTTCCAAAATAATTCCTATAATTCCATTAAATGAACTACATAACATTCATAAATTCTCATAGTTAAATTTATAAAGCCTAATCACATCCAATATTAAAAATAATACCGCATATTACACCAAATTATTATTCAAATTTTTATCCTTAAATATCCTCCTATCCTAGCCAAAAACAATTCATTGGAAATTTGGGATCATCCTTGTAACAATATATGATAATAGTCAATATAAAATATCAAATGTGATTTCTTATTTGCACATTATTTCAAGAGATAGATTGAAAATGATTAAAATTGGGTAAAATTTCACTAAATAATTAATTATATGACTTTTATATTATTCATTCAGAAAAATCTGACAATAAATTACCCAATATAGTGTTACATAATTATTAAGATTCACTTTAGTTGTTGTGATTACATTTATTTCCCCTTTAACTTTGTATTCAATGATTTTTGAGTCATATCATCCACATTATCCCTTTTATTAGGTCATTAATTTTCATAATTCCGAAACTATTTTCATTTGAAATAGTAGAGTGTGGGTGGTTCATTATATTTATATTTCACTATATTAATTTTAATCAATGACCACATCACATAAATATGGTAGTACATTGAAAATTTTCTTTTTTTCAACTCTTAATAAACCTTATTGTTCCATTTAGGACCTCTGTTTTTGGATCCTTCCCTTATTTCTGGTATGTCGGTCGTTGAAAAATTTTATTCACTCCATGGGAAAAATCCTTATTACTTCTATAATACCCCAGATTACTTTTAATATCTCTAAATTCACAAGTTTCTGCTACTTCCATTCCCACATTGAGTGAACATACAATTATTTTGTCATTTTTTCCAATGATTTTTTAGATAATGGATTTCAAATTCATAGTTTCAAACCATTACAAAATAGATGAGACATTTTTAATAGCTGTTGATTAAATGAAAATAATTCCATGAATGTCTTGTAAAAGTTTCCTCATTGTTAAAAAAAGATTCATTATCCTTCATCTTAATCTCAAGGAATTACATGCCAATTTTTGAACAAAACATATTGATGGAATTATATACTAAAGTATATACTTGTATACTAATCCCCCTCCATAAATTTAATTTCAAACTATTTATATTTATGCTTAATAATATTCCACCACTAATCTTTTCTCCTTCCATGTAATAGATTGCATGGACAACCATTTCATGGGTTGATCAGAGGATAATAGATCATATATTTTTAATCACATTGATCTATTAATCAGAAACTAGTGGGTCTGAGGTCTCACAGTGAGAAGGTGATCATTATCACATAAAATATTTAATGGCATGTTTTCCTTGGTAAAATATTATGTTCAAAAGGACCCAATTTACCACTTATAAGACGATAGAGTTGACTGATCATAGTCATAGAATTTTACATCCCAGCTTCTAATCCATTTTTCATCTCATGATGATGGTCATAAAAAAGGATATAAGATTCATTGTTCACATGACACCTTCATGTTCCCTTAATTTACTAAATTCAAAAAGCGTATTGTTATAAAAAATAATCATAGTGAGAAGCTGCATAATAAAAAATTAAGGATATATAAATCATAAAACCAAATTTTCATTATAGGATACCATATGTTTGACCTAGTATATTCATGGACATTATATATTCAAATACCTCATGATTAGTTTTAAGTAAAATGATAATAAAATAATGAATTTCATTTGGGAGTGTAAAACTAGGTGTGCAGCATGTCCCACTATCTTATCCAATGTAACACTCAAGTAAATCCTAATTTTGATTTTTAGGAATTATAAACTCTAGATTTATCTATAATGGCATCTTGTCCCCATTAAATACCTAGATAGGGATGTATTTCTCAATAATCAATATAATATCTCCCTTACTAAAAAAATATTTTGATATCCTTAAAATATACTCATCCTATGGGGGTTTAGATATTGTTTTCTCATCTATGTTTCCAAAGGATAACTAATTCTAACTCTAATACCTACTATAGTGAATTAAACATCTCATATATATATATATTAAATCATAATAGTTGGATATTAAATACTTGAAAAAATGATCCAATCATTATTCAATTAGTAATAGCCCATTATTGAATTTTGGAACCATAAAACCGTATTTTATATTTGAATTACATCCTCTCCAGGTAATTTGATCATTTTTAGAACCCTTATTAAAGTTTTCATACCTAAATCCTCTTTTTTATAACCTAGGAAGGAAAAAATAAAAAAGGTTGACCACAATACTAGTAAATGAGAGATATGTTGATGACCAAAAAAGAATAAAATTTGAATTTTTGCATGATAACCAATTCATAACATTTGAAATCACACCACATATATCATTGATCCTAATCTAGATTCATGAAATAAATTTTTTAAATTCATAAGACATGTATGGTAAAGGTATCAAAGAAAATTTTCAATGATAAAATAACATTACAATATAAAATTTATTTTTTCTAATACATTTGTATATAACGTTGTGATCATGTATAAATAGAAATTGTTTAACACATGAATTTATGGTAATAAAAGTAGGTCCTGCCATAAACAATGGAATTGTAACAACCCAAATTAATAATCATATTGACATTAAAATCATTCCCATCCTTAATCACAGGTAGATAAAATAAAATCCATGAATAACATTTTGAATATGCAATCATGCTCATACCTTACAATTTGATCATTTAATCTTGTTCTCACATAAAATTTTGAAAATGTTATTAGGTTCTTTTAGAACATATTTCCTCATAGGATATCATATTTTCCAAATGAATTTGGGGTAGATATAGGTACTACATGTCACATAATTAATATCATATATATATATATATGTGATTTAAGTGCATAAAAAATTCATCATATTATATCCCATGAAAGGAAATGGGTTTTATAATCATTTCTTCATTTCATCAGAGCATAAAACATCGGAAAAAAGAGAGTTTCGTTATTAATTCATTGTGGTATTAAACATAAAGGACAAATTAGTTTAAAAAAATATTATTTAAGTAAATAAACCATGAAATTAAAAAATAACGTTAGTTTCCATGGATCATATCTCTATTAAATCATAAGTAATATAGAAGGATATTAACATAGAAGGAAACATATTTTGAAGGACAACATAGATCATTTATTGCAGAAAAATATTTTTCTAGCTATAGAAATCATTATAAAACATTATTAATTTTAAAAATCAATTTCAATAAAAATATATTTGGATACATATATTGAAATATTGGATGATTATTTTAAAAAAATTTGGAAAATTATCTTTAAACATTTTAAATCACCATTTTTAAACTAAAAGACCAAAAAACATTATGAAAATACTTTTATTTCAATATAATAATGTAATATTTTAAATAAAATTTAATAAATTTGGTAGTCAGTGTGAAGGGAAATTACAGACACTTTAAATCAATTACCCATTTCATATTTGTAGAAAAATCTAAATAGGAATTATTTTGAAAACAAATTGATGCTTCGAATTAAAAAACATTTAAATAAGTAGAAAAAAATTAAAATGTATCCAATAAATCCATTTTATGCTTATTATACATTTTCAAAATAATTTTTAGAAATCATAGATATGGAAGGAATAGTTTTTTTTTTGACCAAAGAGAAAAAAAGAAGTTGTTTCATCAAAAAATTATTTATGTATCTTTAATACATTAATAGAGGAAATGGAATGAATTTTATTATTCTCCATAAATTTCAATATTAAATTAAAATTCATGTGTTTCTCAATATTTATACAATAATATATCATCAGTAGATTCATAATAATAAATAATATTAATAAACAATATGACTATCACATAAAACCCTTAATAGTTTGGAAAATTATCAATCAAAACCACCAATGAAAATTTTAATATAATAAAATGATAGATATTATGATAATAATTAAATTAATGAAATAAAATTACAAAAGTATTTTATATGAACCACATAAAATAATTTTGTTTTTTTAAATAACATATTCATAGAAAATGAAAACGTAAGATTAAATTCCATTAACATAAGTTTTTACATCCTTTGTATACATTCAAACCTCATATATAATAAATATATGTTTATTATAAATATAATTATGAATCATAAATACATATTTTATATAATATATTTCTTTATAATGACATTTTATAACCCTTTTATTGCCAATTCCTAAGTAAAATCATATTTTGGTTAAAAACTACTTTGTTTGTTTTGTATGTTTCGTTTTGGTATTTGAAATCATTTTAAATAGATCATTTTTAAAAAAAATATAGAATAATAACCATGATAAAAATATAATATATTTTCATGATATATTTAGTTATAGGATCCATAATATTTTATAATTTGAAAATGAATGACATTGTTCATTGATATAGTATATTGTGCGGAATAATGAATGTCATTTCCATTTCATTGAAGGATAAAACAAAATAAAGATAAAAAATATAATAAATTTCCAAAATCTTTTTTTATTTCATGTATATCAAACATTTTAATTTAAACCTAAGATTATAATTTTCCATATAAAAGGTATGTGAAGAACAAATCACATCTCTTTCGAGGGCGGTAGTCCACTATATACATGAGAGACATTATCGTATCCCAAAAACGTTGAAACAGGGAAGTTATATGTCTTATTATAATTAAATAATATTTATATAATAAAGATGAAATATTAAAATTAAATCTCTATTAATATTAGGTCTTGGTAGGTGGTGATGGAAAATGAATTACATTGTTTCCCGAGATGATACTCTATCATACACATGGTTGACGCTTTTTTCACAGTTGATGGAAGTGATGATTGCTATAGGTTATTACATAATCTTAATAAGACATAATTATAAGTTGGAATATTATATTATATTATTTTAATTATTAATACATAAATTAAGGTGGGAAGTGAAGATATAAAAAATGAGTTCAGTGAAAATAATGACCTTTTTTATAATAACCCCCTTTGCATCTCGTATTAAGGATGCTAGGCTATGTCATTTGGATTAAATGAATATCTAGTAAATTTATAATAATTTTGGTTTTTTAATATTTTGGTAATGGTCATGTAAAATTTCAGAGTAGGTGTCAATATGTGAGCTGAGTAATTTCCCATTTTAAATTGAAGAGATGTGACATTTTTATAAATTCACGAAACTACAAAATAATGGGAAGTCACTATAACCCCATGTGCCTCCAAAACATATAATTAATAGATTTTCTTAAGGATATGAACCAAAAAAACCTCCTACATAATAATATACATGATTTAATATTGTTATCCATTATCCTTTAACTATACATACTTTTACCATTTTAGTTTCTATATTGGTAATTTATCCTTTAAGAATAAATTTGAAATGATAAATAATAGATAAATTTGAACAAATAATTTTAAATATTAAATTAAAAATTTTAAGTTGAAATACTATGTGAGTGGAATATTAATTTTAACATATGCATCTGTAAAGAAGATACACTCATTTTAAGTATAACCGCATTAACTATTTTTTATTGTTTTTTTAAAAGTTATGAAAAAAAATTAATTTGACATTATAAAGTAATATAAATAATTTTTATTCTAAATATGGAAACCATTTTATCAAATAAAATTCATATAAATTACATTATATAATTTAAAATTAATCTCGTAATTAAGATAGAAAAGTGGATTTTCAAAGAGAAATTTATAAAAAAATATAGAATGTTTTAATAAAAAATTAAAATTAAAATTTATTAAAATGTAATATATTATATTAGAAAACATATAATTAAAAAATTATTTTGTCACAATTTATCTTAAAATAATTTACATCCTGTGATTTTTTTTAATGAAAATCCAATTTGTAATAAAAACTAGTTTTTTAATAAACATCAAAAAATTAATATTTTATGAAAATTCTACAAAAATGAAGAATATTATTTAAATTTATTATTCAATGAATAAGTTTATTTATTCAAATAAAATTTAAAAAAATTAAAAATAATTACATCTATTGTTTTTTTATAAAAACAAATAAATTGTAATTTTTTTGAAAATGATTTCTCATTGTAAAAAAATACTTTAGTAAAAATTAAATACTTATCCATATATATTTTTTATATTTATAAAATCTTTTTTATAATTTTGAAATTTTCTCCTTCCTATTCATGTTGTCGATTTATCATCTAGGTTATAACATTCATTTTCAAATAATAAAAATAATTATATAACATGGTTCACTAAAAATTGGTTTTTTGTTTAATGAAAACCATAGAAGAAATTAAATATATTCTAAAAAATTTCATAAAATATTTTGGTGTTAGATATAATTTTCATAACTGAATATATTTTTCCATGATTTATTTTGAATTCATATATGTCCATTAATTGTGTTAATTTGGTATCAGTAAAACCCACATTCTGATTAACTCAAAAAAAGTTATGATAATTTAACATCGGTTGTATTGAGTGACATATTTAATATTTTTTATAGTGTTATTTTAAAAACAAAATATAGATTCCCACAAAATAAAATAATATTTTATGGTAACGTTCTCATTTTATGGGGGAATAAAACTATTCTATAATTTTTCTTCTTCAATGTAATTTACTGAGAGATGAAAAATCTCATTCACATACTTCCATGGTAAAAAGTGGGTTGTATCGTATCAAGGCCATACTTCAACTTATATCCCTTGATGATTCTTCTATACCCAATTATAATACCCCACATCAATATATAAGGTCTAACTAATGTCAAAAGGGGATTTTTCACCATGAAGAACTCATAATATCCTAATGATATAGTACATCAATCATTGGTGGTTAGAAGAAATCAAGACTATATGTTTATAATTGAAATCTGTTATTTATGTACATAATTATGGTTCGAAATGATTTTTTGAAATCCCAATTTATATCCATCAATAGTGTGAAACCAGGTGTGCAACGGGGATTGTTGTCTTGCACTAGTTTCTGGTCGAGTATAGATTAACATGATTGTTTCAGGGTTGTTACCATTATGTAAATCTGTACCTCAGCCACATCCACATGAAATATCCAAATATTGATGTTTATTTAGGAAACCACTCTCTCTATAACTTAACACAATTTCATTACGTTTTCTTATACTCAATCTTATCCTCACACTTATCCCAAGAGACATCCATAGTCATATCTTTATATATATCCTCAGTGATCTCCCTAATGATTCCACATTTTAGTATCCAAAGGATGAGTAAACTATTCCTATAATATAAACTATAGTGACCCAGTATTAATAGAAAAGTACATTAATTAATTTTAATTGATTATTCAACATATTAAAAAGATTCATTCCTCTAGACCATAATCGTTTAGTGTCCTTGAGAGCAGGGAAATATAATATTCTAATTCTATGAAAGATCATAAAAATATCCCTTAATCATATTCCCCATTAGTAAAACTACATAAAACCTTTCTTCATAACTAGGGAATGGAAACATAAGAATGGTGTGAGTTTATAGGCTGAGTAAGGGTAAACTAGGGAGATTTGTATGCCAAACATGAGAGTAAGGGCATGAGAACCTGGTCATAAAATTATATGGTCTTACACTTCATATAAAAAATCATAATCAAGAGTCATATAATTATTTTTTTGTAGTTTATAAGAATTTAATAATAAATAAATGAAGTACACAATCCATGAGATCGAAAAATATTCATAAGACATGTTAATGTAGAAGAAACAAAAATATAAACAATTATTTCAATGGTATTTAATGTTTAATGACAATGCCCACTTAGTTGAATGAATTGACTCCTAAAACAATATCAGTAGTCAATGTTCAATCCTAATACCATCTGAGTGGATAAAGTTCTTTACTGAACATGGTTCACTCCCTATTCCAACCATGTATGACTAAATCGAGTTCAATACCCAGTGCTACATTGTTTTAAAGAACTGATTTCACTCTTTATTCTAACCAGATTTTAATGAACTCAGATTACTTCATTTTCCAAACCTATATTACACATCTAGAATAACTCAATATTCCATCACTTTAATACTGAACCATGTTCACTCCTTATTCAATTCCTATCATACTGATGCAGTTTCCATCCTCATTCTAGCCCTTTCATACCCATGAGAAATATATTGTCACCCAACTAATTGGAGGGAGAAATAGGTCCCACCCATCTCAAAATGAAATCAAACATATATAATCCCAAAGATGATAAAATATTACTCCTATCATGAGCTATAAAAATAGATGGGTTTCATAAACATCATATCATAATTGAGGAAATTAAATGTGTATAATAAGAATTTAATCGTATCATAACATATGGAAAGTAATAATGGTTTCATAATCATTTAATCAATGAATGAACAATGAAAGGAATAATGTTTCAATATCATTTATCATATTAAACAATATTCATAATCATAAAGCCATCAAAACATAATACATTAAAAGAAAAAATATGGATGGTTTCATTACATCACCACCCTGGTAATAAATAAATTGTAACCATTGATTTTATCTTTAATTGATAAGTATTTTGAAATATCAAATTGATCAGAACTATTTAATACTTATATCATTTAACAAATACTTTTCATTTAAATCACATCGAAATAATACAAAGGAATATTGATACATTGTTTAGAAAATTATTGCGTAACTCATATTTTTCTCATTAAAAAACATAATTTAATAAATAAATCATTTTTAGGAAAATATTATTTGATATTATATTTGAAAAAATATAATTTATGCTTGAAAGCATCTTGAAAAAAAAATTTATGGAAATTTTTAATAAAGATTGAAAATCCATAAGAAAACCTTTTTCATTGAAATTACATTGTACATTTACAAATAAAGATTGGAAAAAAGTAAAACACTTTATAAAAATCAATAAATTTCTTTAAAACCTTTTTAGAAAACATCCCTTTTTAAATAACACATATTTAATAAAAAAGAGAGAGATAAAGATATATTTTCTTAAAAACACATTCATATTTATCTTAAGTAACTACGATTGGAAAAAATAGTAGCAATACATGAATTTATCATGATTAAATACATTATAAGAAAATAAATGACTGTTATGGAGTAAAAGATCATAATATTTCACTAATGGGTTCATAAACATAAATAACCCCCATAAATGATGAGAATTTAAAAATAATGTATTAAAATTTTAGTAAATTTAAATAATAATCCCCATAGGATAAGAACATTACATGAATCTCATAAAAGCATGAAAAGAATAAAATTAATTATATAATATTTCATAGTCAGTATATAACACCCATTGAAAAATATCAATTCATAACATGACATGTTACTTAAAGATTGAAAATAGAGACAATACTACTATACCGATTTGGTTAAATTTGAAACATAAACCACATAAACGAGAGATCATAAAATTGGATATGAAAATTCCCATAAATTTATATTTATGTATCATAGAATAAATTAATGTATTGTAATAATACCAAAAAATAAATGTGTGGTGATCATGACATGTATCTCAATGATAATAAAATGTGAGAAGAGAGAAAACATATCTTAAGTCTGGACTTTCTTCATACACATTAAAACCTTTTATTATTTGGTTAAAACCTCTTGGTTTGCATAAAAGGCCATACTTGTATATATGTTTCCCAATTAGAGGCTTCTAAGATGAATTTAAAATTGTTGGGATATATTTTTGAAGAGGATGGGAATGATAAATCAAATTTATTGGGTGAATACACGGGATTAGTGAGTGCCTTTTTGTAATGGAGGAGGAGTGGCATTCCTATAATTTATTGAAAAAGAAATTCCACCAATGTTTTTCTTATTCATGTGGGTATAATAATTTTCCACATTAAATTCAACTGTATATAGGGTCTAAATATGTTTATACAATGGTTTTTCGAAATGTTTATATGTCATTTTGGACCTTAATATTAGGATTTAGTCAAATGTTATGAAACATTTTCTCATAATTTTCAGAATTAATTTTAATCAATATACATAATATGTTTTTCAAGAAATGACACTATTATAAATTATAAATCATTATAATTCTAAATATATAATACAGTTTTCCAAATTCTAAACACATATGGGGCTGAAAGTTATTTATATTTAATCCCCTAGATGGGATGACAAATTATATTTTTAAAGATAAAATTTCCAAAAGGAAGCAATGATTTTTTATAAATACTCATTCATAAATTGGTTACAATTACCTAATTTGAATTAATTGATTTAAAAGTGAACTAACAATATATTATAACCAATTTAAAGCACTGTTTTACAATATAAAAATTAGATATAAATAGTTTTGAATTAAAATTCAGTGTTTGTCACTATTCATTGAAAAAATAGAACTTCTCATAAAAACACAATTAAATATTGATATTATTAATTAACAATGATTATTCATTTTTCATATTAAAATTATGAAAGTGTCAAAAATAATATTTTATATGTGTTATCCCTTAAAAGGCGGAAAAATTTCCTTTTAGAAAAATAGATATTTTTATCCATAAATTGGATTTATTATTTTCTTATACCAATCAATTATATTGGATGAGTATCAAAAATATTTATTAAATAGGTAATATAAAAATTATATTCAAAACATAGTTAAAATTGGTTTGTTTAATTTAATGATATATATTTGTTTTTTTATGTAGAAAAATACATTACTTAGAATAATAATTTACTTTTTTTAAATAATTTTATTGGTACCAATTTAAAAATTTATAATAAAAGCATAAATATTAAATTAATCTATAATTAATATTTTCATAAATTAGTAAATATTATTTGTTACACCCATTCTAATAGATACGTGGTAGAAATAATAATAATAATATATTTAGGTTCTTTAAAACACAAATGTGTGTGTTAAGAAATCTATCAAAGGAACAAGCAATCGTGTATAATATGAGACAAACATACTATTTTGTGTGAGTAAAGATATTCTATGTTCCCTTTTAATCATAATATATATTTGGTGTTGCATATAATGTAAAATAAATTATTTATTTTATATAAAACATCTATATTTTCTGTTGTGTGAAACGAAAAATATCTAAAAAATTAAATCATTTTGAAAAAAATATATTTCAAAAAATATTATTGTGTTAAATCATTAACAAATTTTTACCCAATTCAGATGATTTAAAAATATAGTATACGGTTTTCCTTGGGTTTTATACACCCAAATATATAAAATTACTTATACATATATCATAGATGATATATAAATTATCTAATTCCAACCTTTTTCATTTTACAATTCTCATTATTGATGGAAGAGATAACAGTATAAATAATAATGATTTTCTTTTAACATAATATGCCTCTAAAAATTAATTTTATAAGACAAATTACATATATCCTATGGTTCTATATTATGGGTATACTTTTTTATATAGAAAATAATATGGAATATATTATTTAGAGCTACACTAAAATTATATATTGGTTCATTAAAACATTATATTTTTAGGCTAGTTTACTTTTTATTTGTTTTTAATATAACCATATATATTGAGGCACTGAACGATGTGGTTACAATGAGGATAATTCCACTAAATTATAATATAATGGTGCATTCTATAGTTACTGTTTATTTCCATTTAGACCTTCCAAATAATATGATTGGATAAATGTATATGCTCTATTTAATAGGTTGAAAAATTTTATTGGTCTCCAGTGATTTTGGATTACCAATGGTTGAAGATTCACTTATGTTATCAAAATTCAACCATAATTTTTTTTATAAATTCAAAATCATGTTAAAGAATAACTCATTGAAATCTAGTCATTACAAATGTATTTATTACCCTTCCTTAACACCTACATAATCTTTTATAAAACATACAAAATCATGGAACATCTCATTGCTAGCACAAATTTCCATATGTCAGATTAAATTGATGGAGGAGAAATGAAATTGATCACCAGTAGGGGGTTTCAATTGGTGGGTAATTTTCTAATGTCATAAATCGATATTTATGAATCATATGTGGTTATTAAGAAATATGGGGACCCCTGGTGGATCTTTTTACACATCCATGTCACATTAGTTTATGTCGTTATAGATAATGAATGGTTTCCAAGTATATGGGGATACCACTAGGGTTGATGTGGTATTTTTGGTATATTTGGATGATATAGTCATTCCACCATTGTTTAATTAATATTATTGATTGAATTTGAGGTAACTTAATTGAAAAAATTTATTATCTTTCTTGTAAATTCATCTCTATTACCTCTTCATTAGATGTATAGATAATGAAAAACTCATGTGTTATGTCATATATTGTTTCCCTAATAAATTTTTATAGAAAATGATTTATAGAAATTTAATGAATTTATAGTAACCTCAAATAGTTTTTTCAATTATTTTATGTCCAAAGATATAGTTTATGTGGCCATTTAGGCATAACTCACTATACTTTTTGATCCCAGAAAACATGAATAAATTAAGTTTGAGGGATGTTTTGAAATAATGCAGAACCTATTTTGGACATCACCAATAGCTTTTATTGATATCAATTTTCTGTTGGGTCACATATACTCTATAAATGATTTATATATTTTTTTATTGTCTTATAAAATTTTATGATGTTGGGATTTAGAGGTTGATCCTCATAAATAATTATTGATGTGAGGTTCAACCCCAATATTATATTATAGGTCAACTTGATTGATTATTCCATTTTTACTACCTATTTTGGGATATTAATTATTATAAGGGTTATTTCTTACTATGGTTAATAATATTGATTTACTGCTATCATATTTCATTTCACAAGTAAATTTATTTTCATAATGCAGCACATTGTCTAACTAAGGTTGTCTCACATGAGGAGCATAACAGTCGGTTCAATCACTAATTCAAGTTCAACTATTATAATACATTTTTTTATATTATTTATGAAAAGTATTTTTTTTTTGTTTTTTAAAAACATGAAATTAAAATAATAAAATTAAAACATTAAATCTAAATTAAAATACAAATACGGATAGAATATATTATGGAAGAATGAACTTGATCCTAGGTTTAGATAAAAATGTTCATTCACTATTTCATTTTTGATTAACTTCCATTTGATAATTAATTTTATAAAACATAATTAATGAATTACATTGCATTGAATTATGTGTGTGGGATTTTAGGATGTCTCCGACACACCAAACCACATCTCCTCAAATAAACAACTTAGATAACACCTCTACCAAAAATGATATCCCAAAAAGACCTGGCTCCATTGTATTCTGTTCCATACCTTATAGAAATCCCAACTCTACTGTATGAAGGGTTTTCCTATAAGATGGTACGGAGAAAGAATAAATCAATAAATATAAATAGATTTGGAAATAGTGTCATGGTGGATGACCACCTCACCCATGCAATATTCCAACCATGACCAAAAATAGTTTTGAAACTTTTTTAGTTTGAAGTGAAATAATGATGAACATTGTGAAACCACCCACATGGCTAATCCATGGGTTAGTCACTTCCAATTGAAAAGTTATTAGAGATCGGTGTGGACAGAGGGACAAGATAAATTTAGATAAATAGAGTCTTAAGACAAATAATATAGGAAGAGGAAATGGGAAACCCATTAATAAAAAATATGAACGCGTTATGATAAAAAGAAAATTAAAATAAAAAGTAACCTAAGGAAATAAAATTACTAAATAACCCTTGGACTACTCTCTTTGGTGCCCCATATGGTGTGGGGATGAGATAGAATGATTTTTGAATTATGGGTCCTATTAATTCATTTTCTGATTTATATCCTCGGAATATTGATGCGTTTTGGACCAATTAAATTTACAATTTGCATGTGGTAGACTTCATTAAAGTTCATCCTAATATTCTTTCATGTATCCTCTCAAATTCCATCTTACTTGGACACTGGAATCAAGAGTTATTAATTTATTAATGAGTGTAACTTATTCTAGATAAAGGTTACAAGAATCATCTTCCAATAGTATAACATCCAATGGAAACCTTAATGACATCAAAACTCCCAAAAATTAAGTGCATAAATTCTCCAAAGTCTCATAGTTATATTATTGGTGGAATCACCTCAATTTAAGGGGCATAGGCCAATATGGTCTTCTATTACAGTGGTGGGATCCACACATTCCACCAAGAACATTTTTCAAATATGTTTATTTTTTAGGCCTATAGATGCTCGAATCATCCCTTTGTCCGAAAGAAAAAGTTGATTAAAATTAAATAATTATTCAAAAAATAGAATCAATCAATTTAGAATTACATTATTTAATAAATGACCAAAATACAACTGATGTAAAAATATCTAAAAAATCTATAATTATTCACTTTTAACAATTTTCCTCAAAATGCATCATAAATCCAAAATTGATCCATATAGGCTCAAATTGATAATTTGGAAGGATTCAAACAATTTAAATGATTACAAAAAATGTGTAAAATATTATCTCTATCAATGATCATCAAAACATTGCACTATTTTGAAATATTATTATATATCATGAACGTTTTACATTGAAATGAAATTATAGCTAACTAAAATGTTAGGCTTCCACATAAATTTACAATACTTATTCCTGAGGTAGTTTCTCATTATGAAGTATATTACACCTTTCCATCAAAAGATTGTATCAATAACTCTATCAATTTTTTAATACTTTTGATGTAATATAAACAATATATATTCTTGTGGGTGTGTCAATGCGTGCACTTTTCAAATGTATATAGATATATATCTTCATTTTATATGATTATAAATGCAAATAAAATATAAAACACATTTCTAGAACCAGATGGCATTGATAAATTGGAGATTAGGTACATATTTCAAATTGTAACAAATATTCCATCCATTAAATGTCCTCTCACTAAAATACCATCTAGATATAACATACAAAATATACATCTTTATTACATTGGGAAATATTCATCATATGAAATGGGTGAGTTCAAATGCTAAAAAAGGATATAATGATAATGATTTGTAATGGACATTCAATCAATATATAAGAAATATGAACACGATAAAAAGGGAATGATTAACAGATTAAAATCACGAAATCATAAAATCATGACATAAAATCATAAAAATGTTAATATCAATGAATAAATAATTCCCTGAAATAAAAATAAGTAATCCTAAATCCTGAACCATGGTGACATTAAATAAAATTAATGAAAATGTGTAAACAAATAGTATCATTTAATTTTCTATAAATCTATTTATAGACAAATCAAAATATTTTAAGAATACTAAATCATTTTTTCCACTCATAAATAGGGAATAAATTTAACAACATCTTGTTCGTGCATAAATTGCTAGCAATGTTATCTGTATAATGTTCACAAAAACATAGTGATCTAAATAGATATATTCCATTTCCCAATGAATTAGAATTTTATATAATTTTATGAAAAAAAATTATATAATTATATTACTATTCAAATTTGTTCCCCATGAAATAAAATAAATATTTTATAAAATTGTATCGTGAATAAAACTTTGAAATATAATGTTTATTATACATTTTCTTAAGGTATCTCATAATAAGCAATACAAATTGTGTCAAATGATCACCCAAATTCAATAATTAAAAAGAGACATATTGTAAAAGAAAATATAAATTAGGAAATTAAAAATAACATACATTGATATAGTATATTCTAGAGAAATAAATGAAAATGGAAGTTAATTCATTAAAAGAGCCTTGCAATTATTTTTGGAATGTTGATGTAAAAATAGTCAATTTAGTAACTATAATAATATTTTTTAAATTAAAAAAATCTTTTTTAAATATATATTTTAATAATAAATGATCCCAATAATTGGAATTTGAAAATTAATGATGCAAAAATTAATGTAACAAGTAAATAATTATATAAAATTATAAATATTATGAAGAATATACTTTTAATCATTTTAAATGGGTTTATGTAAAATAAATCAAATAATTGGATAAAAAAATATGTTTTTAAATCTTAGAAATTATATGTATGAGTATTTATTTATAAAGTAACTATTTCTCATTACATTGATAAAAAATAATTATGGTATGAAATAACATGGTTCATATAAAATATATACCCAAAAGAGAGACTAGAATTTAACTATCACAACATCATATTTTATAACATGAGAAGCAATAAAAAATTCTATTATATGATGGAAATTTATTTTACATAGCTAAAAGGTGTAAATATAATATGATACATAAATGTTTATAATATACTATAATCAAAATAATATATTTAATAAAGATATATAGAAACTCAATGAAAAGTAATTGTGTAAAATAACTAATGACTATAGATCCATAAATTCGTGAATATTCTATAAATACCTCTATAATAAACATTGATTTATTATTAATCTATATGAGACCCATATTTATATTTATTTATGTTAAAATCATTTATTTATTTTTTATTTATTTTGGATTAATCATTCCTTATAAATATTAGAAATTCATTGTTAATTAGTGTATTCATTCTGTAACACCCCATGTAAATAAATAATATGACATTTTCATATTTATCCATATTTCTGAATAAAATATAAATATTAGTTTAAAGGGGACGATATGATCGATGGCGTACCCAACACGCAACAACAAGTTTCTTGGTAATCTTATGTTGCACTCTAATAATAAAATAATATTATTTTAAATGGTAGTTAACATGTTGCCGTTGTATTGGAAAGAATGTATATAAATAAAAAAAAATATGATTATATATGTTTTTAAATGTTTTTACATTTATCCAATAAAGTATAAAGTCTTAAAATACAGAAAGAATTCAATTTTAGGCGTATATGCCCTAGTTTTCACTAAAGGTTCACTTATCGCCTTTTGATGGAGAACTGTCATTAAATATAGTTTTGTTCAATCTTATACATTCTATTGGACCAAATAAAACTCTTCTTAAGAATTGGGACATCAAAATTTACTTTGTGTAAATTTTTGGTATCTTTCCGATAAAGTTCTTTTTTTATGAATAGTGTAAAATGTTGTATTTTAATTCAAAACCTCTTTTTAATGTAATTTATTTATATGATTAGATTATCTTTTGAATTGGTTTTAGAGTGAAATTAGAATATATTTTTACCATTAAATCCAATAGTGGTCATTGGAATTAATTTCACTTTGAAATCAGTCTTAAACTACTGTCAATCTTTTGATACATATTGTTTCATAAAAACACGCTATTTGCTCTGACAGCGGGAATTAATTATTAAATTAATTAATGTGACTTATATGTTTTGAATTTTGTAAAATAGACTTCATTTTTGATTTCGGAAAATCAAATATATCTTAGGGTGAGTTTTTGGGATTTTTCTGAAAAACTTCAATTTTGGATGAATAGTGAAACCACTAAGTGGTACTTATAAAAACTGATTTTTCCGTTTAAATGAAATTTTTCCATATTTGTGTTTTGAATTTCAAAAATCCGACATACATGGTTTTAATTAAGAAGTAAAATGTGGTTCAATGGGATAAAAATAGTTTTTTGGTGAATAGTAACTTATTAAGTTTTTAATCACGATTAGAGGTAATTAGTGTAGTTTATGGTAAGAATAATGTTTTAATAAAATGAAATGACCTAGAAACATGTCCTACCCTCATTTCATGTGTCATGGCCGACCAATAAAATTGATGGGTCATCTTGGGGACCCCATGGAGCCACTTTGGTTGGGAAATGACATAAATATCTTTTTATTTAATGTTAAAGTAAAAAATGACACAAACTTGAGATGTTTTATTAAAACAATTTTTACAAGGGGTTATACAAGTAATATTTTTTACTATAAATTGTTATTGGAAAGATAAAAAGATTTCCTACATCATAATATTTTTTTAATAATTTTTAGTCATTAAATAAATTAAATTATTTATGACATCATGATGATGCAGCGATGACCTCATTATTTACCGATTTAAATAAAATAGAATGATAATGTAAAATCTAAGACCTACACATGTAAAAAACCTATTGTATGGGTGGATTTAGAACCCTTATCACCTTATCCTCGAAATAAATCAATTTGGGACCCTTAAAATACGAAACTCTTTTGAAAATAAAGTAACATTTTGTAACTTTACAAGAGTGCCCCTCCTCTCCTCTTATAAAAGGCCCCCACCTCTACCTCCTTACCCACACATCAAAAGCCTTTGACTAGGGAAAACCATGCCCATTTTGTCTATACACATCCCTATCTAACTCCTTGAAGCCTCACTTTGGGTAGAAGTATTTCCAAGGAAGCCTTTGAGCTCTAATCAATGGAAGTTACCCGATTTTAAGGTAATGTCTTCACTTGAGTCCTTTTGTTTTATTTTACTTCTCCAACCCCATAAAATCGTTTTCTTCTTTTCTTTTGTAACAACTCCAGTATCTTAAATATACTAGGATGTTGTTTTAAGAAGTATTAGAGCTACAATTACACACACCTACATCTAATGGTTAAAGAACATACTGTTTCCGTGGATGGCGAATTTCTGCCTCCCGAAACGATGATTGTTCAACATTCTTCTTACACCTTAAAAGGTGGCCATTAAGATGACACTATATTTATATATTATATCTAATATGTTTATGTTTTACTTTAGCTTCTGTATTTTTCATTTATGGCATACCTTTATGGTTTCCATTATGGGTAAACGTGATATCTTCATTTAAGGAAGTGCGGACTACCGCCCCCTCAAAGTGATTTGATTCATTAATACCATATGTGGTACGCATAAAGGATATATTTAATGATATTTTATATGATACCATACTGGAATTAAAATTCTATTATGTATCTTTATGTTTTAATTCCATTAAATATGAAATAGAAATGGAAGTAGCGTTCATGCGTACGTACGACTTACCGTCTCCATGAACGGTGCATTTCATTTCTTACCTCTAAATGTTATTTAATATTATAAATGCATGAATATACTGGATATATATGATATATATGATATCTACATCATGAATAAAATTCTGGATATAATGAACATTTGTCCACACGAACAACATGTAATTGTAGGAAGTCCACTTTCGACTTAAGAACCAAATATCGGCAAAACAAATATTATTAACTTAAATGATTACATAATGTTATGACATAGTAATAAGTGATATAAAAGGAATAATGATCTTGATAAAGGTTCTTAAGGAAGTATAAATTAACTCAAGTTTATTATTCAAGAGATTAAAGAACGATCGAGTCAAGTCGGACCCGATGTAAGGGATCCTACTCCTCTCTTTCTTTTTAAGTACGCTCTTTTATGTCATTCCTTTTAAGCTCATCTTTCTTATTATTGGGATGTGATTTTATATTACTCTTACTGTAATTATTATTTTCATATGATGAGCGACCCTATTCTCTCTCATCAATCCATTTTGGAAGTTTTAAGTGGCACCGTTAGGCTGCCGAGTTTTCGTAAGGGATTTTTCATCTCACTTTTATTCCCGTGAGATTTATGCTACATTTGCCACAATTTCCTTTGAGTGGTGTATGTACTGCCCATTATTTTACTCATTGTGTAATATAATTTCTTTTATGAGTATTTACATCAATGTTGTATTGTCCTTCTTTCACGAGGTGTATGTTTCGAAAGATACCCATGTCTGTAAGGGAACCTTTCACCCTCCTTTTTTTAAAAGACTTATTTTGTTGGGTCTTTTAATTTACATATTGTTATGTTGGGATATGTTATCATATGTCCTTATTGAATTAAAATTTTATGTCCAAGTGTGAGATACACTTTTTATCTCTCATCAACTCATTTTTATGTGACGTCGTTAGGCTGTCAAGGGAACTTCTTAACCCAATTTCGATATCTTTGGGTTCAACATGTTGTTATTGAATATGTCATCCTTTGAATATGTGTGTATGACCTTTGATTATTTTACACTAAATTTCCACTTATATTTGGTGTATTCTAATGTCACACATAATTATATAATTGATTTATCCTTAAACCAAGGATACCGTCTTTGTATGGGACTTCGTCTCAATCTCCTTTCATTGAGGTATATTTTATTTTATACACAACATTCTTTTATACGGTGTATAAACCCATTTTACTTTTACTTTTATCCAAAAGGAATCATTCTTTGTACGAAGCGTTTTACTAAATGACAAAAGGGAATGTTTTTTGTCATACGTATGCGGCGACAACGACTTCTCCGTCGCCGTGACCATTATTTGAATTTCGGCTACCTCTACAAACCATACCTTTTTTAAAAGAAAAATAAAAACCATGTTTTACTTTTCTTTTATTTTGGTATTGAAAATGGTTTTCATAATGTTTTTATATCAATGTGTTGTATTGATATCTTGTTATTGAAAGGTGGAAATGTTATGTTTCCTGTATGCATGTTTTATGTGATAAGATTATGTTATGGTTCTTGGGAATTGTTATGAAGACGGGTGGTTCCATGATAAACAAAGGCGGGTGGGCCCGATATAGCTCTCCAATGCATTGGGTAACGCGAAGGAGTGAAACTTAAAGGTTTCTCCGAAGATATTTAGGGAACATACTGTGGTGGGTATTCCAAACGTAACCAAGAGGGTTACTCCCTACGTAAGAATGTTATGAATGCCTCAAGATACCTTTTATGTATTATGATTTCTATGATTTATTCATGATTTGATATGCCTATGTTTTATGGGTAAAGTATGATTTCATTCTAATGTATATATGAACTTATGTTTCCTTTCCATATCTTTATAACTCTTACTGAGCTTTTTATGCTCATCCCAAGTTTTTGAAAAGTTTTTCACAGGTCAAGGGAAAGGTACGTGATGTGATGATAGTGTCAAGGATGTGTCAAGAAAGAATCCGTGTTTTATTTTAAATATGTTTCCCTTGATGGGAAGAATGAGTACTGTCTTTTATGTAACCACATTGTTTAAATGTGGAATGTAATGCAAGTTTCATGATCTAATTCTCTAAAACTCTACACCTGAAAAGATCATCAATGTGTAATCTTGTAATAACTCAAGATTATGTAAGGTTTAAGGCTGGGGCCTTATAGTTGGTATCAGAGGTCGGTTTAGATAACATTAGAGGTTAGGGTATTCTTTAAGCATAAGTGACATTACCATAATGGTTAAGATTTCAGAAAGAGTCCTAGTTTTAGATAAATTGAATGAGTATGTATATATTAGGGTTTATCTTCCTCATTAGTACATGATGGTTTCGTTGATATACTCACACTGACCTTTTTGGTTTTAGTAAATGGATGGATCTAGTAGGAAATAAAGTAATAGTGGATGTGAAGGAAACTGTGACAGTTTTTTGAGAAAGAAACTAAATGATATGGGAGTTGCAATGAGAACTCTTGTGATTATCATCAACCAACTATCTGGAGTCATGATTGACCACCTAAACCTTGGTGTTTTCTCTAAGGAATCATATATGCTAGAAACAAATCCCTACGGAAGTACAGGTAATAATCATAAAGGTAAGTGTGTTAAAAAACCTATGTGTCAAAGATTTGGAAAGAAACACCTAGGAAAATGTTTCAAAGGGACAGAAATATGCTATAGATTTGGAAATGAATGTCATAAAGCAAGAACCTGCCATGGAAAAAGGAAGCATCCAGTTGACTCGAGGAAAGGGAAAGAAGTTCTTTCTGAGGGATCAATTGAATGTTTTAAATGTGGTGTGCATGGTCATTATGAAAACACATGTCCTATGAAGAAGTTTCGTGAATGGGATCACCAAGAGCGTACAAATGTTTGTTTACCAATACCTAATGCCATTCCGATTGAGGATGAAGAAACTGACAATGACAAATCAAAGGTATGTATTATTTCATGACTATTGTTTTCCTATTTTGGAATCTTAGGATATGATTCATGATTTTGTTTATAGGAAATAGGTAATTCGGAATAAGTTGGAATGGAATGGTTAATGGATAATGAAGAATGTTGAATGAGTAAGATGTCAATATATAAGGGCCTCAAGAGTTATGGTGAAATTCTTAAGAGTATTAAGTCTCTTTTGATGATGGGGTTACATTAGAAGACTTTTTGTATTATGTGTAACCCTGATGTTTAATATATGAAACTTTTATTCAAGGAATAGTTATCTTTTCTTTTGTGGACATAGTTATAAAGAACCATTTGGGTTTATATGATCCTTAATTTTGAGGTAATTATGGGTTACTGTATGATTGAAGTGAAAGGCATGAGATAAAATTGAGGTTAAATTATGTTATGGTTATTTTTGATGATTTTATACCTTTTTGGGGAATGATTTGAGAATTATATAGTTTTGTAAAAAGGACAACACGCAGACCGTGTGACTACCCGTCGCGTCGGACAAAGCTACGGGAATCGAACCCACAACTAAAGTGCGACTGGTATTTATCGCCTACCACTGGACTACGTGAAGTCCTGGTTAGTTTTACTGATTCTTCTTAGTTATATGATTTTATGAATTAAGAGTAAGTTGATTTTGGGTTATTTATGAAAATGATTAACCTATCATGGAGGATATGTGATTAGGTTAATTACTTTTCAATACGAGACTTTATGAGAAACTGATGTTGTTTGGAGATAAATGTTACAATTTAACATGGAAGACTATGTTACTAAATCCTTCAAATATTTGGGTTTCAATCTTAGTTTGGTTTACACTGAATAATTTTATGGAAAAATTGATTATAGAATGGTCCTCGTTGAACTTTGGGTTTTGTTGGACAAATTTTGGAGATTAAGAATAGATTTTTTTATAAAGGGTTATCCTTTTCTGGATTATCTGATCTTGTACTAACCTTTTTGGTTTTGGTTTTGGTTAAAGTCTAAAGACATGGGAAGTATATAGTTCTCTTTTTTGGATTAGGAGACTCTCTAGAAGTTGATTATAGTACTCTTAATGCGAACAAGTCTCCCTAAAAACTCGTCTTTTGGAAAAAATTATGAGTTTGATTAAGGAATCTAGTAAAAGTTGAAATTCAACTTGATAAGTGATTATGTTTTCTTATGAATAAATTCCTCAATAAAATGTAACTTAAAACAAAAATGTTGTCTATTAATGTTTCCTACTAGGTAATCGAATACCGTTTAACCCATCACAAGTATGTGATTTTCTTATGGTTAACTTTCTCCTAGACATGTTTACTATCACTCTCCCTCAAGAACCTGACCCTTTGCTTTTTCTTCCATGTCCATGTTTTTTTACATGGAATCCTAGTATGGTTTAACTTGGGTGACCTCTGTACTTATCTTCCTTTATTTTAAATTTATTTTTTTTACTGACTCTTGTTCCGATGTGGGACTTTCAAGGATGTTTCCAAGCTTAATTTTAAAAATTGCGAGGATGCAATTCCAAAAAGGGGGGAAGGATGTAACACCCCAGGTAAATAATGAATATGAAATTTTCATATTTATCCATATTTGTGAATAAAATATTAATATGACTTTAAAGGGGACGCTATGCTCGATGGCGTACCCAACACACAACAACGAGTTTCTTGGGAATCTTACGTTGCACTCTAATAATAAAATAATATTATTTTAAATGGTAGTTAACATGTAGCCGTTGTATTCGCGGGAATGGATAAAAATAACTAAAATATGATTATATATGTTTTTAAATGTTTTTACATTTATCCAATAAAAGATAACGTCTTAAAATACAGAAAGAATTCAATTTTAGGCATATATGCCCTAGTTTTCACTAAAGGTTCACTTACCACCTTTTGATGGAGAACCATCATTAAATATAGTTTTTTTCACTCTTATACATTCTATTGGACCAAATAAAACTCTTCTTAAGAATTGGTACATCAAAATTTACTTTGTGTAAATTTTTGGTATCTTTCCGATAAAGTTCTTTTTTTATGAATAGTGAAAAATGTTGTATTTTAATTCAAAACCGCTTTTTAATCTAATTTATTTATATGATTAGATTATCTTTTGAATTGGTTTTAGAGTGAAATTAGAATATATTTTTACCATTAAATCCAATAGTGGTCGTTGGAATTAATTTCACTTTGAAATCAGACCTAAACTAGTGTCAATCTTTAGATACTTATTGTTTCATAAAAAAATGCTATTTGCTCTGACAACGGGAATGAATTATTAAATTAATTAATGTGACTTATATGTTTTGAATTTTGTAAAATAGAATTCATTTTTGATTTCGGAATATCAAATATATCTTAGGGTGAATTTTTGTGATTTTTCTTAAAAACTTCAATTTTTGATGAATAGTGAAACTACTAAGTGGTACTTATAAAAACTGATTTTTCCATTTAAATGAAATTTTCCCATCTTTGTGTTTTCAATTTCAAAAATCCGACATACCTGGTTGTCATTAAGAAGTAAAATGTGGTTAAATGGGATAAAAATAATTTTTTTGGTGAATAGTAACTTATTAAGTTTTTAATCGCGATTAGAGGTAATTAGTGTAGTTTATGGTAAGAATAATGTTTTAATAAAATGAAATGACCTAGACACATGTCCTACCCTTATTGTATGTGTCATGGCCGATCAAGACAATCCATGGGTCAACTTGGGGTCCCCATGGAGCCACTTTGGTTGGGAAATGACATAAATATCTTTTTATTTAATGTTAAAGTAAAAATGACACAAACATGAGTTGTTTTATTAAAACAATTTTTACATGGGGTTATACAAGTCATATTTTTGACTATAAATATTCATTGGAAATATAAAAAGACTTCCTACATCATAGTAGTTTTTTTATAATTTTTAGACATTAAATAAATTAAATTATTTATGACATCATGATGATGCAGCGATGACCTCATTATTTAACGATTTAAATAAAATGGAAAGATAATGTAAAATCTAAGACCTACACATGTCCAAAACCTATTGGATGGGTGGATTTAGAACCATTTTCACCTTATCCTCTAAATACATCACTGTGGGACCTTTAAAATCCGAAAATCTGTTGAAAATAAAGTAACATTTTGTAACTTTACAAGAGTGCCCCTCCTCTCCTCTTATAAAAGCACCCCACCTCTACCTCCTTACCCACACTTCCAAAGACTTTGGCTCGGCCAACCCCTGCCCATTTTGCCTCTCCACATCCCTCTCTAACTCCTTGAAGCCACACTTTGGGCAGAATACTTTCTAAGGAAGCCTTTGATCTCTAATCAAAGGAAGTTACCCGATTTTAAGGTAATGTCTTCACTTGAGTCCTTTTGTTTTATTTTACTTATCCAACCCTCTAAACTCTTTTTATTCATTTATTTTGTAACAAATCCAGTATCTTTAATATACTAGGATGTTTTTTTAAGAAGGATTCGAGCTACACTTACACACACCTACATCTAATGGTTAAAGAACATACTGTTTCCGTGGATGGCGAATTTCTGCCTCCCGAAATGATGATTATTCTACATCCTTCTAACACCTTCAAAGGTGGCCATTAAGATGACACTATATTTATATATGATATATAATATGTTTATGTTTTACTTAAGATTCTGTATTTTTCATTTATGTCATACCTTTATGGTTTCCATTATGGGTAAACGCGATATCTTCAGTTAAGGAAGTGCGGTCTACCGCCCCCTCAAAGTGATTTGATTCGTTAATACCATATGTGGTACGTATAAAGGATATATTTAATGATATTATATATGATACCATACTGGAATTAAAATACTATTATGTATCATTATGTTTTAATTCCATTAAATATGAAATATAAATGGAAGTAGCGTTCATGCGTACGTACGGCTTACCGTCTCCATGAATAGGGCATTTCATTTCTTAACTCTAAATGTTATGTAATATTATAAATGAATGAATATATTGGATATATATGATATCTAAATCATTAATACAATTCTTGATATAATGAATATTTTTCCACATGAACAACATGTAATTGTAAGAAGTCCACTTTCGACTGAAGAACCAAATATCGGCAAAACAAATATTATTAACATAAATGATTACATAATGTTATGACATGGTAATAAGTGATATAAAATGAATAATGATCTTGAAAAAGGTTCTTAAGGAATTAGAAATTAACGCAAGTTTATTATTCAGGAGATTAAAGAACGATCGAGTCAAGTCGGACCCGAGGTAAGGGATCCTACTCCTCTCTTTCTTTTTAAGTACGCTCTTTTATGTCATTCCGTTTAAGCTCATCTTTATTATGATTGGGATGTTATTTTATATTAATCTTTCTGTACTTTTTATGTTCATATGATGAGAGACCCTATTCTCTCTCATCAATCCATTTTGGAAGTTTTAAGTGGCGCCGTTAGGCTGCCGAGTTTTCGTAAGGGATTTTTCATCTCACTTTTATTCCCGTGAGATTTATGCTACATTTGCCACAATTTCCTTTGAGTGGTGTATGTAATGCCCATTATTTTACTCATTGTGTAATATACTTTCTTTTATGAGTATTTACATCAATTTTTTATTGTCCTTCTTTCACGAGGTGTATGTTTCGAAAGATTCCCATGTCGGTAAGGGTACCTTTCACCCTCCTTTTTTTAAAATAATTCTTTTGTTGCGTCTTTTAATTTACATATTGTTATGTTGGGATTTGTTCTCATATATCCTTATTAATGTAAATTTTATGTCCAAGTGATGAGATACACTTTTTATCTCTCATAAACTCATTTTGATGTGACGTCGTTACGCTGTCAAGGGAACTTCTTAACCCAATTTCGATTTCTTTGGGTTCAACATGTTGTTATTGAATATGTCATCCTTTGAATATGTGTGAATGACCTTTGATTATTTTACACTTAATTTCCACTTATATTTGGTGTATTATTATGTCACACATAATTATGTAATTGATTTATCCTTAAACCAAGGATACCGTCTTTGTATGGGACTTCGTCTCAATCTCCTTTCATTGAGGCATATTTTATTTTATACACAACCTTATTTTATAAGGTGTATAAACCCCTTTGAATTTTATGTTTATCCAAAAGGAATATTTCTTTATATGAAGAATTTTACTAAACGACAAAAGGGAATGTTTTTTGTCATACGTATGCAGTGACAACGACTTCTCCGCCGCTGTGACCATTATTTGAATTTCAGCTTCCTCTACAAGCCATACCTTATTTAAAAAGAAAAATAAAAACCATTTTTTACTTTTCTTTTATTTTGGTATTGAAAATGGTTTTCTTAATGTTTTTATATCAATGTGTTGTATTGATATCTTGTTATTGAAAGGTGGAAATGTTATGTTTCCTTTATGCATGTTTTATGTGATAAGATTATGTTACGGTTCTTGGGCATTGTTATGAAGACGGGTGGTTCCGTGATAAACTAAGGGCGGGTGAGCCCGATATAGCTCTACAATGCAATAGGTAATGCAAAGAAGTGAAATGTTAAGGTTTCTCCAAAGAGATTTAGGGAATATACTGTGGTGGGTATTCCAAACGTAACCAAGAGGGTTACTCCCTATGTAAGAATGTTATGAATGCCTCAAGATACCTTTTATGTCTTATGATTTCTATGATTTATTCATGATTTGATATTCCTATGTTTTATGGGTAAAGTATGATTTCATTCTAATGTATATATGAACTTATGTTTCCTTTCCATATCTTTATAACTCTTACTGAGCTTTTTATGCTCATCCCAAGTTTTTGAAATGTTTTTCACAGGTCAAGGGAATGGTACGTGATGTGATGATAGTGTCAAGGATGTGTCATGAAATAATCCGTGTTTTATTTTAAATATGTTTCTGTTGATGGGAAGAATGAATACTGTCTTTTATGTAACCACTTTGTTTAAATGTGGAATGTAATGCAATTTTCATGATCTAATTCTCAAAAACTCTAAAACTGAAAAGATCCTCAATGTGTAATCTTGTAATAACTCAAGATTAAGTAAGGTTTAAGGCTGGGGCCTTATAGTTGGTATCAGAGGTCGGTTTAGATAACTTTAGAGGTTAGGGTATTCTTTAAGAATAAGTGACATTACCATAATGGTTAAGATTTCAGAAAGAGTCCTTGTTTTAGATAAAGTTAATGAGTAAGTATATCTTAGTGTTTATCTTCCTCATTAGTACATGATGGTTTTGTTGATATACTCACACTGACCTTTTTGGTTTTAGTAAATGGCTGGATCTAGAAGGCACCAAAGTAACAGTGGATGTGAAGGAAACTGTGACAGTTTTTTGACCAAGAAAATGAATGATATGGGAGCTGCAATGATAACTCTTGTGATTATCCTCAACCAACTATCTGGAGTCATGATTGACCACCTAAACCTTGGTGTTTTCTCTAAGGCATCATATATGCGAGAAACAAAACCCTACGGAAGTACCGGTAATAATCATAAAGGTAAGCGTGTTCAAAAACCTATGTGTCAAAGATGTGGAAATAAACAGCTAGGAAAATGTTTCAAAGGGACAGAAATATGCTATAGATGTGGAAATGAAGGTCATAAATCAAGAACCTTCCATGGAAAAAGGAAGCATCCAGTTGACTCGAGGAAAAGGAAAGAAGTTATTTCTGAGGGATCAATTGAATTTTTTAAATGTGGTGTGCATGGTCATTATGAAAACACATGTCCTATGAAGAAGTTTCATGAATGGGAACACCAAGAGTGTACAAATGTTTTTTTACCAATACCTAATGCCATTCCGATTGAGGATGAAGAAACTGACAATGACTAATCAAAGGTATAAATTATTTCATGACTATTGTTTTCTTATTTTGGAATCTTAGGATATGATTCATGATTTTGTTTGTAGGAAAGAGGTATTTCAGAATAAGTTGGAAAGGAATGGTTAATGGATCATGAAGAATGTTTAATGAGTAATATGTCAACATATAAGGGCCTCAAGAGTTATGGTGAAATTTTTATGATTATTAAGTCTCTTTTGATGATGGGGTTACATTAGAAGACTTTTTATATTATGTGTAACCCTGATGTTTAATACATGCAAATTTTATTCAAGGAATAGTTATCTTTTCATTTGGGGACATAGTTATAAAGAACCATCTAGGTTTATATGATCCTTACTTTTGAGGTAATTATGGGTTACTATATGATTGAAGTGAAAGGCATGAGATAAAATTGAGGTTAAATTATGTTATGGTTATTTTTGATGATTTTATCCCTTTTTGGGGAATGATTTGAGAATTATATAGTTTTGGAAAAAGGAAAACATGCAGACCGTGTGACTACCTGTCGCGTCGGACAAAGCTGCGGGAATCGAACCCACAACCAAAGTGCGACTGGTATTTATCGCCTACCACTGGACTACGTGAAGTCCCTGGTTAGTTTGACTGATTCTTTTTAGTTATATGATTTTATGAATTAAGAGTAAGTTGATTTTGGGTTATTTATGTAAATGATTAACCTATCATGGAGGATATGTGATTAGGTTAATTACTTTTCAATACGAGACTTTATGAGAAACTGATTTTGTTTGGAGATAAATGTTAGAATTTAACTTGGAAGACTATGTGACTAAATCCTTCAAATATTTGGGTTTCAATCTTATTTTGGTTTACTTTGAAGAATTTTATGTACAAATTGATTATAGAATGGTCCTCGTTGAACTTTGGGTTTTGTTGGACAAATTTTGGAGATTAAGAATAGATTTTCTTTTTATAAAGGGTTATCCTTTTCTGGATTATCTGATCTTGAACTAACCTTTTTGGTTTTGGTTTTGGTTAAAGAATAAAGACATGGGAAGTATATAGTTCTCTTTTTTGGATTAGGTGACTCTCTATAAGTTGATTATAGTACTCTTAATGTGAACAAGTCTCCCTAAATACTCATCTTTTGGAAACAAAAATATGAGTTTGATTAAGGAATCTAGTAAAAGTTGAAAGTCAACATGATTTGTGATTATTTTTTCTTTATTAATAAATTCCTAAATAAAAAGTAACTTAAAACAAAAATTTTGTCTATTAACTTTTCCTACTGGGGAATCGAATACTGTTTAACCCATCACAAGTTTGTGATTTTGTTATGGTTAACTTTCTCCTAGACATGTTTACTATCACTCTCCCTCAAGAACATGACCCTTTGCTTTTTCTTCCATGTCCAAGTTTTTCTACATGGAATCCTAGTATGGGTTAACTCGGGTGACCACTTTACTTATCTTCCTTTATTTTAAAGTGATTGTTTTACCGACTCTTGTTCCAATGTGGGACTTTCAAGGATGTTTCGAAGCTCAATTTTTAAAAATGCGAGGACGCAATTCCCAAAAGGGGGGAAGGATGTAACACCCCAGGTAAATAAAGAATATGACATTTTCATATTTATTCATATTTGTGAATAAAATATTAATATTACTTTAAAGGGGACGCTATGCTCGATGGCATACCCAACACGCAACAACGAGTTTCTTGGGAATCTTACGTTGCACTCTAATAATAAAATAATTATATTTTAAATTGTAGTTAACATGTAGTCGTTGTATTGGAGGAAATGGATATAAATAACTAAAATATGATTATATATGTTTTTAAATGTTTTTACATTTATCCAATAAAAGATAAAGTCTTAAAATACAGAAAGAATTCAATTTTAGGCGTATATGCCCTAGTTTTCAGTAAAGGTTCACTTATCGCCTTTTGATGGAGAACCGTCATTAAATATAGTTTTGTTCACTCTTATACATTCTATTGGACCAAATAAAACTCTTATTAAGAATTGGGACATCAAAATTTACTTTGTGTAAATTTTTGGTATCTTTCCGATAAAGTTCTTTTTTTATGAATAGTGTAAAATGTTGTATTTTAATTCAAAACCTCTTTTTAATCTAATTTATTTATATGATTAGATTATCTTTTGAATTGTTTTTATAGTTATATTAGAATATATTTTTACCATTAAATCCAATAGTGGTCATTGGAATTAATTTCACTTTGAAATCAGAATTAAACTAGTGTCAATCTTTTGATACTTATTATTTCATAAAAACACGCTATTTGCTCTGACAGCAGTAATTAATTATTAAATTAATTAATGTGACTTATATGTTTTGAATTTTGTAAAATAGACTTCATTTTTGATTTCTGAATATCAAATATATATTAGGGTGAATTTTTGGGATTTTTTCTGAAAAACTTCAATTTTTGATGAATAGTGAAACCACTAAGTGGTACTTATAAAAACTGATTTTTCCGTTTAAATGAAATTTTTCCATATTTATGTTTTGAATTTCAAAAATCAGACATAAATGGTTGTCATTAAGTAGTAAAATGTGGTTCAATGGGATAAAATTAATTTTTTGGTGAATAGTAACCTATTAAGTTTTTAATCGCGATTAGAGGTAATTAGTGTAGTTTATGGTAAGAATAATGTTTTAGTAAAATTAAATGACCTAGAAACATGTCCTACCCTCATTGGATGTGTCATGGCCGACCAAGAAAATCCATGGGTCAACTTGGGGACCCCATGGAGCCACTTTGGTTGGGAAATGACATAAATATCTTTTATTTAATGTTAAAGTAAAAATCACACAAACATGAGATGTTTTATTAAAAAAAATTTACATGGGGTTATACAAGTAATATTTTTGACTATAAATAGTCATTGGAAATATAAAAATATTTCCTACATCATAGTATTTATTTATAATTTTTAGACATTAAATAAATTAAATTATTTATGACATCATGATGATTTAGCGATGACCTGATTATTTAACGATTTAAATAAAATGGAAAGATAATGTAAAATCTAAAACCTACACATGTCCAAAACCTATTGGATGGGTGTATTGCGAACCCTTATCACCTTAGCCTCAAAATAAATCAATTTGGGACCTTTAAAATCCGAAACTCTTTTGAAAATAAAGTAACATTTTGTAACTTTACAAGAGTGCACGTCCTCTCCTCTTATAAAAGGCCCCCACCTCTACCTCCTTAACCACACTTCCAAAGACTTTGTCTAGGCCAACCCCTGCCCATTTGTTCTCTCCACATACCTCTCTAACTCCTTGAAGCCTCACTTTGGGCAGAATCCTTTCCAAGGAAGCCTTTGAGCTCTAATCAAAGGAAGTTACCCAATTTTAAGGTAATGTCTTCACTTGAGTCCTTTTGTTTTATTTTACTTCTCCTGCCCCCTAAACACTTTTTATTATTTTCTTTTGTAACAACTATACTATATTAAATATACTAGGATGTTCTTTTAAGAAGGATTTGAGCTACACTTATACACACCTACATGTAATGGTTAAAGAACATACTGTTTCCGTGGATGGAAAATTTCTGCCTCCCGAAACGATGATTGTTCAACATTCTTATAACACCTTCAAAGGTGGCCATTAAGATGAAACTATATTTATATTTGATATCTAATATGTTTATGTTTTACTTAAGCTTCTGTATTTTTCATTTATGGCATACCTTTATGGTTTCCATTATGGGTAAATGTGATATCTTCATTTAAGGAAGTGCGGACTACCG